>VZRI01013056.1:502-13766 GCA_013397515.1 Upupa epops
GTCACATCAGCCACCTTTCAGTCATCTGGTACCTCCCCTGTTGACCAGAATTGTTGAAAAATGATGGAGAGAGGCTTGGTGAGCAATCCTGCCAGCTCCCAAAGTACTCTTGGGTCAATGCCCTCCAGCCTCATAGACTTAAGAGTGTCTATGCAGAAGCAGATTGTTAACTACTTCTTCGTGGATTGTGGGGGATTTGTACTGTTCACCATCCTTATCTTCAAGCTTAGGTGGCTGAACAACCTGGCAACAGTTGCTCTGTCCATTAAAGACAGAGGCAAAGACAGCATTAAGTATCTCAGCCTTTTCTTCACTGCTTGCAATGTTTCCCCCCCACCATGCAGTAAGGAATAGAGATTCTCCTTTGTTTTCTTTTAATTGTTGTACCTATAGAAATTTTTTTATTGTTCCTTATGTCAGTGGCCAAGCTGAGTTCCAGCTGAGCTTTTGAATTCCTAGTTTTCTCTCTGTATAACCTGACAAGATCCACTGTACTCCTCCCAAGTTGCCTGCCCTTCGTCCAAAGGTGGTAAAACCTCCTTATCTTCCTAAATCCCATCAAGATCTCCTTATTCAACCAGGCTGGCCATTTTCCTTTCCCCTTTAATCTTATGGCACAGGGGATAGCCTTCTCCTGGGCCTTTAAGGTCTCCGTTTTGAAAAGTGTTCAACCTTCCTGGACTCCTTTGCCCTTCAGAACTGTCTCCCAAAGGACTTTCTCAACTAGTGTTCTGAACAGACCAAAGTCTGCCCTCTGGAAATCCAAGGTGGAGGTCCTGTGAGCCATCCTCTTTACATCACCCAGAATTGAGCTCACTAAGCCCAAGACGGCCTCCAACCACCACACACCCCCCCTACTCCTTCTCTATTTGTGAACAGAAGGTCAAGCAAGGTGCCTTCCCTGGTAGCCTCATTTACCAGTTGTGTCAGGAAGTTATCTTCCATACACTCCAGAAACCTCCTAGCCTGTCTGCTCTCTGCTGTGTTTTATTTCCAGCAGATGTTTGGTAGGTTGAAACCAGAACAAGGGCTGGAGATTGAGAGACTTCAGACCACTGTTTATAGAATATTTCATCTGCTTCCTCATCTTGTTTGGGCGGTCTATAGCAGACTCCCAGCTCAATATCTCCCTTATTTGCCTTCCCTTTCATCCTAACTCATAAACACTCAATTTTGTCATCACTGAAATCAATTTCTATACACTTAAAAAGCTCCCTAACATACAGGGCCATAGCCCTGTCTCTCTTTCCTTGTTTATCCCTTCTGAAGAGTTTATATGTATTAATCACAGCATTCTAGTCATGACAATCGTCCCACCACGTTTCTGTGATGGCAACTACAGTATAACTGTCACACTGCATAATGGCTTCCAGCTCAATCTGTTTGTTGCCCATGCTACATGCATTAGTGTAGATGCACTTGATCTGGTCTACTGATATCAACCCCATCCTTTGTCCTTTACTCCTAGGCAGTTAAATTCTACGGTTACTTATCTATTAGCTCTGGGCTATTATTTTTCTATGTACCACTATCTTCATGAGTACTGGAGCTCTTCCCTGCTGGTGCACACCCAGCAACAACCCCACCCCTCTTCCAGTCTAGTTTAAAGTGCTCTGAATGAGCCTTGTTAATCAGGTCATCTTTTCCCCAGCAACTGCCAAGAGCAGGCAGTCATACTGCACAGGCCATATCCCAAACCTCTGGTGTGGAGAAGGATGCTCCAGGAAGATGTGATTGCGTAACAGATGTCCAGTAAGTCAACATGTTTCTTAGAATGATAGAATGGTTTGGATAAGAAGGTACCTTTAAAGTTAATCTAATCCCACCATCCCTATCCAACTTGAGCTTGAATATTCCAGGGGTGGGATTTCTACCACTTCTCTGTCCTAAGTGACAGTATTTCACCATCCTTTCATTTGTTAAAAACATCTCCCTAAACAGCTAATCTAAATCTGCCTTCTTTTAGTCTTCAACCATCACTCCTTGTCCTGTCACAACAGGCCCTGCTAAAAAGACTTTCTTACAAGCCCTTCTTTAAGTATTGAAAGGCCACAATTAGCTTTTCCTGGAAGTAGTGTTTCCAAGCACAAACAAGGAAGCTTTTTGTAGAAAAGCAATAAAAGAAGCAGCTAAAATTGTTTATTATTGTTATTATTATTATAGGTGGCATGGAAATATTCAAGAGCACTGTACAGACAGAAAAAGAGATTCAAGTTGCAGCCAAAGGATGAAAATAGAAATGGGCTCATAAATTTAGGCAAATTGGATCTGAAAAATAACAGCTAAGGGGAATAGGAATAAATGGCACAAAAGCTACTGAATTCTGTCTCAAGTGTAACCACAAGATTTTCAAGGTTCACGTTCTCACTATTTCATGATGGTCCATCTGAAAATGCAAGAAACCAAGCAAAGATAGCATGAGACCTGCACAGGAAAACCAGGACATTCTCATAAAACTCTAATAAACAGGATACATAAAAGACATGGAAGCAGGGACAAGTGTCCTGAAAGGAATGTAGAGACACTATCCAAAGAAGCAGAGCTGGGCTTGGGCTTAGAAAAAATAAAGCCTACCTGGAGCTGAAGCTGGTGAGAGATGTGAAGGGTTACAGGAAAGGTTTCTACTGGCATGTCAGCAATGGACACCAGAAATGCTGAGGCACTGAATGCCTTCTTCACCTCATTCTTTATTACTAAGACCAGTCTTCAGGTCCAGTCTTCACCACCAGTCTTCAGGACCAGTATTCTGGGCCACTAAGAACTATGGAAAGTCCAAAGCAAGGAAGACCTACACTAGGTGTCAAAGGGTTGTGTCAATGAACACTTAGAAATACTGGACATGCACAGGAGCCTGACAGAACACCCACACCACAGCTGAGGATGATGGCCCATGTTGCTGTACAGTCATTCTTTGTTTTCTCTGAAAGGTCATGGTAATCAGGGTCTGTCACTCACTGGAAGAAAGAAAATGTCACTCTTGTCTTCAAAAAAGGAAACACAAAAGATCTGGGGAACCACAGTCCCTTCAACCTGAGTTTAATCAGGCAGAAAAACATAAGAAGCATCTCTTTTACCTTGAGGGTGATCAAACACAGGCACAGATGTGGCTCAGATAGATCATAGGCTTCACCCTTAGATATACTCAAAACCCAACGAGAAAATACCCTGAACTGAGTTCAGAAAGGAGATGGAAGAAGTTCCTGTTGCACAGCACTGCCTGCCAGGGACTCATCAGAGAGGCCATGCTTTGGGGAAAGAAAATAAGGAACTCAAACAGCTGACTTAAAGCAACAAAAATAGCCGATGCACAGTGTGCAGTGTATCATTTAAATCCATCCATGTGAGGAAAGCAAGAAAGCAGTGCCAGAAGATTTTCAGGGGAGGTGGAAGAAAGCAGAATAACATCAAAGAAGTAAGAAATGAAGCAATGTTACATATTCACATAAAACGAGATTCTATGGAGCTTTTGCAAACCCTCACAAAGCAAACTGCACTAACAGCCAAAATCTCTGCAGCACAGTGTACTAGGTTTCCAGTACAAGCATGGTTCCTCACTACAGTGAAAAGGTAGCATGAGGTTAGCAAAAACATCTTCAAATGGCTCACAAAAAGTGGGAAATACCTACTTTCTGAGTGTGGCAAGTTTATGTTCAAAATAGATTCTCACAACCCTGTTTACACAGCTAAATGTCTCCCATGAAAGATTTAAAACAGAAGGAACAGAGTCAGATGGTCACAAATCTTTAAGTACATCCATTTTTCCCATTCTGCTCATTTATTTCTCTACAAGCTTCCTTAAAGATCTTTTTTCAAAAATTCTGTAGTGGTGGACAGGCCATCACCTTCCTTTGAAACTTACCCAACACTCAGCTGCCCTTACGTGCCTTTTCCCTACTTTCATGTTTGTGCAATCAATGTTCCTTGCTTTCTTCATATACTATTTAGCCAGATCCCTGCAGTTCATGCACAGCTTCCCAGTGTTCTCTAGTTTTTACCTATTCCTTCCGACAGACATATTTTCTTAATAACTCATGAACTTTCTCTCTTTGCTTCCGCTCTCTTGGGCACATTTTTCCAGAGCAGTTGCACCTAGAAATTGCATACATCTATTTTACTGACATAGATGAACAGATTCTTCCTTTATATTTTATTAGATACTCTCCTGTTCATAATTTTCTTGCTACAAGCTTCCTCAGCTTGGAATTAACTACAACTCCTGGACAAATTTTTGCAGACCTGCACTGGGTCTGACAGTACTGCATCATCTGAAGACCTGAACCTCTCACTAGTGAGCTACATCCCAATTTTCTCATGCCATTTCTTCAGTTCAGCAAGGACATTTCAAATCAGAGCTCTGGGTTTCTGCAGTCTTCCTGCTCCTTCTGGCTTCCTGTTTATTATTTATTACTTTGTCTAATCATTAACAAATATGCCAAATGATGTCAGATGGTAGGAAGAACCCTGCAAAGCTCTTCTCAATAAAGCCTCAAATTTTGATCAACTGCCATGTAAGCTCTCCTGTGTAGTTTCCTCGCCAGATTTACATATACCTTACCATAAATGCATGTATCTAGCCCATATTCATTTATCTTGATTGTGTGGGACAGCACTGAACATTTTCCTAAAGATAAATTACATCTCCCGCTTCTCCATGCCCTCCAAAACTGTGTTTTCTTGCAGAGGAGTGGGGAAAAACTCCCAAAGAACACTTCATTCTTAAAATTTATGTATACATACCAATTTCATTGCTTTTGCGAATAATCCATCATCCATCTCTTGGATCCAGCATGCCTGAGAGTTACCCTTTACCAGTCATTCCCCTGTGCCCAGCA
Source organism: Upupa epops (assembly GCA_013397515.1). Classification (NCBI taxonomy): domain Eukaryota; kingdom Metazoa; phylum Chordata; class Aves; order Bucerotiformes; family Upupidae; genus Upupa; species Upupa epops. Next base: position 5,335 of record VZRI01013056.1, read on the forward strand.
GCACAGTCAAAGCACAGGCATATCTACACAGCGGCTGTGCCATAGGGCACTGCTGGTCTGCACAGGACATTTTACTTCCTGGCTGTGCTGACTCTGACACTCATCCACACAGCAATTTTCAGAAATTTGAGGATCTCAGATTTGCATTTTGGAGTTTGTAAGTGTGAGGTTTTTTGTAAAAATCCATTCACATATTTCCACCCTCAAAGTTTCAAAATGTACGACAAGTACATCCTCATAAGGCAACTCTGAAGGCAGAGGAACATCAGTGTTATCTACAGTTTTCAAGATAAACACACATGAAAAGGTGTCCTGCCTTTTACAGATGTTTTATCACAGTTTGTGTTAAGCTACTACTTCAAGACAAAATCAGAGCCCTTGGGACTTTATCACCAGCCTTCATCCTCCTGGGTCAGGTGCCAGATAAGCACAGACCATTTTATTTCTTAAGCAGTATCTCTTAAACCTGCCACACCTCTGAGCTGAAGTCAGGCTCTCCTCCAAAACATAGATGCTCCTCTATGCAAACCTGCAAGAAAAAGGGGCACAGATCCCCCAGCACACCTCACCATCCAAATTCCAATTCTGCTGTGTAATAACACAATCAAGGAAAAATTATCAGTAATAAATCCTTTTGAATCCAAAGTCAACCAGACAACATGGTTGTGCAGCAACTCAGGACTTTAAATGCCATCTGTAAGTGTGAACTCAAATAATACCACAAGATCAGAGGCTACAGTTTTATTATTGCAAGGGTAATAAACTGTACAGATATGATGGTTGTCACCTCTTGGTTCACAGCCTGGTTCTACCCAACAAAGGGCAAAGAGAGTCAGCTGCCTATTCCACAACTGTAGACTGAGAAGCAAAATCCTGCCTGCAAGGATATTGCTTTGGAGATGAGGTTTGTGAGTTCAAGAGTCTCCAGGTGGACAACCTCACTACCAGACCATGACCTTAACTGTGCCACTTGACATCCAGCTGCTAGGACAGCAAGGGGACTACAGAAAGACTTTATGCATTCAGCCCACACACTAGTGCAACTGCAGACAGTGGCGACAACTGGGAAACAAAGTCTGCATGGCTGAGTCCAGCAAGGTCTTCTCCCACCAGATGTGCCACAAGCAGGAAAACCATTTCCCATTTGTGACTCCACACTTTCCAGTACAATTTAAAAGCTGTTTCTGCAAGAAGTGCACACTGCCAGCAGCTCAGAAGGGACTGCCACTGCCAGCAGCTCAGAAGGGGCTCTTGGAGAGCTCAAGCTGTCCAGGCACAACTATGCATGATGCAGTTGTTCATCTTCCCACGAAAGGAGGCCTCTGTATCTCAGAGTAAGGCACACTGAACCCTGCATGAGGTCCTTCTGCCAAACCCAGATTATGCAGGAGCTGGCTGACGCAGCCCTGATGATGATGGTGTGTGTCGCAACATCTCTGCTCAACACCAGGAATCTTCGTGGATAAGATTACTGAATATGCATTAATGGAGAATTCAATGCCTCGCTGTTACTGTGGGTACTTGGCTCAGTTTTCAATCCCATAGAGCATACCTCAGACACTTAAGCCCCATCAGGGAAGCAGTTTAAGTTGAGGCCACAAGAAAACTGAGTTACTTGTGAAGTTTCACAAATACGACCAGTCTAGTAAGTTTTGTTTGAATAATGCNAAGGAGGTGGAGAGCCATTAGCTATGGGATCTCACATTCCTCTATTTGCTTTATCAATCTCAGTATTCAGAAAAAAAAAGCTTAAAAGCAGTCCAGGCTCTCCAGTGAATCAACAAAACCACACAAAGGACTGTACCATTTCTCACAGCCTCCAGGCTGTGCATTAGCTTTTAGCAAAGGTATCTACCACATGAATAATGCAGCACGTCATCCAGAGCATCTGCACTCCAATCAATCCACGGTAGCAAAAAACCTTTCAGCACGCCTTTCTATTAGGCTGCAGTACCTTTTTACAGCTGCTCAGAGGCATATCCTTGGAAAAACAACCTTATCTACTACCAGAGCCATTTAAATCGGCCAGCTGGGCACCAGCCTTTTAAATCAGCCATCCTGTGATAGACCTTGATTTTATCAATTGCTTTTCTTTGTCTTTTGTTCCTAAAGGATCCACACCCACTCTTATAGGGCTCAGGATTAAGGGAGCTCAGACTAAAGTTTCAGCACAGCTGGGGAATCAGACATGTGCCAACCCCAGAAGCAACCAGGGCACAGCCTACAGCCTGCAGTCTGCCCAGGAGCCATCCTCTTCCCGAGAGGTTCAGGGCAGCCCCACCAGCCACACCATACCCATGCCATATTCCTCTTCACATCCTGTGCTGTGAATCAAAGCACTCTTACCCGGTGTGGGCATATGGGCAAAAAGCCTTCCCCAAACCAAGCCTCAGTTATATGCTCAAACCTCTGTGCTTTCAGAAGGAAAGCGGGCAATGGAGAGCAGTGCTTTGTCTGTGTCCATCACTAGTTCCAGTCTGAACATCAGTCCTCTACAGAAGCATGAAAGTCCCTTCTCCTTGGAAGCCCCGTGGGAGCTGTAGGAACTGCTTCTGTCACCTCATTTCAGCTGCTACTGACTGCTGAGGGAGGACACGACCTGCTGGCTACTGACCTCCTGAGGGAGGACACACTGCTGCTGCAGCAGAGGCACTAGGATCTGCAGGGGTGGTGATGACCATGCCCATTAAGTTCTCAAAGGAGGCCGTATTTTGGAGAAGTGCTAATCTTTCATCAGAAAATCCAGCTCTAAATAATACTCCAAACTATGTGCCATTCTCCAGCATAGCAAGGATACTTAAATAGAGCACCCTAGAAGGCTGGTTGTGAAATACCTACTCTGCCTGTAGAACAAACATTGCATAAGTGCAGAGGACATGAAGCAAGGGGTGAAGGAGTCACTCAAGATGGAAATTAGTTCATTTCCTTATCTAGAAACAGCAAAGCCGAAGCCTTGTGAGCAGCACATCAGCTCATCTTGGCTCTTGTTTGCAGTGCTTGCTGTCAGGTCAGAATGCAAGTCTCCTCACATGTCCCTGGTACAAAGATGTCAGAACCTCCATGACAGCAGCAAGCCAGCAAGCTAGTTCTTATGTAGAAGGTACCATGAGGGCACAGCCCCAAAAAAGGTGAGAAATGGTTTCCCTGTCCTCAAACAGGACATCTGTTTGAAGCATAAGTATAAGGGGATTCCAGTACTTTTGCATCCCTCAGTTACCCACTTGGACTGGAAAAGGAAAATACTGTGTACTGAACCACAGGGTGAACACACTGAAGCATGGTGAACCCCACAAACACCATCACCAGTGGGTACCACATCACCTCAGAGCATCATTGTGAAGGACTCCAAAGAAAACCACCAAAGACACACCAAAGACCAAGATGTACATCATACAAATTCTGTTCATGTTGGAAAATACTCCAAGTGTTGCAAACCTCAAAATAATTATAAGCAAATATCCCCAGGAGCAAGCTAGGGCTGCCAAGGCTGAAACAAGAGTACTCTCCACAAGACAAGGTTGAGAAAGCGAAAAGCCCATGGCCACCCCAGATGAGTTTTCCAACAGCATTTGCATTCAGATAAAGGTGAAACCACAATGCACAACTCGAGTCGGGTAACGTCCAGTGGGGTCCAGCATAAAAACTCCCTGATGGTCAGTCACACCTGCTCACCATACTGCCACATTCTCATACCTGGTGTTACACCGTGGCCGTTTTCTGTCGCACCAGTACAGCATGGAAATGGACAAAGGAGCACATGTGCCTCACAAAAGTAGCTCAGACAGATTATTTTTAAATGGTTTATCCCAGCACAGTCAGCAGCAACAGCCAGGAGCAGCAAAGAAAGCAAAGAGAAACGCTGACAGAGACCACACTCCCAGGCAGCTCCCAAGGGGCTCAGTCTCTCCTGTCATCTGACCTGACAAAGAGCATAAGGTTGTATTTTGGGTGGGTTACCCAGAACATTGTAAGTGAAACCATATAATGAAGTAGTGGCTAAATTATCATACAGACTTCATTTTTCGCTGGGGTCACTTACAAGCTTAATACTCAGTGTTTTCTTGAGACTTCTCTAGGACAATTCAAAGAAGCAAAACCAAATTACAGCACTAAAGCATTCAGAATCACAGGAAAAGGTAGGCCAGACAGCATTTCTGGAGATCCTGAGACTCAGTCCCCAACAAAGCTCACTACAAAAGTGAGTCATGTTGGTCATACTGTCTGAGTTTGAAAAACTAGTAAGGAGATCCCACAGCCTTTTGGGGAAACCTCTCTGCCTACAGTATTTTGGAGAAGTCCAGGCTGCAGTTGGCCTGCAGAGCCACCCAGATGACTCTGGTCAAACTTACTTCCCACCAGGACCATCATGGCCTTCACTGAAGGGCTGCTGTCTTGCTAGTCAGACCTAGCACCACTCCAAAGAGTTGCTGCAAAACAGGGACAGAACTTGGCATCTTTGTGGAAGTCCCTAAAAGGCTATTCTTCCCCTCATGAGAGGCATAGAGAAGTCCGGGTACCTTCAAGGTTGCTTAGGAAGCCCAGGGTCTGGGAAGTGCCAATGAAGAGTCTGTTGCCAGACCTTGGACTTTCCTTGCAGTGGCCATATAAACATCACTCTTTCCATGAGCAACCAAAGTAAATCACCCTGGAGCAAGGGAGCCTGAGGCACCTGTGGCACCATCACAGTCATTCTGCTGCCAGTGGTGCCTGGAGCTCCATTTACTGAAGGTTCACACCTCTGGCTCAGGTACAGGAAGTGAAACAACACCTCACTGCCTATGAATTCCTCCAGGCCAGAGGAGGAGTTGTTTTGTTAATATTTGTAAGCCAGCATCAGCTAGCAATCAAACTGAAAAGCACAACACACCTTGGAACGAGTGTGAAGAAGTTTGCATTTGGTCAATATGAAGTCAACTGGTACATCCCATGAAGAACAGGAGAATCCTCCAGGGATAATCCCACACTCAATGGCAACACCATCTTATGGCAGTGCAACCTCCCCCTTTGCCACATATCCTATGTCTGCTTCATGTTGTGCTGCTACTCTGAAAGCTCTGACAGAAAAAAGGACAAAAATGGCTTCAGTCCACATGTTTTGTAATAAATAAATAATGATCATAATAAATAATACAAATAAATAAAGTAGTGGGTTGTGTGACTATGAAAGGCTGTCAAAACCCCAAATAACTCCAAAACTCAACTTGATTTCATTAAGCTTATCAGAACTCCCAGGAAGGGCAGGAGGCAATATGACTGAAGCCAAGGAGGGGCCACACCAGCCTCTTTGGAAAGCAAGCCACTCCTTCTGGTTCACCTCCAGCCTTCCAAGATAGCTTGTGTACTCCAGCAGAAAGATAAAGCCAGCTTGCCTGCATTCTGCAGAGACAATACCCTCTTTCACTCTGCCAGTTACCTGGGCAGCAAAGAAAATATTATTGCTTATCAACTTCCTTGTGAGTACTAATGTGCTTTGAATTCAGTGAGAGGACAAATTCCACTTTACAGAGCTTTTCGACTCTGGCAAGATCTTGCTCTCTTATGAAAGAAAAGCAAATACAACCCCAGTTCAACACACAATAAAAACTAGAAATCTCCTCCACCCCTCCCTCTGCTCCCCTGCAAAAAGTGATCATAAAAGGGAAGTGGTAAAATGCACAAACTTTAAGAGATGTTGCCACATTTCTTGTCATAAATGCAGCCTTGAAAAAGCAACTCCTACCCTCTGCAAGCTCAGCAGTTTCTCATTAACCCATACCACCAGGCTTTCACTGTCCTATTTCACAGAACAAGCTTCCTCCTATTCAAGGCCAAGCTGGCCTCTGAGTTTCAGAAACTCAAAAAGATGCAGCTGAGTCTCAGCAGCCTGACATCTTCTTTGGGAAGATCAAGACTCAGGGTCCCACCAGTCTTTACCATGAGGTCCAAATATGCCTGGAGACATCTGGCAGAAGGGTAATCTCTGCTAAAGGCTACCATGCAGCAAATCTGAGTATCACTGATTTGGGAGGTTTGCCCACCTTCATGGAATCGTAAGACCTTGGTTAGTTGCCCACAAATGGGTGTACATTGGCCCAGCCAGAGATCTTCCACACTTCTTAACTGAAGAGCTGTGAATGGAGCAAAGCTGGAGATGGGTAGATTTAGGCTTGATGTGAGAAGGAAGTTCTTCACCATGAGAGTGGTGAGAGCCTGGACTGGGTTGCCCAGGGAGGTGGTTGGGGCCCCGTCCCTGTAGGTATTTAAGGCCAGGCTGGATGAGGCTTTAGCCAGCCTGATCTAGGGTGGGGTGTCCCTGTCCATGGCAGAGGGGGTGGAACTGAGTGATCCTGTGGTCCCTTCCAACCTTGACAGATTCTTTAACTTCTTTCCAGTGTGGGTGATGGGGCACTGCAGGGGGCTGCATGGGGGGCTTGTGGAGTCTCCTTTTCTGGAGACATTTTAAATCCACCTGGACCTGGTCGGGGTGTCCTGCTGTGGCAGGGAGATTGGGCTAGATAATCTTTCAATGTCTCTTCCTATCTCTGATGTTTCTATGATTCTATAAACTAGGAAATATGAAGTGGCCAGCAGCATGGTGACATAGTGGAAATAAACCAAGTACAGATGTTTCTCCAGAGGTTGTGAGAGTTTGAATGCTACTGCTTGACCTGAATGTCTGAGGATACAACCCCTATATCTAATGTGATCTAATATAACCACATTGCCCCTGACTGAGTATTTGTGCACTAATCAGCGCAAAGGACAGAATGATTGCAGGGCATTACATGATTCTGGCTAGCAAGACCAAACCTGACCTTAGGATGTCATCTCCAAAGCTACCTGGCAAAACTGAGAGTCTAAAAAAACAGGTGAAAATGAAAACTGATACAGGGTCTGATTGTCTGAGCAACAAAGTACAAGCAGAGATGTAAGAACACAGTCTAGGGGACACTTCCTCTGGTGGTCTCCATCCAGTCTCACAGTCAACCTCTCAATAACTCTAAATCAGGGTGGATATGGATCCTTCGAATCCTCCAAGGATGATGTCCTTCACCTGTCTGGTCCTAGAGCCGCATCACCCTCCTGGGGATGCAGCTTCTTCTAAATGACTGAACTGCTTCCGAACTTTATTCCTTTTTACACTGTCACTGTCAAGAAGAGTCTGGCTCTGTAACTGCCCTTTGAGGAGATTCATCCCACTGTTAGCAAGTTTGTTCATCAGCAAAATACACAGAGGTACCTACTACCAGGGACCATAGAGAGAACAATCAGCTTCAGATTTTCCTGTCGTGAGTCAGGAACAAAGAGTATCAGACTCTCCTTCTGGGAGCAATGACAGCAGGACCTTGTTCCTTGAAAGCAGACAGGCAGAACAGAATCACAGAATTTCACAGAGTAAACATAGTTGGAAAGGACCTCCTAGAAAACCTAGTCTAACCATGCCCACACCCGCAAAAAACATACACACCTGAGAGATTGAAAAACACAAAATCAACCCTCCATGCCTGCCACTATAGCCTGCCATGAAGCACAGTGAATACATTCTTCTTAAATTCCTCCACGGACAGTGACTTAGCCACCTCATTTCCAGTACCCAACCACTCATGCTGTAAGGAATTTCTTCCTATGATAATAATCTTCCTAATCTAAACCTCCCCTGCCTCAACTTCAGTACTAGATAGGTCTTCTTCAAAGTCCATAGCTGCAGAATTCTTCCCTCACAGCACCATCAGGTTAAAAAAACATTTAGACTTCGATAGAAAAAAGAAGTGTAGGGAGGTCTCCTACATCTATGCAGCACTTGTGGATTTGCTTCATTGTTTGTGTTGAGGCTTTTTTCTTTGACTGGATGATTAAATCAGAATTGGAAAACTCATTACATTCTCTTAGCTCTCTAGCCACTTTTCTCTGGTGCATGACAAGCCAGCAAGACTGTGGCAAAGACAGGTGTTACAGAAACAACATCCCATGCTTCATTGTGCCATTTCACAGGTATTAAAACCAGTTTACCATTTAGAGCAAAGATAGTGGGCTTGGGTTTGGTCTTTTTGGACTTCAGTCTGGCTTTGATTGATGCTGACAAAGTGGGAGGACTATTCATGGTTTCCTTGACAAGGAAATGAGATTCTGTGCTAAATCATTCACCTGCTGGGCTTGGCAAATGCACAGTCTCTGAGAAACCAGTGGCATCACGCTGAAGCAAATCCATGAAGTACTGTTTGGTTCAGACTGGAAAATACTTTGAAAGAAAATGTCTTTTCTGTAGCATTCATTTGCACTGCAAAGACATCCTGGAACATGCAGATGGGAAGAAACTAAAACCTTTCCACTGCACTCCATGGCTTCTGCACAACAGAAGCCAGAGAGTAGTGGTCAATGGGACAGAGTGTAGTTGGAGGCCTGTATCTATTGGGGTCCCCCAAGGATCAGTACTGGGACCAGTCCTCTTCAAT
>VZRI01013056.1:14193-72777 GCA_013397515.1 Upupa epops
TGTCAGGAGGACAGAGCCAGGCTCTTCTCAAGGTCATCTAGTGATAGGACAAAGGGCAATGGGTGCAAGCTGGAACATAGGAGGTTCCACATAACTATCAGAGGGAACTTCTTCACAGTGAGGATGGTGGAGCATTGGAACAGGCTGCCCCAGGATGTTGTGGAGTCTTCTTCTCTGGAGGCATTCAAAATCCACCTGAACATGTTGCTGTGTGACTTGGTCTAGGTGATCCTACTGTAGCAGGGAGATTGGACTGGATGATCATTCGAGGTCCCTTCCAATCCCTAATGAATAATGAATAACGATCTACTAATGAGACCAGTTGGGTTGAATTATAACACCCAAAAGGCCTGTGCATATGAAGCACATGTGGCATTGCCTATTCCACTACACAGGTCTACTCCTCTGGCACTGTGGATGCATGCAGTATTATATGGTGTGTGAGGTCAGTCACTGCACAAACACTTTTCCATAGACATCCCTCTCTGTGTGGCCTCTCTAGCCTCACCTATCTTCAGATAATTTTGTTTACCTCTTCTAAGTATTACTCTCTTATATTGATTTTGTTCCTCCGTCTCTGATAATTTCATTCAGCATTACTTTTCTTGTCTGTGAACATCCCTGTGTTTCAAACCTCCTACCAGTGATGATCAATCTCTTGTCCCATATAGTACTGTATGTGCTACATACGCCATTCCTTCCACCTGCTTTGCATACCTCCTCTAGTACAAGTTTAGCTTGTCTTCCAGCTCTATCTCTCTGCAGGAACCCTTGCAGCTGGGGAATACCCGTGACAGAACCTCATGTCCCAGCAGTATTGCCTGGTACAGGCTCAGTCTCTCTCCCTCTACCACTGCTACTTTCCATGCCAGCCTATTTCTCCAGCATCGCTGATAACCACTCTGACAAGCTGATCTTTCCTCTGCCTTTGATTCAGTTCTGGGCATCTGTGCCTCAGGGACATTTTGAGCCAAAAGCTTATCTGACTGTTTAGCCAGACCTAATGGATTTTCCGCCTGCAGATCATCTAATGGTTTTTCTTAAACCACATCCCAAACATCCTGTGTCAATGAGTTCCACTGTTTATCTGTATCCTGTAGTTCCTGGGCAGTGATAAACAGAGGAACAATCAGTCCCTATCTGAACTCTCCATACCATCGTCCTACCATATGTCAAAGGCCATATGTCATATCCCCTTCCAGGCTTACCTTTTCCAACTGAAACTGTTGTCCCTTTCTGCCTTCTCCTCAGCACGATCAGGTCCTCAATTTGCTGTAGAAGTTATCAGGGTACAAAGCATTCAAGACACAGCTGCACTGTAGGTGTGTCCAGACAGTATTTGATCTTTTCACTGTGCCAGTGGAAAGAAGAAAAAACAAAAATAAAAGAAAAAAATAAAAGGGAAATGTAGCACAGCCCTTGAAGTCTGGCCATGAATTAAAGCACCATTTGAACTCCTGACATATTGCAGGACAGGCAGCTTGGGATGGGATTTCCAAGGCTTAAGCAGCAAAAACAAAGACTGTCTGTGTGACAAAGAAGAAAAGCACAGTGTAGGATACACGGGACAGAGCACACTGAAACACACTGCACCTGACTGAACATACAGTTTTCTTTGGATATCGTAGAAGCATTTATGAAATTACATCTGCATCTAGGCCTTTCGGTACCAGAGAAGATCTTTGCAGACTGCTCAGAGCCAGGGAAGAGCCAGTGCCAGACTCTCAGATTTTGCTCAGCTAGAGATGAGCACAAGTGGGAACAGTCTCACAGAAGGATCCCTGACCAGGCTTGAAGGTTGCAGGTGGGTACTACCACTGCCCAGCATGACACTGGGCACCCTGACACACCAAGAAACTCTAGGCACAGGGGCCAAAGGAAAGGACAGCAGACGATGATACATGCAGATATGAAAGCAAAGAAAAGGAAAAGTTTCTGTAATAAATTAAAAAAAAAATTAAATAGCAATACTGGATTTCGTGGGTAAGTATGGCCTTTCTGCAGGAGTTCAAGGTACATGAAGACTTCTGGACTTATGGGCTAAAGGATCACACAATCATCTGCTTGTACTACTGGTGGTTAGTGGGACTAGTGGCAGCACAACCTGGGACAATGAAACATGTGTTAAATCCTTCTGGTACCATACGTCATGTCTGTGCCATTATTATTCCCTACAAAAGAGCTCCACTAAGGTCAGTACTAGGACCAGTCGTGTTCAATCTATTAATTAATGACTTGGATGAGGGATTAGGGTGCACTGTCAGCAAGTTTGCTGATGACACAAAGCTGGGTGGTGTCACTGACACCCCAGTAGGCTGTGCTGCCATTCAGCGACACCTGGACAGAGTAGAGAGCTGGGCAGAGAGAAACTGAATGAGGTACAACAAGGGTAACGGTAGAGTCTTGCATCTGGGCAAGAACAACCCCAGGGACCAGTATAGGCTGGGGACTGACCTGTTGGAAGGCAGTGTAGGAGAAAGGGACCTGGAGGTCCTAGTGGACAGCAAGATGACTGTGAGCCGGCAATGTGCTCTTGTGGCCAAGAGGCCCAACAGCATCCGGGGGTGGATCAGAAGCGGGGTGGTTAGCAGATCGAGGGAGGTTCTTCTCCCCCTCTACTCTGCATTAATGAGGCTGCATCTGGAGTATTGTGTCCAGTTCTGGGCCCGTCAGTTCAAGAAGGACACAGAGCAGATGAAAGGTGTCCAGCGTAGAGCAACAAAGATGATGAAGGAAGTAGAACAGCTCCCTTATGAGGAAAGGCTGAGGGAGCTGGGACTCTTGAGATTGGAGAAGAGGAGGCGAAGAGGGGACCCCATTAACGTCTGTAATTATGTGAGGGGTGGGTGTCAGGAGGACAGAGCCAGGCTCTTCTCAAGGTCATCTAGTGATAGGACAAGGGGCAATGGGTGCAAGCTAGAACATAGGAGGTTCCATATAACCATCAGAGTGATCTTCTTCACAGTGAGGGTAACGGAGCATTAGAACAGGCTGCCTAGGGGAGTTGTGGAGTCTCTTTCTCTGGATATGTTCACGACCTGCCCGGACCTATTCCTGTGCGACTTGGTCTAGGTGATCCTTCTGTGGCAAGGAGATTGGACTGGATGATCATTTGAGGTCCCTTCCAACCCCTAAGGACTCTATGATTCTATGACAAGGGGAGGCTAAAGTATAAAACCTGGTATTTTTTGTTAATAAGTAAGAGATAAACTGTTGTAAAGCAACAGAGAAGTTCATGAAGCAAGTCATGCTGCCAAAGAAGGATGTCAGGTAAGACACTGGAAATCTCTTCTGAAATACGCGAAACTGTACACAAGATAACAACTGGCTTCACTGGTTTCTCCAAACCAGAAGAAACAGAAGGTAGAGAAAATGTCACTTCAGTTCCCTTTTTACACATCAAACAGACAGACTCTCAATTAAGCTTAAGAAGTCCTGTCCCACAAACAGCCCACAAAGGGCTGGGCACCAAAACCAAACTCTCAACAGTAAGATTCCCTAAGCTAAATGCAAGATGAGCTTTATTGAAAAGCTGTTTGGAACCTCAGGGATGACCACAACACACTCAAGGACATTCTTTGATATTCTGCCTCTGCCCCAGTGGATGGATCCATAAAGTAGTTATGTATGCTGCAGCAGAAATTTTGGGATACTTTCCATTCATCCAAGTTCCAACACCCAGCATGAGCTTTGGGAAAGAAGCATGGGAGACTTTCCAGGTGGACTTCAGCTATGGATTTCCTTGTTTTAACTCCTTATACTTTTTGGTTCTTCATATTACTAGGGTTTAATTTCTGCTGTCATCACAGAATCAAAGGCAAATTATGACTGGAAGGAGCTTTTGAGGGTCTATAGCCCAGACTGCTGGTCAAAGCAGGATCAGCCTTTAAGTCAGACCGTTTTGAGAATTTCCAAAGGAGTAGATACTACAGAAGGAAACTATCTTGATAAGCTTCTCTCTGGCTAGCTGTGACTTCAGTCACAGAGGCAGGTATGTGTCCTGCATGGTGCTCTGCCTCCATGAGGATGAGTCGTCTACCCCTTCCTCTCCAGATAACAGTCAGTGGAGTCTATCTCCACTTACAGTCAATGTCAGAAATAGCTCAGAGGACTTCTGCCTTCAAATTGTCATCGCTGTGACCACAATACAAAACTCCAGGGAGAAAATTACATGCTGTGCCGGAGAACAAATATAACAGCTTAGGAGCATAAAGACAAAGCCCAGCAGAGCATACTGAGACCTTATAGAGAGGTGAGTTTGCTCTCCATCATGGTAAGATGGGATACTGGGACAACAAGCCAGAGAAGTAAACCTCTACAGGATGCCAGGTAAATGCTGTTTGGCTAAAGGCAGGCTGAGAGATGTCTCCTACTTCCGAAAACACCAGTGTCCACACCAAGTGGCATTATTTAGAAGATTGCCCTGTTCAAGTTTCTAGTGATATATCATCCCAGGAAGTTTTTTCCATGATTCCTCCTCTTTGCTGCTAAAAAACACAATGGGTTTATTATTTTGCCAGATAATAACAATGTATTCAAATGCACTCTCATCAAGCAGTGTGGTGCAGTTCAAACACTGGAAGGAAGGGCTGCCATCCAGAAGAACCTTGCAAGGCTTGAGAGGCAGGCCCATGAAGATCAACAAGGCTAAGTGCAAGATCCTGTCCCTGGCTCAGGGCAATCCAGATCACAAAATTAGCCTGTGTAGAATATGGATTTGGAGCAGCCCCACACAGAAAGTCTTGTGAGTGCTAGTTGATAAGTTTAACATGAGCCAGCAATGTCTGAGTGCAGCCCAGAGAGCCAACCACATCTAGGGTGCATCAAAAGAAATGTGGCCAGCAGATCAGAGGAGGTGATTCTGTCCCTCTACTCTTGTGAGACCAAGAGTACCATGTCCAGATCTGGAGCCATGTTCTAACACGTAAAGAACATGGAGCTGTTAGAGCATGTGAGAGGAGAGCCATGAGGATGACTAGAGGTCTGGAGCACCTGTCCTATGAGGACAAGCTAGGGGTTTTTCAGCCAGAAGAAGAGAAGGCTCCAGAGAAACCTTATTATGGCCTTTCAGTCCATGAAGAAGGCCTACAAGAAAGCTGAATTGTGATGGACATCTGATGATAGGATAAGGGGGTAATGGTTTTAAACCTAAAGCAAGTAGGCTTACATTAGAAATGAGGAACAAGTTCCTCACTCTGAGGGGGTGAGACACTGGAGCAGGCTGCCCAGAGATGTTGTAGATGACTCCTCCCAGTAAGTGCTCAGGTTCAGATTATACAGTGCTTTGAGCAGCCTGATCTAGAAGGCAGCACGGTTAGAACTAGAAGGTCTTCAAAGTGCCCTCCAACCCAAACGATTCTATGAGTCCATGGACTCACTTCAGGCTACTGGGAATTTGTTCTATTTTGTGAGCCAGATTGAAGAATACATTATCTATAAACAGGATCCAAGAGTTCACCAAAATACAACCAGAAGGCCAAGACAGATGAAAGGCTCAGGTTTCCACTTGAGCTTTTAACATATAAAAATCTCAATGAGGTGCTGGGTTTTTCTGCTGCAAGACTTGGAGTGCCTGCAGGTTTGCATCACACTGACAGGTATTGCATGAGTGTGAAATGATTTCCCTTTGGCAAAGGGAATGGCCCTCAGATGCAAGGGGCCATAATGCTGCCAGGCCCTGCAATTCCCACTAGGTCTTTAAATAAGTGTTATGATTTTTTGAAACTGTGAGACATTGAAGTCCTATTGATTACTGTGGAAGCTGTTGGATGTTGGGCTATCATTAGCAAAATCAATTTTTTCAATGAAGTCTTCAGGCACCAGTTACTGACATAAAAACTTTTGCAAGCTCCGAAAGAAACATGAGCCACAGCCATGACCACAGGCAGGAGGAGTCAGAACAGAGAAGCAGATTGTCCCTGACTTGGACAGGGAAAAGAGCACCTGTATGTAGGAAGACCAAAATAGTATAAGAGCGGAAACTTGAAGCAATGCTCTTCTGATTTGGGTTCTGTTGCCCTGTGTGTGTATTTCGGTATTCAAATTAAATTAAAGAAAATAGCAGAGAAAAATTATGTGTACTAATGACATTAAGTAGATGTTAGTAAGACAACATTTGCTTCTTATATTCGTTTATTGCAATTAAAGAGCTGCCTTGGTTTCCTGGGTCTATTACCCTGCAATTTTGTTGCCTGCACATGCTGCTTTTTAGGGTCCAGAAAAAAGGGAAGAAACTGGAGAATGACAAGGAAGATTGGGCCTTCCTGGCATCATTCTTCTTACCACACAGTGTTCCAAATAACATCAGAATGAAGGCACTTAGACAGGAGAACTGCAACTGTGCCAGTTCAATCAAAATGGTAGCTATGCTTTTCTAAGGCAAAGTGTTTTATATTTTTCAGGATTTGTGTATGACTGCTCAGGGCAAACACTGGGAAACATTGATGTAAACAACTGGTTTAAAATAACTTCACCCAAGGAGGTGGTGGAATCGCCATCCCTGGAGGTGTTTAAGAAAAGACTATATATGGCACTTAGTGCCATGGTCTAGCTGATGTGGTGATGTCAGGTCATAGGACAGGCTTGATGATCTCAGAGGTCTTTTCCAGCCTCAATAATTTTGTGATTCTGTGATAACCATATGGAAAATGGTCAATAGTTGAATGACACTGGCAAAGGTGAACTTCCACAGCCTGGAAAAAAAACCCTCTGCAAACATCCAGTGAGAGAAGAGCTACTATGCTACAGCAAACAGTGAAAAGCATGGATAGAGTGCAGATCACAAGTGTAACAATGACACTGGGGGGCATTCAGGGGCAGCACCACTTCAAGGGTCCTTTTGGCAGACACAAGTAAATGTGCTACATGCAAACACTCAATGTCTAAACAGGACCCAGGAGAAGCTGGAGTAGGAGAAGCAGCTTTAGGAGATGTATGCACCTCCCAGTCCCACATTTGCACACAATCTCCCTCACCTGCTGTGTCAGTCCTACCTAAAGTCAAGGAGAAAGTACTATCTCAGGAAAAGGCACTTGTCCTCAGCACTAGCTCATGGTTCCCATAAGACCTCTGGTGAGATCCAGAGCTTCCTGACTTCCAGCCCTCTGCACAGGCAACCTGTGAGGACAGTTTAGATTTTCATATATGCAGAGCAAGGACTGCTTGATTTCTGCTCTTGGGAGTTGGTCCACTACTTACCTTAGCTCCTGTATACACCTTTTGTCCTTGTTCTACACTATGTACAAGTTGGAGCCAGGAGGCTCATGTTCACTTTTACTAGTGTCACTGTGACCTAGAGAGCCTTGCCCAAATACATTTTCCTGGGAGAATCTTTCCCTCAGCATGTCCTGATCTCCTCTTTAGGCACAGCCCCCAGAGCTGCAGGTGGAAGAGTAAGATGGAGTTTGGCCTCTCCTTCTTTCCTGGAAGTTATCTAATCAGTTTACATGGACTTTGTCTCAGTCTCAGAGATAAAAAATATTACAAATGCTTGAGAGTTTTGCTGCTTCATCTCCTTTATCATTTTCTTCAGCAACTTTGCCCCCCAGACAGAAACAGTACAGAGTTATGGATGAGAAGAACTCCTCTCTGCAGGTAGAAATGCCTATGTTTCCTGGCACAGATATAAGGAGCACAGCAACTCACCAGATAGCAAAGAAATCCTCACAAAAACCAGAGCCCAGAAAGATATCCAGAAGCAAGAGGGGGAGAGAGGCCAAACTTCCTACATGGCCCTGGAAAATGAAAACCATGTGAAGCAGAGCAGGTGAGTAAGGGAAGAGAGAACAGGCCTTGGAGCTGCACACTACCATTGGTCCTACCATGGGCAGTGGCATGTCTCCAGGCTTTAGAAAGGGTTTTGTTTGGCTGAGGGTCAAAAAGTCCTATTTGTGAATTTCAAAATGCTTTCAAAGTAGTAAGCACCAGCATTACCCTAATAGAGCTCTTCAGGGTGTATTTTCAAAATGGAGAATTGCTGGCAAGCCTGTAATACCACAGAGGGGAAATCCCTGGAAATACTAGGCCAGTCTGGCTTCTACTTGCAAGCCAGTATAACCCAGTCAATGACAAACCCCCTTAGCCCCTGATAAAAAGGTCTTTCCTGTTCCTCCTGCAGAGAGGCAGCAGGCGCGTCAGCGTAATTGCTCTGTGCTACAGGCTGCTTGCCTCAGTCAGCTCTGCAGCCAGATCAGCTTAACATGCACTTAAGGGAGGCCAGGTAATGACTACATGTGGAACACCTCACCACATTATTGCTCCAGTGCCTTTCTGGCACAGAAGCAGCAGAGCAGACTATCTGTGGCCCTTGTGTGCACCAAACGATTGCCAGACCTGACCGTTTCAAAGAGCAGCTGCTGTCCAGTGCCATCAGGGTCCTCTAGGTCAGAGCAGCAGGTTTAGCAGCAAGTTCAGCAGCAGCTGCCCAGACACCAGCCCAGTGGGCAACTGCAGTACTATCATTTTATTGCCAGAAAAAACTGCTGCTGTTTATAACTGGCAGATGAGAATACACAGATAAGGTGTTGTGGGTTTTCTTGTTGAAGCAAACACTTAGAGCAAGCTTTCTCAGAGAAGGTTTATTTATGAGAGTGGAGGGCGGGGTCTAGCCATCAAAGATCAGGACTCTGCAGAGGTCCCTTTGGACCAACCAAGAGCAGATAGTGGGGACATATGTGTGACAGTATCCCTCCACCCTGTTTATCCACAGAAAGTGTCTGTCATACCCTGTCACAACCCACCCTCCAAGAGTTTCCATTGCTGCAGAAATCAGGATACACACAGGGCAAGATGAAGAATTTATGCTGTACCAATGCTGTTGATCAAGGAATAAAAAAAAACCAGTCAGTGAAGTGACCACAGGGTATGAGGACTCTGCAAAGTCATGCACAAAATCTATCTTAGCCTTCCCCTGAAGCAGCTGTTTCTTACACCAAACCTTCATCTCCCTTTCTAGGGGTTTGCCCAAATCTTCAATTCTCTCCCTAAATCTGTAACACTGAAGTGCCAATGTGTGCAAGCAAATGCAGCTCACAGCACAGGGGCCTGAATTCAAGTACACGCCCCCAAAACACAGTCTACACACTGCTCAGGCATCTGGCAGTCCAGAGAGCCCACAGTCCCGTCCACAGGCACTACAAACCAGTTTGAGAACTAGCAGTCTTCCCAATGCCAATCCACCTATAAAGACTCAGAGAAACTTGCCAGAGTCAGGCAAAACAAAATTCACCCCTTACCCAACTAGTAACAAGTGTGGCAGACACAGAAACATTCAAAGTGTTACCCAGTTTGTAAGGAAGAAATCTGCTCAGGGAGGGCAAGCTAACACATTTGAGACACAGGCAGAAATTACCCAGAGGAGGAAAGAGTATGAAATTCATTACAATTTGAGATACCATGCACTTTTAACCAGGAAACCCATCTGTCACTTAGATACAGCAAGCAGCCTGTGTGATCAGTGGTATGGAGGTGAGCAGTGGTGCTGGCCAGGCTAATGGCACCGGTAAACAGTGGTTGCCCTCTGGACCCAGGCTTGCGGAATTGGCACACTCCTGCAGAGCTACTTTGCCTCTGAGAAAGAGTTCATGAGCTGCTTGGGATAGAGTTGGGGTGCAGGCAGCAGAATTGTCTGTATCTTTGTCCAGGTGTCTCCAGTGTCTGGACCTTGCATTTCCCACATCTATGGCTGCTCAACAGAGATGACAAGGTTTGATTTGCTGCTGTGCCCTAATGGATTAAATTAAATACCTCGCATTGATGTAGCTATAGCTCATCTGCAATAACGTTACTTCCAGAAACATTGGGACAGGTGGAAACACTGCCTTTTTGCTTCATGTCTAAAGAAGAAACCAGCTCTCTGCTATCCTACCCACCCCCACTCTGAAGCTATTGCTATAGAGTTTACTGAAGTGCTCACAATAAAACATGAACTCCCTGCATGCCTCCATCATTCACTCCCTATCTCTGATCAAACCAGCATAGATCCAAATTCTCCAAAGAGGGCACAGCCAGTGGGAGAACAAAGGGAACACTCGAGCTACACAGGCTGCTCCTTTGTTATCCCACCAAGGAGCCTGCCTTGAGAAGGCAACTAAAACCCAACCTCCCTCCAAACTGTCCTCTGAATCCTCTGCAGAAATCACTTCTCTTGAACACTCAGAAGGCCAGAAGAGGTTGAGCCTGTCCAGGCAAATTCCCTTCACTGGGACTGCAGCAAACACAGTACCTTCTTGGGATGTGTAAGTGAGCTGAGGATCAGAGACAGGGAGCTGCAGGGCTCTTTTTCCACACTTTAGATCAGGACAAGGAGGGTACCACTCCCTGCAGGGTGAACAATGGATATTCAGCAAGACACTGCATATAGCTGGCCAACCCGAGCCACCAGGGACTTGTTTGCAAAGTGCTGTCATCATTACATATTCCTTGCAAAGGCCTGCCCTTACCCCTGACAGATGCAGCATCAAAGCTACACTCATGGATCGGGGGTGAAACAGTCCTCCAAAGAGATGCTGTCTGAAAGGAAGACCCCTTTCAAGGGCTCACTCTGAAGGAGGAACTGGCACCAGTAGGCCCTGCTGCCAAAGAGGATGGACCAGATGTCATTATTTGCCTAAGATGTGACCTGCCCTGATATCAAGCACCCAAAATCCCCAAGACTGCAAAGTGAAGGGGACACATTTGATCACCTAAAAGCACGGAGACAGAGATGAGGCTTCTGCTTGTACTACAAGCAAAGTTATACAGATGTCAGCCCGTGCCACCCGTTGCACCGGCAACGGGAGCTAGCAGCAAGGCTTGATGCTGGCCCCCCCACCTGCCTCAAGCCCGAAAGAAGCCCCGTTGCTCCTGGAACCTGCTGGGCACCCACTGTGGACCCCCTCGCCCCCTGGGCTTCCACGGAGGGCCGGTCCCCTGTCTGACACGCTAGCACAGAAAATCCTCTGACAGCGACCTGCGGGACCATCCCTGGGCAGAGTAGCTCTGGAGAGCGGGAATCCTGATCGGGGGATCAGGATCCCACTGCTGCTACAGCCGGAGATGCCCGACCCCCGCGGCCCCGGCCCCGTCGCATCCCCCCGCCTGTCGGTTCCCTCGCGGTTGCGGGTTCCTGCGGCGGCGGCTCCGCACAAAGCGGGGTGGGGCCGGCGGGTCTGCGGCACCCCTCGGCACAAGGGTGGGACAAGCGCATCCCCCACCCGCTCCAGGCTGCGGCAGGTGCCCCGACCGGCCCTATCCAAGCGAGTCCCAAACCTCTGACAGCAGTTCCCGGTCCCATACCTTGCCACTGGCCGCGGGGGTCCGGCAGAGCTCAGGGAGTGCGCACGGGAGCGGAACCGCGCCGTGCCGTGCTGTGCCGCGCCGTGTCAGCCCAGCTCAGCCCAGCCTGGCCCGCCCCCACGCCGCGCCCCGCAGCCGGGAGGTGCCAGCAGCGTTCAGGGATTCCCGATGCAGGAGCCTAAGCTCGCAGAGCCCCGTCCCGGGTAAGTCCAGTACGGTCAGGTCTCGGTCCAGCAGAGCGGTTGTGCGCAGCCAGGGAAGCTATCTGCTACGGAACGCAGGTGGCTTTTTCCTGCCACGAGAGAGACCCTCAAGCACAGCACAGTGTCCGGGCACATATCCTTTCCCGAGACTCTGGGACCCACTCGGGCCGAAGTGCACAGTTCTCTATCACCACCACTCTGCAGATGGTCCCCCAAGCCTGTGTCTATAGGTAGCTCGTGAAGGCTACGAGAACCTAATGACAGCACCAGGTACCCACAAGACTTGCCTTACCTCACAGGGCTGCCGAGGACATGGCAGCATGGTCCCACATCCTCGGTGCAACCAACAGGTACCCTTGCATCATGTACCACTGTGACAGCCCTAGTTGGCAGGCCTTAGCAAATGAAAAGACATCCATGTGGGCCCAGAGCTGCAGGGCCTTCAATGATGGCAAATGACTCTAGAAAGCTTCTTGTGACTACAGAGCTCACACTAAGACTTTGGGATTAGCTGGCAGCATTGCAAACCCACCTAGTACCCTGTATGAAGAATCTGGGGAGTAGAAAGCAGGAAGTAGAAAGTTGGAAAGAGTAAGACCAGAGAGCAGAGATCTCCTTGGCCAGCCCACCCACTCAGCTAACAGTGCTCTGGTCCTGTCCAACAGAGCCTGAGGTACCTGGCTTATCTCCGTGTTCCCACCAGCCTGTGGGTAGCAGTGGCTGCTCTGCGCTGAGACAGTGAGTATGACAAGACTCTGAGACTGCATGCCCTCCACAAGCAAGATGCTGAAGTTCAAGTGTCTTTGCATTGATTCTGTGGTGGTAAAATGGGAGTTGTCCAGATGAAGTACTTGAGGGCAAGGAAAAGCAAGGCCTTAACAAGGGTTGGCCTACCGAATCCTTCAGAATTGTTAAGCACAATTTCAGAAGCAAACAGCAGCTCCCAAAAGTAATCTCCATGCCTTGCTGCCAGGTGCCACTCTCGGACAAGCCAGCAGCTGAGCAGAGACATGGCTGTTAAGAAGCACTGACCACAGATGGACTGCAGGAAGCAATCCAGCTATGGACACAAATAATAGGTACTTGTCCTGCCTACAAGAACTGAGATTACTTACAGAACCCATCAGGACCCTCACAGTATGCACAGATCAGGTGCTGATGCACAGATAATTTCCAGTGCTTCATTTCACATACACTGTGCTACAGCACTGGTCTGTGGACAATGAAGTCTTTGAGGTAACTGCCAAAATAGATTTCTACTGTCTCCAGCGCTGTCTGCTGTAGACATCTCACTATGCTACTTGTGTGCATATGCTCCTTCTGAGAGAGGTTTTGTGTGTTGACAAAGCTTTGCTGCCCTTTGCAGTCTAATACTGGGTGGCTGGGACTGTTGTCTGTACAGGGGTGTCCTCAGTGATTGGGGTGAATTCTGTTTTCTTTCCTGAGACTTCTCAACCGCTCATCCAACAAGCAGGGGCCTGGCTGAGCAACTGCTGCTAACAGATTATGCCACAGAGGTGACTCATGGCAAAAAACACTCCACACAGTGCTACTTCTGCAGTGTAAAGGGCCTGCAGCATCCCCAGATCACACTGACATTTGTGCTTTCAGTTGAGATCCACTAGCAAATTGGAGCAATGTGCCATGTAGCTTTCTGCTATCCCACATCCTTAAATATCAGAAATTGGGCCAGAGGTAGGCTAGTGTCACCTCTGGGTATCTCTTCCCAGACTGCGTAAATAAGCAAGAAGTGGGAAGTTGTCACCACACACAGCAGAGTTTGTTACGGAGGTGAGCCTGACAGCAGCACAACTCAACACACTGTTGACCCTCTGCTAGCCAGAGTCCACCAGCAGTACCACAACCTGCACCAAGATGCTGGGAAGATCAGGGCTGGCACCTGCTGTGGTTGCTCTGCATTGTTGGAGCTACATCAGTGTGTCTGTATTCATGGTACTTGTGCAGCTGTTGATAAAGCAGCTCTTCTCTGTCTGGGGGCTGCTCCCGGGGAACAGAATCATGCCTTGCAGGGAGCATTTTGCATAATGTGGTTGACATGAGACAAAAGGAAGACAGATTTCTTCTTGGTGAAATGCCTTGCAAGTCTAGAACTGCTTGACCAGTTTCCAGAGACAATATCAAGTACAGTTAGTGCAAGGCTCTGTTAGAGAGTCATGTAATCATATAATCTCTTGGTTGGAACACATCTTCCAGCTGTTGCCAGGTCACAACTAAACTATGTCCCTCAGCACCACATCTATAGATCTTTTAAGTATCTCATGGGATGGGAATTCCGACCACCCTGGGCAGCCTGTTCCAGCACTTGAAACCCTTTCCAGTAAAACATTATTTCCTAATGTTCAACCTAAGCCTCCCCTGGCACAACGTGAGTCCATTTCCTTTTGTCCAATGACTTGTTACTTGCAAGAAGAGATCAATTCCCACCTGGCCATCCATCCAGTTTTTTATACAGCAAATTCAGTGATACCCACACACAGCTCAGTACATCTGCACTAAAGAGAAGTTGCTGCAACAAGCATTGTTCTCAGCTTCATCCCAGGCTGCGGAGGACAAGGAAGGGCCTGATGCACCCATGCTCCATTTGAATGAGGCCACGTGATGGAAGACACTAAACAGTAATGCCAAATTAGCATCACACTTAGCAAAACTTCCCTAGTTTCCACCCCTCCTGGTGTACTTATTTCCAGCTCTGTTCAGTTTCACTGACTGTGCCACATACGTGGGGGCAAGAGGGGGTAGGGTGGAGGCTGGTCTCACACAAGACCCACCAGCTTTGAGACCTAATCTGAAGTGCCATTGTGACAGCAGCATCAAATCTGGAAGTCTTCTCACAGTCTGTGGCATCAGCATTCCCCATCATCGCGCAAGAGCTTTCATTCATAGAAATGTTAAATTACCAGAAGATTAAACAAAACTTAGCAGTTTTGACTTCCTTTTGCAAGTGCTCTTTCCTGCAAAATGTTGTCATAAACAATACTTTTGCACTCCCAGGATCACTTTATAAAAGAACAAATAAAGGCAGCTGTAAGGTTGGGCTAAGTACTGATTTTTTTTCCCTAAGGACCATGAAATTTAATTTTACTTACCTCAGATGTTGCCTCAAGTCTCAAAGCTTCCTACAGCCTAATACTAGAATGTGCCAAAAAGATACTGTATTATGAAAATTAAATTTAAAACCACAACAGATACTAATCCATCAGCAGGAATCTCAAAGCTAGGGTTTACACTTGGCAGGCAGCCAAGTGGGGACTTTGTCTTGGTTGTAGTGAACTGTGTGCCTAAAGCAAGCCCCTGGCTACAGCAGGACAATGGACTCTTCATCCAAAATGTGCTT
The DNA here is from genome assembly GCA_013397515.1 of Upupa epops. Lineage (NCBI taxonomy): Eukaryota > Metazoa > Chordata > Aves > Bucerotiformes > Upupidae > Upupa > Upupa epops. The sequence goes on from VZRI01013056.1 coordinate 29,026, forward strand.
GGCATTTAAGTGGTATATCCTTTTCTATCCATAAACCTGGGGAACTCCTCAGGCTGAGCAGAAAGCACACAGAGGTATTCACACAATTTAGCTTCTCAGTGTGCCCACAGCCTTACATTGAACTGCAGTGTGAGGGATAAATTACTTTGGTGGGCATCACATTACGTACACTCCATCACTACGACCCTGGCATGGGAAGCTAGTTTGCCTTCTTGCACTTGGCACATCCTTCCTGTAACATTCTGTAGAGGAGCTCTTGGCATCAAGAAACAGCTGGACAAGTCCCAGCTTTGACTCAGGTCATCAACAGACAGCAATCAGGTGGGAAACAGGCCTTGTGTCTGTGATGGCAGCAGGTGGTCACGCAGCCTGAAAGCTGGAGAACACAGCATTGTGTGATAGCTCCTACTGTGGGGTGTTGTCACATCCTGCTCATAGGTAATGCCCTGTCCCTTAGCTCTCTCCTTTACCCTAAGAAGGGATAAACATTAACCCAGATACAACCTTACCAGGAACACCTCTTTCCGGGACAGTGTGCCAGGACACAGAAGTGGATTGAGTGTCTCTGCTGTGCACCAGCTCCTTTGCATGCAAGGGCTTAGCTGAAGCACACAGAGCTAATGGTGGTTCAGACCAAAGATCCTTCCAGCCCAGTACCTGTCAGGGACAGAAAAGGGTAAAGTAGGGAAGCCTCTCGGCCTCTGCCTGTCTGCAGCTCAGGAACAGATTGACCTAGCAGTGTCTTTCTGTTTGGTTAGCCACGCTCTGCGCTTTTGGCCTTCCAAATGCGTAAAAAGTCTTGGTGCCTCCGAAGTTCTGCAACAAGGTGATCCAGAGATTAAGTACACTTTCTTGGGGGCGGGTTAGGCTGGAAACCATCCACTGGATGGTTGGAGCTGGTATCCCACATTTAGATCTATTTAACATGTAATATTATGCCTACAGCAAAGCTCAGCAAAGGTTGACTTTAGGGTGGAGATACCAGTACTGTGTCCACGGGTAGAGGGAGCTATTAGGCTGCGCAAGCAGCTTAAACCACAGAAGTTGGCGGTGGCGGCACAAATTATCCTCTTGAACTTCATACTTCACCTCAGTTCAAAACACACACAGCAGAGACTGATTCTCTCTATAGGTCTTGCAGAGGCTCGCAAGGACTTGCATAAGGCTAAAATTACCTCTTGGCCCAGTTGTCACCTTGTGACATGAGTTCAGAGCTTTTCAGCAGTCCTAAATTTTGTGGAGCAGCAGGGGAGTAGGGCCCATGGAGCCAAGGGTCAGATCTGTAAGTATTGCAGATACTCCTGTAAACACCACATTTCAGTGAAGATTTAGTGAAAAGTGCTGAAAAGTTGGTGGTGTGAACAGAAGAAAAGGCCTTCAGTAATACGTGTGTGGGGCAAAACCTAGAGCTGTTGAAGACAGAATGCAAAAGAAATTTCTAACAACTCTCACATGTCCTTCCCTTCAAATTTAAAACTATTTTGAGAATTTCCCACCAGGGACAAAAGCTTAGTCCTTATGTCTTCTTCATAAAAGTTTATTTTTTCACAGATCACACTGGGCTATATACCACACAGCTCAGTGTTTGTTTACATATTGTAGGTATACATTAGGATATAATTTGTTCAATAATGCATGTTTTAAAAGCCTTTTTTAAAAGAGACAAGGGCAGGACAGAAGATAAGATGTTAAAGCTGTTGCAAAATACTGTGGGGAAATATAATGGTAAGTATACTTCTCATTTCCATGATCTTGATTAAATATAATTACTTTCTCAAAAGTAGCAAAAATCTGTATTTGTGTGTACCCACGCACATTACAGGATGAGTAAATTAGATTAGAAATATCATCTGCAACAGAAACCTGGCTTTTGAGCTTCTCTAGCTAGGTGGCTTCATTTTAAAATGAGTGAAATTCACTGTGGTGAGACTCCAGTAACATTTTCCTCTTGTCCCACACTTTCACTATGTGCAGCTGTTAGTGACACACATGGCATCTACCTCACTTTTACCTATACATCTGCTTGTCCCAAAACCTCATTTCCACTTTGATTACTTCAGTACTGCAAGGTTAGTCTCCACAGTCACTCCCAAGTCAGACTCGCACAATTCTTTCAAACTGGCTGGTTTGTGCAGTTATGTCTAAGAAAATGCTGAGGCAGACTATGTCTCCAGAGAACAGAGGCTGCTCCTTCTACCTAGAGCCTGTGATCATGGCTACAGTCTAACTGGCTGAGCACCATACAGGCTGTGAATTATTCTTTTCCCATCCTCTGCAAACACTTGACAACTTGACACTTGACAACTGCCACAAGAGGCAGTTCTCCACCCCCCAGCAAAATGCCATCTTACATACTGGAAACTCCTACAGAAAAGACATCCTCTCTCCTATTACAGATGTGGGTCAGAGGCAGGGATATATAGAAACCTGGGTCTGCAGCATCTCCTTTATGATGAAAGGCTGAGAAACTTGGGTCTGTTTAACTTGGAGAAGATTTAGAGTGGACCTCATCACCTCATCAACACTTTTAAGTATTTAAAGGGCAGGTGTGAGGAAGACTGACTCTTCACAGTGTCTCACAGTGACAGGACAAGGGCAACTAAACATGAGGAGAAACTTCTTTACTGTGTACTTGACAGAGCACTAAAACAAGTTACCCAGAGAGGCTGTGGACACTCCATCTCTGGAGACATTCAAAACCTGGACATGTTTCTATGTGATCTGCTCTAGGAGAACTTCCTCTAACAATCACTTAGACTAGATGATTGTCAGAGGTACCTTCCAACCCCTACCATACTAGGTAATATGAGACCATGCCTACAACCGGTTAGTTTCAAACTGAGGTAAGAGCTCCTCTATGAAGCAAATTGTGTTACTAGTGTCAGACCAACCTATGAATGACATTGCTTGAAGCCAAATATAGGGAGAGGTCACATATGACCTCTGAGATTGATGCTACAGCCAAAGCTTTTTGGAAACCATGAAGGGGTGATCTTATTGCTCTCTACAACTACTTGAAAGGAGGCTGTAGAGAGGCAGGGGTTGGTGTTCTTCCTACAGTGATAGGATGAGGGGAAATGGCCTTAAGCTGTGCCAGGGAAGGTTCAGACCGGATGTTAGGAGGAATTTCTTTACCACAAGTGCTGTCAGGCATTGGAACAGCCTGCCCAGGAAGGTGGTTGATTCACCATCCCTGGAAGTGTTTAAAAGAAGGGTAGATGTTGTGTTTGGGTACACAGTTTAGTGGTGCTGATAAGGCTAAGAAAAGGTTGGACTAAATGATCTTGAAGGTCTCTTCCAGCCAAAACTGTTCTATGGTTCTCCTTAAGATTTTCCAGTCAGGCATGGAGACGCACCTTATGCTCCCATGGACTTCCACAGAAACCAAAACAAACTGGAGTGGCAACTCTGCAATCCTACAAACCATTTCACTTATCCCAGTCTGAGTCCCATGGGAAGATGTCCTCCAGGTCCCAGGACTTCTTCAAACCCAACACTTATCTGGAGGCTGTAACTGCAACATTAAACACACCTTCTCCTGCAGGCTACCCACTGGAGACACCATATCTTCAAAGAGCACGTTTCCTTCCTGCCCAATTCAGAGACTGTAGGTACCAATGAACAAGTGCTCTCAGTTCATTATTTGTGATGACTTTACCTAAAGATCTCTTTCAAGCCTTCATCTGAAAAGGCAGAACACCCCTGCCTGGCTTGATCTTTTGCAGCATGTCAAATTCTGCCATGGTACTATGAGTGATACTTCCTTCATGTGTAATCCTAAACTGCACAGGACAAAGGTGGACTGAATGGGCAGAAGTACAGAAGATTGTAAAACTGCTTTGAAACTTCCTATCTATAATCTAGCCTTGTCATCAAATAGTCCTACATTTACCATCTTACTTATTAACATAATGAACTCCTGCTGTGATCATGTTTTCCTCACTGCTCCACCTCTTAAAGATAGCAGAGGTCTTCAGTAACAACTCACTTCCAGGTGGAAGGGAAGAAATTAAGAACTCTGGTTTTGTTAAATCTCTTCTTCCTCTTCACTAACAACCTCCTTCAGGTCCTGAGGCCCTTGTTCTGCTCTCTCTTTTACATAGGCTGCCTTGATCTGTTCCAGCTCAGACAGCTCTGCCTCCAGCTCTTCCCTGTGCATTGATCGCCGGTTCTTCAGCAGCTTCATGGGGAAGGGATTGAGGTCATTGAAGGCAATATTCATCAGCTTCCTACAATGGAAAAGACACATTTAGTGAACAAATTTACTGGTAATGGATATGCCAAATACATTCTGGCATAAGCAAAAAGTAAAGACTCAGATTTCAGCTCTCTGAGCTCAAAGTCACCAAGCAGCCAAGACTTAAAGGACTTAGACACAGTGCCTTCTCACATAAACAGCAACTCAAGCAATGCTTTAAACAGCCTTACATCACACCATGTTTGAAAGTACCACCACGCACCACCAGTCAGGAGACAGTAGGTCAGATGCCAATTCTAATGGTCCCTAGTGGGGGGCATATTCCCAACATGGAAACCTTCTGATCACAGACACATCCTGCCATTAAATGTTGTGAGCGGCACTGTGTTCCCACATAACTCAGCTAGAGCAGAGAAAACCCCAACAAAAGGCAGCACAGGTTTAACCAGCTGCAAAAAAAGAAGGCTGGCTCAGTCTTTGTGGCTTGTTCTGCTGTAGCCCTGCCTTTGTCTGTGCCAAAGACTTTTAAGCAGCCTACGAATAGAAAGTCAAAAAGAGACAAACTGATCCATGTCCCCTTGACCTGCCAACGCACATACATCTCACTTAACAGACTGCTCAGAGCTCTTTTCAGGCAAGCAAGTACAAGCCCAGGATGGAAGGCTATCTAACACCACAGCCCTACCTGCCATTCATGATCCTTCTTGTGAAGAACCGCAAGTACTGGTAGATCTCCACACTGTCGTGAATCCTTAGGATTTCCTCCTCATTGTATTTAAAAATTGCAAGAGCATAGCGGAAAATCACCTGGGAATTTGAAATGTATTTTGAGTTGTCAAAGTCTTAGGCAATTGTGGAACCAGGCCTTCCTGATGTAAAACATTGCAGGGGGCATAACAGCACTGCAGTATAGGCTGCAGGTTTAGGTTTAGGCAGGCCTAAAGCAACACAGAGCTAATCACAATAAAATGACCCTCCATGAGCTAATTTACAGCCCCGCAGCATAACAGGTTCTCCAAAAGGACCCCACAGGGGTTTTGCAAGGGTTCTCCAATTTCCACTATGCACAGGCACCATGCTACATTTTTAGATACTAAAACTCCAAACATTTTCTGTTTCCTGTTTATGTCACACACTCAGCTGTGTCTGGGTCACAGAGCAGAAGACACCTGTTTTATAGCAGGACAACTTACTATAAAGTGCCAGGGTTACTCTGAACTGTATTAGGGATTAGGTCTGCCTACCAGCAGGCAAAACAAAGGCTGGAAGGTATCAGGGCACCCCACCAAATAGGCAGAATAGGACAAGAGGTTCAGTGCCACATCTCTGACACATATACACATCGTTCACCATGTCATCACATAATAGAACTTGTACAGATGATTAGAAAGGCCTAAACTGAGTTGCACCTTAATTCCCTCATACAAGAAGGCATCCCACACTCGCAGGAGGATGTCGCTGACCAGGCTGTCCACAAAGACCACCAGAAACCAGTTGAAGGTGATGAGTGAAACATCAATCCGATACTGCTCAAAATGAGCCATAAGGCGAGGCAACTTCTCTGAAAGGAAGTCTTTGAAGACTCTCTGATCTACCTAGAGTTGACAAAAAAACAAAACAAACAAGTCCTCATCAAAAGCAGTCCTAAGGCTGGAGGAGAGGGGCAGCTTCACTGTAAAGTGGCCCACACATGCCATACTAATCACTGGTGGGAACTTCTAGCCTAACCACACCCTTGGAAGAGTAAAGCATCCTTTGTCTCCCAACCTTTTTCAACTACTGACAAGTGTGCTCAGAACAACATGTAGAGTTGAAATGGGACCAAGATACATGCAGAGATACATGTGTTCTTCTCACTGACAGGATCATCTTCCTCCCCATCCTCAAAGTGTGTGGGGGGGAGGAATGCTGCTACCTCTTCCCTCATTGATCTTAACCAGGACAGTCTGTGATGTCATGAGTATACAATTGAATGACAGGGATCAAAACATGCACAATCTGAATGACTGCACATGGTCCAAGAGAATAAACACCTAGAATCCCTCTGACTTCACAAGCAGGACCTCATCTTCTCATTTAGCTTCTTTTTGTGGTCTGAGTACTGTACTCTGCTTCTGGTTGCATGAGACAAGATACAGAAATGTAGTTGACAAGGTCCTTGACCCAGGTCAAGGCTACATCTCAGAGAGGCTGTAATTTCATGTAAGGAAGTAACACATTAGCAAAGAGCAAGACCATGGTCTTCCCCTATGCCACATCATACTACTACCCCACTGTGGCACAGTGATACAAACCAGATGAGGTGATACACTTGGTCTTTAAAAATCTGCAAGAGCTAAACCTTTGTTTTTCCATAGTTAATGATACCTGTCTGAATATACATTTGTCTACCTGCACAGTGATTTGGCTCCTTCCTCAAACTGTTCACTGGTCTCTCTACTACCACACTTCTGTCCCAGCAAACATTAGTCAAACAATTCTGTGTCATGATCACTCTCAGCCTCTGATACTTGTAGCCTCATTGATTGTGAGTCCACAAATACAAAGCTCTTCTCTCTGAAAGGGGCATACAATAAATACTCTAAGGCCATGGCCATGCTCACCAATAAAGCACTGCTGGGTGTGGGTAACCTGGGCTCTCAAATAACAATTCCACTGAATTATGATATTTGTCTTGGATCTGTGTCTGCCTGGGAAGACACAGTTTGTCTGACACAAGACACTACATCTTGAAAACCTTAAAAACCAGTAACTGAACCAGACAGGTAAGTTACTCACAGAACAACATCTTACGTCAAACAGGCAGTGGGCTTTATGAATCCCAAATCCATGATTAACACAGTGTCTGGCCATGAATGGAGGAAAATGCAGTGAATATAAAAATTTCAGTTTTTTCCTCCATCTCCACAAGGCACAAAAATAGGGTGCAGATTGAAAAATAACAAACATCTGAAGGGTTGCAGAAGGGTGCCTTCTTCACACTTAGTTTTACATATAGCAGAGTGCTCTGCTTCACCTCTACTAGGTTCTCCTTAAAACAAGTTAACTGTGCAATTTAAGGGTACCTTCCTTCTAACTAACCTGACCTTCAAGTAATTAATTACTCAGGAGCAGTGCCCAATTTCCCGGCTCACGGACAAATTTTGCTCCTCCTTTGTGCATAGCTTTGTACTCTTTAAGTCTACAAAACCTCTGCAATGCAAGTGACTGTGAGCTAATATCACTGTCCCATGAGAAAGCAAAACACACCACAAGCTGACAGCTTTACTGAAAATCACTGCATCAGAGTCCAAGCAGGTGAGAGGGTGCCACGCTCACCTGTGATGTTATTAGCGTATTGCTGTAGTAGTCTGCTGGCATTATATTCTCCACAATATGGACTAGGCACCAGAAAGCACTTTCCTCATCTTCCAGAACCAGGAGGGCAACAGCTGCCAATCTGTGATGGATGAGACATGGTGAGGCAATGCAACAGTGCAGGAGAAGACACAGGCCAGCACAGAATATGGGAAAATTCAAGATCCCTCATGGCATGTCTGTAGCTCTAAGAGCATCCAAAACATCAACTATGGCAGGACGGTTGGCAGAGAGGCAAGTGAACAGCTCTGCAGGTTCTGAAGGTGATGACAGGAAGCATCAAACAAGGAACTGGCGTGACAAAGCAGACATGCCAGCTAATGAGATGTTTTGTAGATCTACTCAAGTTAGCTTATTTTGGCTATTTCAATACAGGGAAAAGCTCACTGAAAGATACTCTGTATGATGTGACACAGCTCATCTTCCCATACATTCTTCTACAATACTGATTCCTTCAGCTCTATCTCATCTCTTTCATCTGGACTGGAAAGAAAATTTATCAAGAGCTCTCCACAACAGAAAAGATGTTTCTGAAAACCAGCCTAAGACTAAAAATAGCTTACACACACATTCTTGAGAAAGTCATGCCACAAATTCCCTTCTTGCACCTCTTATTTGGCAGCACAATTCTAAGAAATCCAGTTTTATCTTTCCTATAGTCTTCTTTGTAAAGCAGAATAAGCTTTTAGGTTCCTTGAACCTTTTGTTCACCAGACAGAACAACAGTTGTCTCAGCCTCTCCTTACGTTATTTGCAGCAGCAACCCCACCTCTAACACTTCCCAACATCTCCTCTAACTCTCCTCAGCAAAAAGAAGAATCATCAAGGTATTCTGCTGAGCACATTAAGACTCAGAAATTCAACCCCCAGCCTTATGCTCTTATTCTAGGACTGCCTCACTCTACCTCCTATAGCTGCTCCTTCCTATTCAGTGACTATGGAGATGCCAAAAAAAATGCATCCTTCTGCTTGCTTGATCACAGCAATAAAGTTGGTGAAAAAAGACATCAAATGCAGAATTCTGCAGGAAAACACCTAGAGCCAGGACAGAACTCTAAGAAAGGTAGAAGCTCAGGATTGCTTGAGCTACAGCACAGAGCATGTGTCTACGACATCTCAGTGCTACCCTGCAAAGAGTGTGCGTACCTGGCTCCTCACCTGTTCAGCCCTTGGCAGTATCCAATGGCAGGATTGTGCCAGGAGAATGCCAGTAGCACCCTCCGGAGCTGCGGGATGAGCTGGGAGGTTGGAGAGGAAAAATGTTTGTTATTAGTCAATGTGCGAGGCAAGTCAAGCTCAATCTGCCGACAGGCAGGGTGGTCAGTGTTCTTGCTCTGCCGTAACAACCTCTGGTACTGGTCTGGCAAATGGCTGCAATGCCTGCTGACAATCCACCTCCAGACCCGTTGTCGATGCTCCACTGGAATGCCACTTCGGATAAGGCTTTTCAGCTCTGCAGATGGGCTTAGCTCTCCAACACTGTTCCACCTGTCACGAAGGGGCTTCTCCACTACTTCCTGACTCCGCAGGTTGTTAGACTTTATCTCCAGGGCTTGGATTTTGGCCAGAAGTTTCCAGTCCTCAAGTTCATAGTCAGGTACAGTCATAAACCCATACTCATCATATTCACTGGAGAGACACAAGGTACAGGAAGTTCAAAAGACAGTGTTGGTACCTGCATCAAGGGCCATTCACTGCTTGTGCCCACGCATACTATAGCTGCTGTTCCTGTAACCCATGCCAGAGCACAGATACTCCTTCACTGCTCTTGCAGTTGCATGTAAGAATATGCCATGCCCTCTGTCTCAGAGTCTTGAAGACAAGTGAGAGTCTGCAGCAATAATTCACACACAAGAATAGAAGTGTAACTTCAGTATGAGCTATCACAGACTCTTTGGGCATCAGACCAAAGGACAGAGACCCACAGTGCTTTCTGATGTCTCCTTATATACCACACAAGTATTCTGCTGATTGGAAAACATCAGAAGCACTGACAGCATAGCTTGTTGAGTATGTGGATCACAACTCTCCCAGCATGTGGACTGATAAGAGATCTTTATATGCTTGACAGAGACCAAGCCTGACCTTGGAGTCTCATCTCCAAAGCTACCTGGAGCACGTGCAAGTCTGACCAATGAGGTTAAATGGAAACTGCTATGGAACTGGGGCACAAATTGAGCTGGAAAATATAAACACAAGTGCAAGGACTACAGCAGTACTAGTAGCAAGGCTCTCTGGAGTTCTGCAGTCCAGCTTCTCTTCACTGCTTGACACTAGAACAGGGCAGTCGTGGCTTTGTATGGCTGGGAATCAAGGATGAAAATCCTCCACCTCCCAGGTGGTTTCCCTCCTACAAGAAGGCTTTATCCTCATGTCCAGTGTTTACCTCCCAGGTGCACCGCAGTTGTTGTCACTTGCCATACTGTCTGCCACTGCCAATAAAAGTTTATCTGTACCACTTTTAACTTCCCCTTCCTAGAGTGACAGGCTGCTATGGTCTCATGGTACAGACACTCACAGTCTTCATACCACTAAACTAAAGCAGCCTCCTTAACCTACACTCCTAAGCCATGGCTCCATCAAGTTCCTGATATAGAAATGTCCCTGGATCTTTCTTGCCTGCACATTCCACACATATTCTACCAGGGTGTGACTATCACTATGCCCTTCCTTCTTACCTTACAGGGTTGAGGTTAAAACCCTCTGCTTCTTCCTTCACATCCCACTGCAGTGCTTCCTGAATGAGGTTCCTCACCAACTCAGCATGGGAGCTGGGCAGGCCAGGCACAGCCTCCTGCAGCTTCCGCAAGACTGTTAGATATTTGCTCTCCATCTGGCAGTTTCGCGCTTGCAGGCAGGCACACTGATGGGGAAAGAAAAGGGAATGAGCTAGTTCATTGATTATTCTTCCTATGTTCCACAGCTCCCTACATGTCTAGTCTGCATACAAAGTGAAGAGTCCCAAAGAGCTAAGAACACATTCCCCGTTTTTCTACAATCACAGCGGTCCTAGAACAAGTGCAAGCTGCAGTAGCTAGTATGCAACAAAAATAGCATATTGAATGGGGGACCTATTATAGAATCACCTCCTTTAGCTATTGCATGCATCAGTGGATGGCAGAATCCTGGCCAGCTCAGCTCAAGACACAACCAAGCAGCCATGGCTGCAGATGAGTTTTCTGTAGTCTTTTTTCCTACTCCTCAGAAAAATTCTTTACACTGAGCTGCCTCCTGACAAAACTCCCCACTGCTGAGACTGAGCTATGACCATACAATTTTCAGACTACATGATAGCACCATAGACAAAGTAACCACATGCCTCTCAGCAACTGCAGTACCATGACACTGATGCACAACATTTCTCAAACACAGGAGAACCAACTGAGTTCAAATACCAGGACAGTCCCTACCATCACCATACTCCTAGGCACACAAAGCAAAGAAAAGGAATGAGGACTGTTGTCTCTACTACACAAGTTGTGAACTGAAGCCACACTGGTGACAGGACTCACCCAGGAAGCTCACTGAAGACTCCTGCTCAGAGGGAAGCAGCAGTTGAAAAAAAAAAAAAAAACAAACAAAAACCAAACCAACAGAAACCACAGAGTTAATTAGTCTGCATAAAGAGGGGACAGAAAGGAGCCCAGGATACTGTTGTACAGCTACTTTAATTGTCATTTTGCCTCACATTGAACATGTTGGTCTGATTACTTCCATTCTGAGGTTATATCAGTTTGAGAATCAGAAAAGGGCAGTAAAGTTAGGAAGTAGGCCAGGTTTCAAAAGGCTAGAAAGCAAACAGATGGAAGAATGGCACTGTTACTTCCAAAGCAGTTTTTTTGCCTTGTTCCAGAATCCAAGGTAGTGAAGGCATATCTGAAAAAAACCCAGGGAAGTAAAACCTGGGGAAAACCCACATAACAAATGCCCACACCAGCCTGGGCAAATTTTTCTGGACCAGGAGGTAGGATTACACAAGCCTGAGAGTAAAAAGTTAGGCATACTTGCAAGCATAGAAATAAAACAGCTTAAGAAAAACTTAGAACTTAGATATAGATGCAGGACCTAACAGTGCTGGAACTTGGCAGTGTTAAACCTAGTAGAGAAATCAAGAGTAGACTGAGCCAGGAATCAGTCAGTCTGACAGCTCACAGGAAAATTTTCTGATTCCCTACACAGAATTGCTTGTTTATTTGTATCCAAAAGCATAGCTGAAATGCAGAAATCTGGGTTAAATTTCAGCATCCTTAACACTGATATTTGCAAGTATTTTACTTCTATCGAAGAATGTAAGTGAAAATGATCATTCATAATTTGGGAACAGCACAAAGCAGAAAAAGAAGATCACCGTAAGATAACACATTGGGTAGAAATCTTAATTCTGGATAAAAATCTATTCCAGTGACAACTTTGGATAGAAATTATTTACATCTCTGACTGAGTTAAAAATATTATTTTGCCTTACCTTCATCAGAAGGGCTTTTTCATTCTCAGCAACTCTAGTCCATAGTCGAGTAACTTGGTGGATCTCTGAGTTGAGAAATTGATTCTGGGTTTTGTATGCATCAATATCATCCTGCCACAAAGAAAAACGACACAGAAGTTTTGAGAGAGTTGGAATCTCCTCCCAGTTCAGAGACCTCAAGAGTGGATTGGGTTAAGGACAATAAAATACAGCAACAATTTTGTCTTCCACAGGTAAAGTATTGCCTACAAAGGAAATCAAGGGACAACATTAACTGGGAATGTCATACATAGACAAAACACTTCAAAATGCTAAGTGCAGCACATTTATATGATTAGAAAACACAATGACTTCTGCGTGAAATAAAGCTAGAGAAGCACCTAAATAAGATTAAAAATACATGACTTCTGCTCAATTTAAAAAAACAAAAAAACAACAAAAAAAACCCTTACACAAATCTCAGCCTCACAACTGTCATCAAAACCAAACACACTAGCACCATGCAGGAAGCAGCTCACTTTGTCAATTCTCCACCCCACACTAACTGGACATGTAACTGTGCATATAGTGGCATACAACAGGCTGGATTTGAAGTAATCAAGATGTTCTGGGAAACCATCTGCAAGAGGAAAACACAGAAGAAGAAAGCAAGAGAGACTGCAGCTGTGGAATAAAGAGCAAAGAAAAAGGCAAGCACTTAAAGGTGACAGAAAGTCAAACAGGCTCTGAGCTGAAGCTGAAACTGACCCACATGCCTTTGAGAGCCCTGTTGGTATCAAGGTTATCTTCCAGCCTGCCTCTGGTTTGGAGACAGAGCAACCAGTAGAAGTTCCCACAGGGAAGACCCTCCCATTTAACCAAAGGGAACAGAAATAGGAGTCACTAGATGGCTTGTGCCATCTCACACACCTTCAGGTGCTCAATCTCCTCCTGCTGCTTAAACAACGTCTCTGCAGTGACAGTGTTTGCTTCATGTAGGGGGTCAGATAGCTCTCGGGCCATCTGCTCAGTCAAGGCCATAATGACTTCCTGTTTGGCATGGTTCTTCTCCATCAGAAGCTGAACGTGCTCCTTGAGTTCCTGGATGTGGCTGTCTCTCAGAGTCAGTGTCTGCTCCAGTTCCTTCTTTTCTTGCTCAAGAGTTTCCAGTCGACTGGCAAGATCTGCAATTTGTCTCACTTTGTGACGCACCAGCTCCAACCTGTCCTTATCTTCTGCTGCAGTGAGATACATGCAAGATACTCGCTTCTCCTGCTGGGCTGCCTCCAGAGCTTTGTGAAGAAGTTTAACCAGCTCCTAGAAAGAGAAATAAAAGCCATCACAGTGCTGTCCAGTTCAATAGCAGCACACAAAGCACAGACCCAGAGAGTAAGTGAACAAGTAGTCCTCAGAACCTTGAAATTACTGTGCTACCAGAAACAAACTGCTGTATCTGCTTTAACTTTCACACTTCCAGAGATCTCCCTCCATTTCACACCAAGGCATAAAAGCTTTCCTCAGCAACGTTCAACATTCAAGTTCAAAGACTGCTATTATAGCCATTTAAGGAAGTAAATTAGAGATGCAACTGATTGCCCACCATGAGACCTGGTCTCCTGCATCTTCAGCTGGAAGACCTGCCAATGTCATTAGCAGAGCACCTGGCATTGCTCTGTGCTTGTGAAGAACAGTTACCACTCAGAAGACAGCCCTTGCAGTGACCCACATACTGACTTCTGTGAAATCACCTCTTAATGGTGGATCACTGTTCAGAAATAATGACCTCCTGCTTACAGCGTGATCAAACTGGGCAATTTCTGCCAGTGTCATAGTACTGATTCAGGAGGTACTGAGCAGTAGAGCTGTACAAGCAAGCAAGACACTTGCAGAACATACATGGGGGTTTTTTACCTCCCTTTTCCAGCCCATCTGCTAGCTGCACTTCCTAGTAGTGTCTGAGGGATACCTCCTCTCCTTTACACAGGGCACAATCAGGTACATACAAAAGGGTAACACCAGGAGCTTCAGCTGGTCCCCCATGAGTCCCTTGCTATGAGGAAGTCCTGTGACTAGCCCTTAGAAGTAGGCAATTCTTTGCCACACTTACTTTCTGTGACTTGACCTCCTCTGTAAGTGTCAGGATCTGTTGCTGTAGGACACTCATTTTATCCACTGGGTTCCTCTCCCTGGAGAGTTCTTCAGGCAAGCCTGGGAAGCCACTGTTCATCCACCTGGCTTTCCTAAGCCAGTTCAGCTTGGTCTCCATCCTCCCATCCTCTGGGGTCTCATCCTTAACTAAAGGGAAATAGTGTTAATTTACACAGAACTGGGTTGTTATTATGGACTTCTGAGTCTCACTATAGGGTTAGTCACAACAGCTCAGCAGAGAATACTGACACAGAGGAAAAGAAAATCTGTCCTGCTGGGATCCAGAGAATTGAAGTACAGACAGTAGGTTCCCCCAGAATAAACAGAGCCATGATGTTTTATCATAGCTGTTAACCCACCTTGCACCCAACCTATCTATCTTGCAAACAGCAAATGCAAATTACCATAATGGAGCTGTAACTTCCCAAGCATTCAGAGGAGCTGCTGAGCTTCACCTGTAATAATACAATTTGACATCTACCTCATACATATGCCAGTATGGGTTGGCACCATGGATGGTACCCAGAACTAGCAGGTTCCAGAAATAGGAGATAGATACAGCCTGAAGCAGAGACAAAAGAGTCAGTCTTGTGAAAACAATGCAGGAAAAGACCTGAGATAATGTGATAGTTTTCATGTCCCATGACAACTTGTCACCTTCTGTCTCAATTTCCTGCTGTGTCTGACTCCCCCCTAGAAGGCAGTCATAATCAGAGCAGCTCACACAGCTCAGCAACAAGCACCTGTACTCTCTGCCTCCACTTCTGCCTCTTGTTCCTCATCTGGATTCTCAGGATGCTCCTGGTATTCAGTGATGCTGAAACGGAAGACATTCCCATTGTTTCCCCATTGCTGCTTGGAGCCACAGATACTGTAGACAGTGTTTCTGAAACAAGAAGAGATTAAGACAGGTGAGCAGGAGAAGTCATGATCAGTGTATTCAGTGCATAGTTGAAGTGGTAAATGTCCTACCTTTCTTCTTATCCTACCCCTCCTCCCAAAACCTATGTCTCTCACGTGCTAAGAAAAACTGTCCACAGAGCTGGTGAATCTGAGGGAAGTTAGGCTATAAATGGTATAAATCAGGAAGACACCACAAAAAAGTGCTGGAGACATTTTCCCCCAATGTGCTTGAGCCCTGTACATAAATGCTTTAGGCCTGATAGAGGGATCAAAGGTACAGTAAAACAATCTTAGATTCATTAGGGATTGGAAGGGACGTTGAGAGATCATCTAGTCCAATCCCCCTGCCACAGCAGGATCACTTAAACCAAGTCGCACAGGAAAATATCCCGGTGGGTCTTGAACATCTCCAGAGAAGGAGACTCCACCACCCCTTTGAGCAGCCTATTCCAATGCTCCATTACCCTCAACCATATCCCTTCCTTCTCTCTTCCTCTCCTCCTGCTCCATCCTTTCCTCTCTTTCTCCTTCCCTCTCTCCCTTTAGCTCATTGCGGAAATCCCCAGGAAAATGTGACTACTGCTTAGCTCTATACAAGCCTTTTCTTGTGCTGTCTATCAGTAAAAGAAAAATAAGCCCCTTGTTTTGAGATCTACAAAAGATTCAGTGTCAGCTACTTCCAGTAGCATATACAAAATTGCCATATAGATATTGTTCTCCTGTTGCCTCAGAATCACTTTGGTTTGAATAGATCTTTACGATCATCAAGTCCAGCCTTCAGCTCAGCACTATCAGATTAGTCCTAAACCATGTCACTCAGCATTCTGTTTATCTGCACTTTAAATACCTCCAGAGATGGTGAATCCACCACTGCTCTGGCCAACCTGTTCCAATTGGTGAAGAAATTCTTTGTAACATCCAGTCTAAACCTCCCCAGTACAGCTTGCAGCCATTTCCTCTGGTTCTTTTGCTTGGTACCATGGCAAAGAGGGTGAATCCCTCCAAAGGTCTTCCCCTCAGTAAACTTCAGTTTGGGCTAAGCAATCCCAATTCTGTCAACAGCTCCCGACAGGACTTGTGCTCCAGATCTCTGATGAGCCTCACTGCCCTTCTCTGAATACGCTCCAGCACTTCAATGTCCTTGTAGCAAGTGGCCCAGGACTGCATATAATATTCAAGAAGTGGTCTCACCAGGGCCAAGTGCAGAGGAACAATAACTTCCCTGCTCCTGCTGGCTCATACTCGTTTTACTATCAACAAACAACCCCAGGTCCTTTTCTGACATGTAGCTTTCCAACCACACAGTCCCAGGTCTGTAGCCCTCCATGGGGTTGTTATGATGCAAGTGCAGGGCCCAATTACTTGGCCTTGTTAAACCTCATATTATTAACCTTGGCCCATCATTCCAGCCACCCCCACCCCCACCCTGTACACACCTGCCTAGCTTCTTGTCACCTGCAAACTGACTGAGAGTGCACTCAATCCCCTCATCCAGATCATTAATAAAGACAGTAAAGAGTATGGGCCCCAATACTGAACCTTGGGGAACACCACTTGTGACTGGACACCAGTCAGACTCCATCCGCTATCACTCTTGAGCTTGGCCATACAGACAGATTTTTATCCAGTGCAACATGTAGTTATCCAAACCTTGTGCCATAGGCTTTTGAAGAAAACTATTGTGGGAAATAGTGTTAAAGGCTTCACTGAAGTCCAGATAGACAATGTCCACAGACCTTCCTTCACCCAGTAGGCAGGTCACCTTGTTGTAGAAGGAGATCAGGTTAGTCAGGGAGGACCCACATTGGGTCTGATCACCTGCTTGTGCCATCAGATGGCACTCAAGACAACCTGCTCCACAAATTTCCCTGGCATCGAGATCAAAGTCACACACCTGTATTTGGGTGGACCCTCTTTATTGTAAGGCTTCAAAGCAGAAGAACAGACATTTCTGCTTTCAGAGAATATTTTGTCACATAATATCAGCAAATATTCATTCCCTATAGCCTTCAATTTACACTCATTCAATGCAATATCCCTACTTTTCTCTGTATCATGATGCACTGGTTTTTCTCCTCTGAGACAGCAGTAGCTCAAGGATCTGATGAACTTAGCTGAAATCAGACATGCTACACTCATGAAGAACCAGCTTGTAAGCTACAGAGCCTGAAGAGATGTTCACAGAATCAGGGGAGCAACAGTTACGCAAGCTAGCAAAAGCAAAGCTGGGAGACAGAGAAAAGAGATAATCATGTAATTTTCATCCAAGTTAGGAATAGAGAATGCACAGCCTGAAACATAGGACACCTGGCTGAAACTCTTTGATCTCACAAGGGATCCTTTGTCCTACTGACATTAGATTACAGTCACAGGTTTGACAGGTGCCAAACATTTTTTATTAGATAAATGACTATGACACCTGCAGCCCTGATGGAGCTATACTGCACATATCATTGTAGGCAATGAGAATCCTCACATACTTGAAATTTAGGAGTAGCAAGCTGAGAAGTGCTGGGCTCAAGCCTCTTTACTTGGAGTTTCTCCTTTACAGAGTGCACTACATTCAAGACCCTTTGAAACCATTGGAAAGCACTAATAGGCCTCTCTCCAGTCTACAATAGTGTGCAACCTGCCTGCACACCCTTCCGTAAGTGATGTGTAATGCATCGCAGTAGTCAAGCAAACCACTGCCTACACTGAAGAAAGCCTAATGAAGCCTTAGGCCATGAAATCACATAATTGTTCAGTATGGAAAAGATTTTTTAAATTATTGAGTCCAATCATTAACCCAACTGCCCCAAGCCCACAGCTACACCATGTCCCTAAGCTCTATATCTACATATACATCCAAGGATGGTGATTCAACCCCCTGCCTGGGCAGCCTGCTTCAAGGCCAGATGACCCTTTCAATAAAGTAGTTTTTCCTAATGTTCAACTTGAACCTCCCCTGGTGCAACTTGAGATCATTTACTCTGTCCTATCACTTGTTATTTGTGAGAAGAGACCTATCCACAACCTCCTGCCACTAGAATCTTTGGCAAGGGAGCTAAATGATGTGAAATGCATCGGAGTAGGGAGATATGATAGACCCTTTGCCTGGAAGTTTACTTTTGCCTGGAATATCCTTCAAAAATCTACTTCATGGTTCTTCCAACTAGCCAAGTCTCCTGTTCCACACAATACATGACAGGTAACAAAGTCACAGTGTGGCAGTTTGTCAACTGCACTGCAACTCTCCTCAATCACTTACTGTATCTCAGTCCAGGGGTGCTTAAGGGAGATGTTCTGCAAAGCGGTAGATGTTTGGGGAGCAGGCAAAGATGCTGCCTTTAAACCCACTGCTTCTGTTGGTGTTTTCACCGGAGGTAGAAAATCTTCAGTGTCAACAACATCTAGGTAAAAACAAACCAGGACACAGAAGCAAGTGTGCAAGTCCATTTGACTTTGGTCTTTCACACAACTTAAAAACCACAACAATTCACTACAGGTATACATTCCATCTTCAGCTAGCCAGGAACCACTGGTAGGAATGCATATCTTCATCCTACCACCACTGAAAAAGAACATTGTTTGCTGTAAATTTCACAGGTTTCACAAGAGGAAGAAGATATACCAAATATGCACACTGCACATGTGTGAGGAATATTCATAATCATAAGACAGCCAAGTGTCTCCAACCACATGTGGACAGGAAGGAGAGGTGGGCACAAGACCAAGTGTAAGGTCCTGGATCTGGGACGAGGCAATACTATGCACAGATACAGGCTGGGCAGTGACTGGCTGGGGAGGAGCCCTGAGGAGAGGGAGTTAGGGGTGCTTGTGGACAAAAAACTCAGCATGAGCCAGCAGTGTGCACTTGCAGCCCAGAGGGCAAACTAGATCCTGGGTTGCATCAGGAGAAGTGTGACAGCAGGTCAGTGGAGGTGATTCTCCCCCTCCACTCTGGTGAGACCCCACCTGGAGTACTGCATCCAGTTCTGGAGCCCTTATTACAAGAAGGATGTGGATGTGTTGGAGCATGGGGGTTGGACTCGATGATCTCTTGGGTCCCTTCCAACCCCTAACATCCTATGATCCTATGATCCTATGTCCAGAGGAGGGCCACCAGGATGATCAAAGGGCTGGAGCGCCTCTCCTGTGAGGTCAGACTGAGGGAGTTGGGATTGTTCAGTCTGGGGAAGAGGAGGCTCTGAGGTGACCTTATTGTGGCCTTCCAGTATTTGAAGGGGGCCTACAAAAAGGCTGGGGAGGGGCTCTTTAGGATCTCAGGCAGTGACAGGACTAGGGGGAATGGAGCAAAGCTGGAGATGGGGAGATTTAGGCTTGATGTGAGGAGGAAGTTCTTCACCATGAGAGTGGTGAGAGCCTGGACTGGGTTGCCCAAGGAGGTGGTTGGGGCTCCATCCTTGGAGGTGTTTAAGGCCAGGCTGAATGAGGCTCTGGCCCACCTGATCTAGGATGGGATGTCCCTGCCCATGTCAGGGGGGTTGGAACTGGATGATCCTGTGGTCCCTTCCAATCCTGACCAATTCTGTAACTTCTTCCCAGGCAGAGTGATGGGGCACTGGAGGGGGTTGGCCATGGAGTTTGTGGAGTCTCCTTTTCTGGAGACATTTGAAGCCTGCCTGGACCTGGTCTCGATGATCTTGCTGAGGCAGGGGGATTGGATTGGATGACCCTTCTGGGTTGCTTCCAGTCCGTAATGTTTTGTTCTGTGACTTGGTCTAGGTGTCCTGATGTGGCCTCTTTCGAGGTCTATTCCAATCCCTGATGATTCTATGATTATATGATTAGAAGACAACCCATTCACATTCACCCATAATAATGGTAGACATTCCAAACATCAAACAGGAATTCATAGTTGCATTTAAAAACTTGTCTAAAACCTCTTCCCACTTACAGATGAGCAGCATCACTCATCCCCAGGGGACTGAAAACAGAAGAAAGGCAAGACACATGACACCTACTTGTTCTGCAAGCCAGAGGTTCATTCACAAGCTGGGAGCTGCCCACAGGAAATTTGCTCTGTGTGTTGCAAAATTCCCAACGTCTCATTTGTAGCTGCTGCAGCCAGTATATCATCGCCTGTTTGCTGATTGCCTAACGTAAAACAAAAGAGGAAGTGGAGGAGGGCATTCCCATCAGCATGAGACATATCCTGAAGGGCTGACCACCACTTCAGTGCCCAAGTCAACAAAAATAAAGCTGTGTCAAGGCTATGCTGTATCCTTTGGTCCTAGCACTGATTTCAGAGGTCAGATTAAATCTTCTTCATGGTTTTAGTAACAGAATCTTAGTGGACTGATAATCTCATTTTAATTTCTTTTTCTCTTTACTATGCTCCAAAGCTAAGCAAAAATTTGACAATTATTTTAGCCAGAAGTAGCCCACAGAGCTTCTTAACATAAATTTTCACAAACATAGCAAAGGTTGCTGCTGGAACAAATATTTTAGACAGACTAACTCATTTCTGTTCAGCAAATTACAAGGGGACCGTAGGACTCAGCACTGATTTTAATTCAGTGTGCAGTTTGGCTTTTCCTCCTATTCTGTTAAATATTGTCCATCTTACAGGTAGTGGAGTCCCAGTCATGCCAAAACAATGCAAGTAATTTAGTCCAAATGGCAATAGGCCAGGCCAGGAAGATTAAAGTAGAACTCAAACTAAGGTATCTTAGCAGAGACATGTCTATCATGATTGGTAATATTTCATAGCACCCCCATAGGAAGATGCTGCCTCTTACCTTCAAAGTGAAAACTCTGCTTGGTGTTCTGACCTCAAAAACCCCTTCTCCATTTTCCACATTGCAGTCAAAGCTGGCACTGGAGAGATCAATTGACCCCAAGGGGTTGATGTCCTGTGCAGTTCTGTAGTACAGTAAATGACATTTATTTTCATCATAAAAGAACCAGCGAGACTTCCAGGTCTTGATTGGCCCTTTAATGCCCAGTTTATTTAAATAGCCACAGAGTTTTTTTCTGGATGTTTCTCTGCTGGGTTTTAGCTGTATGTTTTCCAGTTCTACAGAGGAGGAAAGGATATCTTTCTCTTTTGATGTGGCTCCATTGCGGCTGCTATTGTCTGGATCTGTATTCACTAGATTTCCTGGAGCACCACAGGGACAAGATCCACTTTCTGGTCCTTTTTTCATCTCTTTCAGGAAATACACGTAGAATTAGACTGAAGTAGGAAATTATTTAGCTGAGTAAGTAACAGCAAGTCCTGACTATATTGTCATTCTTATATAACCTGCAGCAAAAGAAACAGGGTGAATAATCTCAAGTCTGACATACAACAAAAAACATTCTCTAGTTTTCAAACACTACTTCTACTTTTGATCATTGCTCCCTGCCTTCCCCATAAAGACAACATCTATAGATCTGTTTTCTCTCCTTCCTGCTCCTTAAACTAGCATGGATTGTCAACAAAAAAAACCACTACCAATCTCATGAGTGAAAAATAAGCATAGTTTGAGTACATAACAAATCAATAGTAATAATCATGGCATTTGAAGGCACAGACAACACTAAATGACAGTTGCAGAAAATACTGCAAGTTATCAAGTTCTGGTGGGGCACATACTCAGGTCAAGGATTTCAGGTAAGTGTATCCTGGCATTTCCACCAAAGTTCAACCAGCTATTTTGAGCTATGTAATTTCAGTAAAAACCCACCTTTATGCAGCATCCTTATAAATCATTTGTATGATGTAAAGATTGCTGTAAAAAAACCTGCTTGCTACATATTAGGTCTCTATCCAGTAGCCTTCATATGACACATTATGCACCAGAGAAAGTAATTCTGTGACCCTTGCAAAAGGGACTTTTTTAGTGGCCAAAGTAACCTGCTGGTTAACCCCAGAGAGACACAACGTGCAAGAAAAAATTTGCAAAACTAAGGCTCAAAGGGATTTGTGAAGCCCTCTAGTATAATTTCCTTCTCAGAGAACATGTAGACTTCAATGCCATAACCAGCTACTCTGGTTCATTTTCAGATGGATTCTGAAACGCAATTCTGCCACATTTCTGGGCACTCTGTCAAGTGCTCAGCAATATGGCAGGTATGATGCTTTGCTCAAAACTGCAGACATCTATGGTCCTTGTATAAAGAAAGCTAACAACACTCCAGAACAATACCTATAGTTTCTTGCATTTTTGGTTATGTAAAAACATAGTCTAAAGATCCATGAAGACTACCAGTGCCTTCAGACACTAATGTATCTGATGCAAGTATGTAAGCAAATAAATTGCTGAAGTGTTAAGTTCATGGGAATCCTACTGCAGACACAAAATGACTGAACAAGACAGCCAGCTGTACGATGGCAGGTGAATAGAGATCAGTGCAGTGGGGCACACAGAAGATATGTTGCCCAAGCTTGTGCTCTGAGGAACGACTTAACTATTACAACTGAAAGGCTCCTGCATTCCAGTGGTGGCTATACCCCATTACATTTATTGCTGCCCCCTCCTGTTTCCACATTAGGTTTTTAGAAAACACATTATGTTTATTCTGTTTGGAAGGTTATTGAACATATTCACTTCCCTAACGTCAAGTATCCTGCTGCTGAATGCATTAGCTAATTCATAAATGCCAGGAAGAAGCACCCATGATGAAGGCACTGCCTCAGATGAGCTTCTGAAACATTAAAAAACTTAATTTCCAAGTTAGTTTTGCCAGGCACAAAACAACCATCAGCAGGAAAAAGAAATTAGGAAAACTAGGATTATCTACCCCTAAGAGATCCTTGGGCTTTTATGGCAGTACCACTACAAGGATGTTCTGCACTATCTGAAGACTCCTTTATCATGCTTGTATGTCTTGCATGCCTTATAGTTCATAGGTCCACATCGTGCAAAGCAAGTAAGCATTTTGGGTTCAAACACCAAGTTAAAAGGAGTCATGTCAAATCTGCATTGCAGAGAACTCTAGAAGAGACCTCACCTCCCTAAAAGAAGCAGAAAGACGCTCCTGGAAGTCACGGTCTGCTGGCGTAGAGCTACTGTTGCAAGGGCTACCCAGTATCCAAAACAAATCCAACTGCAGAAGAGGGGGTCTCCTGCTTCAGAAGTTTCCTTTGGTCCAGTCACTGCTCGGGAAGTGCCTGAAAAAGACACTTGGCTGAGAGCAATCAATGGGAAGGTCACGGTTAACCCTGCACGGACTCTCCTAGTGCATGGGTGTGAGCAGCAGTAAGCAGCAACCCTCGCACCTCCCCAGCGCCCCAGAAGCTCCGCCCAGAGCCCAGCTGCACCACCCGAAGGGGTTTCGGCCGAGGCTGCCGGCGCCTGGTACGGGCTGCGCTGCCCGGACCAAACCTGGCACCGCTCGGACCGGGCGGGGTTGCAGGGAGCTCAACAGGGAGGTGGAAACTGGGGGTTGGCANTACAGCTGACTGGAAGGAGGCTGAAGCGAGGTGGCGGTCGATCTTTTGCCCTAAGTGATAGGACGAGAGGAAATGGCCTCAAGTTGCACCAGGGAGACATTCGAAAAACTTTCTTGCCTGAGAAGGCTGCAAACCGCTGAACAAGATGCCCAGGGAAGTGATGGAGTTTCCATCCCATGAGGGATTTAAAAAACATGGAGGTGTGGTGCTGAGGGATCTGTTTAGTGATGACCTCGCAGTGCTGGATTAATAGATGGAATTGGTTATTGTAAAGGCCACTTCCAACTAGAAAGATCTTATGACAGGGAAATTATTCACTAGGGGGATGAAGCAGATTGAAACCAAGCCCAGGGGGACAACTGGAGACTAGTGGCTCCTATCTGATAAGGAAGAATGTTTCCTAAACTTGCAAAAGCACAGATTTGCTGCTCACTGGACCCTGTAGTTCAAGAATTACAACCACGCAGTCATCTGGGGCAAATCAGATAAAACAAATTTCATATGGTAAAAACAGTGGTGTTTGATGCCATATGAGATGGGCAACTGATTAAGCTGAGTCAAAGGGTCTAGACTGATCCGTGAAAAAGCCTCCAAAAGAAGGTACTGCAGGGAGTAGGGATGTCAGAGTTTGCCCTAAGCCAACAGGGTAGGTCCTGGGATACAGGGTACACAGCACATCCAGATTTACACACTTTCTAGCAGCTGCCCTTTCTCCTTACAGGTCTTGGCAAGCACTGGACTGGTCTGGGAAGGCACTGCCTTTGGCCTGTCCCCAGAATAAGCCATCTGTATAGTTTCAGCTTTCTGTGCTCACTGATGGCTGAGTCTGGATAACATTTCAACTGTTCTCAAGAAAACCCCAAGTTCTGCCAACTCTACTGAGTTTTTTCACAGACTTCAGCCAAGTTTAGTACTAGAGTAGCAAGAGGCAATATTGTCCCTGCCTTCCTCTGGCCTGTGTTCCCAAATTGTAGCACACATTAAGCTGACTGCAACATGCAGCTTTACATATTTCTGTAGGCAAAACCCAACTGATCCTAATTTGGCTTTCACAGCAGTTGACCATTTGACTGGATCAGCACTGATGGAGTCTAGCTCCACTAACTAGAAAAGATAAAGATTACATCTGCATAAAGGTTCCAAAAAGTCTCTGCTCTGAAGCCAGACCTGTCCTCTGCTCCCCCTTGGCTGCAGCTAGAGGGAAAGAACTGTGTGGCAAAATAGGGGGTTTATCAAGCCTGTGTGTGGGATGCCTTGGAAGCACCTTAGAAGTCTCTCCTGGAGTTCCTCAAGGGGTTTGTACCAGTATGGCTACAACATAACCCTCCTGTTTCCAGTGCTTTACAGCCACCCAAGAAACTGAGCTGGTAAAAAGCCAAAACATTAGTTCTGTTGTCTGAACTGCAATCCCACAGCAGCTTCCAGGCCCAGCACATGCTGCAAGACTAAATGAGGGAAAGAGGCCGTAGGACCAGCAGCAAAGGCAGCTCAGTAGTGTGGGGTGCCTGCCCTACAGTCACCACAGACCTACCACTCCATGAGAGTTCCAGCCTGGAAAAGGCATGTGCGTATGGAATGCTAACCCTTTACCAGCCACGGCTGGTCAGGATAGATGCTTGAGAAGGAACTCTGGAGAAGCCAGTCAGGAGCAGCAGATGATGGTAACCTGCACTCACCAAGGGCAACACTGCGAGCGAGCACCACCCAGGACGGCACTAGCACGCTACACCAGGGAGACTGGTATCTTCCTTTAAAAGCCTTTAGGAAGGGACGGACAGGACGCCGCGGAGAACAAGTGCATCGACCTCTGACCCAGCCGCCGCCATATCTCGCTCCCGGGAGCTGCACGGTAACCGCCTGCGCCGCCGTCTGGTCCCGCCTGGCGGCTGCAGAAAATAACAGCTCAGTGGAGTGGCACCGTAGCCACCTTGCCGGGCAGCCTGCGGTGCTTCTGCCTGGCGTGGTGCTGGTGGGCTCCCAGCACGGGCTACTGGAGCTGGGCTCCGCCGGGCACTCCGTGAGAGGCGGCTGCGGGCCCGGTGGAGGGGGCCGGGGATCGGCACGATATTGAAGTGCTGGAGTGGGTCCAAAGGGCAACAAGGTTGGAGAGAGGTCTGGGGGACCATCCCTGTGGGGAGCGGTTTAGGGGGCTGGGGCTGTTTAGTCTGAAGAAAAAGGAGACTGAAGTGAAACCTCACTGTCTACATCTACCTGAAAGGAGGTTGTAAGGAGGTGGAGGTTAGTCTTTTCTCACAGGTATCAAGGTCAAGACCAAACAACCTCTGGTTGTGCCTGGGTAAGTTTAGGTTAGATATCAAGGGTCATCAGGTATAGAAACAGACTGCCCAGGGAGGGGGTTGAATTGCGTTTTAAAAGTTGTGTGGACATGGAGTTTAGGGACGTGGTTTAATGGTGGGCTTGAATGTTGCAATGATATTGCAGGTCTTTTCCAACCTAAACTACTCTGAGAAACCTGGTCCTATCTGATAGGGTGGGAATAAAATCTCTAGTTACCTTTGCTAAATAAGATGCTAAAAAGCACTCCCTGAGAAGATTTTTTATGGAAATGAAGGACCCCCTAGCATAATGGGTTAGATGGGAGTCAGGATATGGAAGAAAAACTTCTGTTGTGTAAGCACAGGTGACCAATCACATACTTTTGTGTGGCTTTGGCTTTGTTAATAATTTGTACAGAGCCCTCGACGTGCTTCTTGGAAGGTACACTGATTGTGTGAGATGCCTGGTATAAAAAAAGCTGTAAGTGCAAAAAGTGGCAGTCATTAAAATGACAAAAGAGAACTTACGATTCACACACAGTTGCATACAGAACACTGAGCTTTGAATAGCCAGAGATTCACTGCATTCATCTTGGAGCTGGATTTCCATGTTGTTGACCAAATAGAATATGATTATTTGTAATGGTTGTATCAACTTGGAACCTTAAGCTTAAATAGGATGCAGGATAAGAAGTACCAAACTTCTTTTGTAGTTCATCTAATATGACAACAACAAAATGTTTATCTGTAACAGAGGGTAGTGTGCTAGCTCCTGACATGAAAGACATTCCTGAAACAGTGCATCACTGTTTTCAGATCCCTGTGGGTGGGGCAAGAAGATGAAACCTGGCAAATGTGATAAGACATGAAATTCTGACAAAAAGATAATGAGATTTACATGTGTCTAGCACAAAAGTCTATGAGAGACAGGTGCATTAATCTCTTTTGGGAAATGGATTTGAGTTGCTGTGTCCAATGGAAGAACTAGAAATTAGTCAAGAAGCTTTTCACCCATAGGAAAGGGAAGCTACATTAAGACCTTTGATTAAAAGAGAAACCACTAATAACCGGGATGGGGGTAATCTGGTGGTTGCCACCTGAACATACACAGCAACAGAACTATCAAAAATACAGGAAAGATGCTTTAGGTTAGTGGAAACCAAGTGCTTTTGGATGGTATTGCTGACTGCAGGGAATAAACATTGCTTTTGCAAGACAAGGCCACCCACAACTATTTGGGTCAACATGACTCTTTGAACATTCCTGATGGCTAGAGAAAACTGCTGCCTATTGGCAGGAGGTCTAGATCAAGTCCTACCAAAGTCCTACCATTAACCCACCACTCATTGCCAAGTCAATACTATATCATGCCCCTAAGCACGATGTGTGCTTTATATACATCCAGGGATGCTGACTTCACCACTGCCCTAGGCAGCATATTCCAATGTTCAACAACCTTTTCCATGAAAAAACTATTTCTAATGCTCAACCTAAACCTACCCTGGCACAAGTTCAGGCCATTTTATCTAGTTGTATCCCTTGTTACTTGTAAGACCAATGTCCCATCCCACAATACCCTCCTTTCAGGTAGACATACCCATAGAGGGTATGTCTTGCCTTACAGCTCTCCAACATGTCAGTCCCCAACCTATAGTGGTACCTGGGGTTGTACCCAGATGCAAGACTCTACACTTACCTTGTAGTACCTTGTAGCACAATCTGCCAGGGTGTCAGCAAAACCAACCAGCTTTGTCATCAGCCAACTTGCTGACAGTGCACCTGATCTCTCATCCAAGTCATTCAAGAATAGATTGAAGAGGACTGGTCCCAGTACTGATCCTTGGGGGACCTCACTAGATACAGGCCTCCAACCAGACTGTCCCACTGACCACTACTCTCTGGCTTCTACCCTCCAGGCAGTTCACCATCCACCTCCCTACCCAATCATCCAGTCCACACTGCCTCAGTTTGGATGTGGGGATGCTATGTGAGACTGTGCCAAATGCCTTCCTGAAGTCAAGACAGACCACATCTACTGCTCTGCAATCATCTATCCACCTGCTTATGCCCTCATAAAAGGCTATCAGATTGGTCAAGCATGACTTCCCCTTGGTGAAGCCATACTGACTGTCCCCAGTGACACTTGTCCCTAATGTGTCCAGAGACAGCATCCAGGACAAATTGTTCCACCACCTTTCCTGGGATGGAGGTAAGGCTGACTGGCCTATAGCTACCTGGGTCCTCCTTCTTACCCTTTTTGAAGAGTGGAGTGACATTTGCTAACTTTCAGTCTATAGACACCTCTTCTGATCCCCGTGACTTAGAAAAGATGATGGAGAGTGGGTTAGCAATGACTTCGGCCATCTCCCTTAGCACGCGCTGATGCATCCCATCAGGGCTTATGGATTTATGTACATTCAATTTGCTCAACAGAAGTCACTAGATAAGAGGAAATATCCTCAGGTTGTGCCATGGGAGGTTTAATTGGACATTAGGGAAAATTTCTTCAGTGAAGAGAGGTCAAGCATTGGATTAGGCAGCCCAGGGAAGTGGTGGAGTCCCTGCTTGTGTACACCTGGCAGTTGGAAACATGGTTTAGTGGATATGGTGATTCTGAGTTGATAGATCGGATGATCTTAGCATTTCCAAACAATGTTTTTATGACTCTTTGTGGTTTGTGTAGCCCTTCAGGAAGCAGAGGAATCTTTACCATCTCTCATCTGTACCAATCATGGCCCTGTCTTCCAGGTAACAGAGGCAAGTCTGACCGTCCTTCCTGTACAGGAGGATATGGTTCTTGTAACTACTAACAATCCTCCTGTCTGTATTATACATTGCCTCCCAGTTTTCAGAGAAATTAAGAGATTTAGTTAACAGATGCTTCATCCAATCAAGGAAAGACTTGACATTTCAAGCAGCAGTGATACAGGTAGGATTGGGGATCAGATACTAATGGTGACATTAGTGTGCAGGTAGAGGAATTAATTGTGATCTGGAGAATATTTGAAGGAGAAGCTGAAACAAAAAAATCTTGCGTGTATACAAACAGCCTCCTTTGCCATACTCAAGGGATGCCCTTTTTGAGAGCAAAACGAGTGATAAGTAATTCAAGTACCAGTATATTAATGGGAGAAATGGCAGGAGATCCTTGATGTAAGCAAGGAAAGAAAGTTTTGCAGTTGTATGGGTAGCCTCTTATTTGGAGGATGACCCTTGGCCAGTCACGGTGTATGGCTACCCTCACAGTAAAAAACCTAATCTTCTTAAACCTTAACGGCATTCGTCCAATGCCGCTCCAGGCTCGCAGGCTCCGGCGCTGTTTCCCACAACCACTGACATGGCGGCCGCGCAGGCGCCCTGTGGACCGCGCCTGCGTAGCTGCCTGGGCCCGCCCCGCGGTCGCAGAAAATGGCTACGTTGTGAGGTCTGTGGACGCCTCTGGAGTCTTCTCGCTATGAGAAACCTCCGGCTTCTGCGGACCAGCGGGTGCCGCCCCGCTGCCATCCCGTCGGGAATCCCTCAGTGCTTCTGCCTCGGCACCGGCGCAGTGCTGGTGGGTTCCCAGCATGGGCTGCTGGAATTGGACCCAGCCGGGCACTCGGTGAGATACAGCTGTGGGGCCGGGGCCTCGGGCCTCTCGGGACATCGCTGCGGGGGCGTGTGAACGGTACAGCCAGGGTAAAATGTTTGGGCCTTTCTATGGAGGTTGATAGCTAAAGTCGTGTCAGAACGTACAGAAATAATAAAACTTGATGTCTATCTGAAGTTTCTAATGTATCGCCTCCTTTTAATGTTTGGATTTGCTTTTGGGTTTTTTGGAGGAGTTAATGGAAGCCTTTATGGATGGCTTCTTTAAGTTAGAGAGCTGTTTTAGCTAAAATTTCGTTGTTTTGCCGAATGCACATCATAAAATCATAATGGCTGGAAGGGATCTACAGGATCAAGTCCAGCCCTCATCCGTTCATTGGTCTAATCCCTAGACCGTGGTCTCAGATGCTTTATCTACCAAATTTTTAAACACCTTCAAGGATAGTGACTCCACCACTTCACTCCTTTTGATTACTTTTGTGCTGAGTCTGTAAAGTCTGAATGGCTGCTTTGGAAGTATTGGGACACCTCAAGCAGCTGCCCATTCACCTCTTAATGTGAGCTTCATGTGGACAGTGTGAAAAAGGGATATAGCAAGACAAATTGGAAGTCGTGATGTTGCTGTTTGTTGTTTATCCCCTTACATGAATTTTTATTACCATCTATTTAGCATTTTTAAAATAAAAGAGCATTTACAGCTTTCTCTGTGTAAGTGAATATAAGTGCTTGCAAATTGTCTGGTTTGCCTTGTGTAACTGTGGTAAGATAAACCGTATCAATTTATGTAGAAATCTCAGTGAGGTGGTGTGTAATAATCATTGGCCTCTCTATGTCAAGGAGACAAGAGAAGTTTCCTTGACTGCAGGGGGTTTCCTGCCTGAGGATGGGAGTGGCTCCATTGTGGGTATTGAAGATCTTCCAGAGCTGGAGTGTGCCTGTGTTGCTACAGCCGCTGGAGACATCCTACTGTGCAATCTCAGCACAAAGCAGGTAACATGCCAGAAAAGACAGAACCATACCTACTTATACCTGGATACAGATGTGCTATTTTATGAAGATGCTCAGTGTTAGAAAACAATTAGATATATGTTGTTCAACATGTGTCTGTGTTATGTATGTATGTTCCAACTGCAAATGCCTTAAGCATGTTTACTTTTCAGCCAGTTTGTTATTTTTCCCAACAGTGATTGGTTGCTTTTATGCTGGGATTGTGCGGCACTGTTGTTGCCGTACTTCTATGATGCTTTTTTTGGTCTTGCAGGTGGAATGTGTTGGAAGTGTAGAGGGTGGTCTGAGTACTATGAGCTGGAGTCCTGACCAAGAGCTTGTTCTGCTTGTAACAGGTATCAAAAACAGCCTGTAAGCTTTCTGCTTTTAGAATTTGCATTCACTGTGGCCAAAATGTAAAGCATAAATAAAAAGCATCAAAGTACAAATTTAGGAAGCTGGATCTAAGACTGAAGTGCGGAAAAAAACCTCACTTTTTCCTGTAGTAACTCAGATCTCCCAAGGAACTATATTTGGTCTTGCCTGTAAAATGTGAAGGATCCCCTTTATATCCCCATAAGAAGCAAAATCTGCTTCTTATCCTTCAGTGGGAAATGTATATGTCACAGGCTGAACTTTGCTACAGATGTGGCTTACCTGGAAAGTAAAATCACACTCGAGCAAAACAGGAGAACAAAATGCTCAAGGTTGGAATGTAACTTGGGAGATCACTGGTTCCATGCCCCTTGCTCAAACCAAGTTATATGGTGTGTGTTGCTGAGAACCGTGCCCAGTTAGCCTTTGGGTATCCAGAGATGGGAGACCTCACAGTCTGGACATCTGTTCCCATCTCTGACCTCAAGCTGGATGCTTTGCCAGTGAACTAGCTTCTGAGCTTGGCAGTTCAGCTCTTTTTTCAATCCACTGTCTTTTTGTCTTTCACAAGCTTCATGACTTTGTCTCTGATGGTGTTATGTGAGACAGTGTCAAAAGGTGTATTAGAATTAAGATAACTGACTTCCACTGGTCTCTCCATAGCTACACATTAGTTATCACATCATAGAAGGCCATCTGGATGCCCCTTCATAAATCCATGCTATGTGTTCTTAATCACCTCATCCTTTAGATGCCAAGAGAAAATGTTTAGGAGTTCCAGGTACTTCCTGGGAAGGTGGAAAGGACTTTTAAAGTTAGGCCAGGAAGCATGTTTTTGCAGAGGTAATTGACAGTGTTCTGTTCTCATTTGAGATTTTCTGCTTTGAAAGGTAAGTTCTCTTTTGTATAGCATTACAACTAGAAATATTTTCTATATTCAAGTCCAAGACAGGACAGCTGCTAAGTTTGTATTTGATGAGGTATCAGTACTGTATTTAGTGTCTGTTCTGCAGGTCAGCAAACACTCATCATGATGACAAGGGATTTTGAACCAATTACTGAAAAGAATATTCACCAAGATGAGTTTGGAGAAGGTGAGAGTCCATGAAAATCTAGTTATTTAAATTGGTAGTAACTGGTGTGTTATGTGCAGAAAGTAAAGAAATGCGATGAGCATTTAGTGGGACAGAGGAGATGTTTTTATAGACTGTGATGCTGCTGGACAGCTGAAGGAGAATGGCAGTATTGTACTTGTTAGTGTAAATTCAGGTAAGTTACCTATACTGCAGGCTTTTAGAATTAAAGCTGGATGGAAGATGTGGGTGTCTTGGAGGAGCTGTGGTTGTGTTTACCACACGGCAGAGTGGCACTGTAAATCTTCCACTACAGTGATAATTTCTTTTTCAGGACAGTTGGTTGCTCTTGGCTGGGGTAAAAAGGAGACACAGTTCCATGGATCAGAGGGAAAACAGGCTGCGTATTGCAAACAGACGGTATTATATTTGTTCTCTCTTCTTAGGCCCATGCTGTCTCTGGGAAAATATGTACGTAGTTTCTGTCATTCCTCTGGTGCCGTTTTGCAGCTGCTTTTATGGTAGCTGACTTCACAGGTTGCTTCTGTTTTGTTCTACTGTTATCCACCACTCTACTGAAATCCACCATTTTTATGCTCCTCATAATTTAAGAGCAGTTGGGAGTGCTTAGGAATGTTTGTACAGAACTCAAACCAAGAAAATAAACAAGCAGCGGTGCTTGTAAAAGTAAAGCCACCCTTAAATCATCAGGATAGACTTTGTTGGATGTGTGCTGTGTACTAAACTGTTCATATGGCCAAGAGAAACAACATGCGGTGTGATTGAGAGGAGAAGAAATAACACCAGTTTGAGCTCACAGAATAGTGGTAGAAGGATTTTGTCTTCTGAGGGTCACTAGTCATGTGAGGGAGCTTCATGTCTCTCCACATTTGAACTCTCTGCTCCTTTCCTGGCTCTTGTTTTCTCTAGTTGTTATTTGGTTGAAAGGCAGGTAGCTAAAAACACTAACGGAATTTTCTTCTTGTGTTTGAGTTTCTAAAGCAAAACTCCAGCTGACACCTGGCAGGCTACAGTACAGAAACATGAAATGTGACCTTTTCCAGCTTTACTTTCAGGAGGGACAGGATGAGGCTTCGCTGTATCTGACAAAACGTACCTAATCTGACAAAGCTAAGCCTTTGAAAGCTGTCTCTTTAAGTGTATTCTATTGAGACTTGAGCACTGCTTCTCATCCCAGCATCTGTGTGCTCTACAGACTGCTGGATGGCTTTACCTTCTCGCCTCCTTCCTTCCAAGAGGAGTTGTGACTCCTAGCATCAGTCATGAGCAAACCTTGGTGCAACTTTGTGTCCAGTGTATGCACAGCTG
Source organism: Upupa epops (assembly GCA_013397515.1). Taxonomy (NCBI): domain Eukaryota; kingdom Metazoa; phylum Chordata; class Aves; order Bucerotiformes; family Upupidae; genus Upupa; species Upupa epops. The sequence goes on from VZRI01013056.1 coordinate 62,087, forward strand.
GTCTGTAAGCATAGATCGAGGTGGAAAGGAAGGATAGCATGTGATCATGTGAATAAACTTCAGTCATACGCACTTGCACAAGAGGCAGATTGAATTTTCGGACAGTTGCCATTCTAGTACTTCCTAAAATAACATTTTGAGTGAATAATTTTGAACTTTATTGATTTCATGCCAAAGCTCTTAAAGGAGATGGCTTAGCAATGCAGTCTTTTTAGACAAAAATAGCAGTCATCTTACCAAGCTTAGATACAGCTTTCTTTTGTGTGTCTTCAGGAAGTGTCTCCTGCTTCACCCTGGGATGATGCCAGGCCTCGGGTGACATGGAGAGGAGATGGGCAGTTTGTTGCAGTGAGTGCCATCTGTCCAGTAACAGGTATGAGACCAAACATCTTTGAAATACCAACGTATATAAGAGGCTTCTTAAGTAGAAGGCAAGGCAGAAACTGGCTGCTGTTCAGGGGCCTGTTGGTGACTAAAGCACGGGTGAGTTGAGCTAGTTAACTTTTTTTTTTCTGGTTCTGTTTTTTCAGAGACTTTTTCTAGACAGCGTCTTTGCATATAGACACATTTTGCAGTTTGGTTTTCAGTCCTGTGAGAGGTCAGGAAAGTATCTGAGTAGTTACTATATCTGAAAATATTGGTAATACATTTCCTAAGGTTTTGCCCTAGAGCCAAAGAGGTGATGATCACATACATTTCTTGTAAGACTATAGTTGTTTTTGGTGATAAACATTACTGAGCTTTTTAAATATATTGGCCAGCATACTGAACTGCACAAACTAATTGCTTTTTTGTTAGTGTGGGATTTTACCTTTGATACCTCAGATTAGGAAGGATCTTGCATTTACAGGAAGACTTTAGCATATCCACGGTAAAATTTGGAGGTCGAAATGTCCATGACTGAGCTATATCAGACTGAAATTCCTGTTCAGTTCTTTCAGAGACACTCAGTTGCTATGGGGGGGTGATGCATGAGACAAAGTTCTTGCCCCTTGAGGTGTACAAGAGGATTCTCCATTTTAATCATGTGCTCCCACACTCATAAAATTACATAAGTCTCTTCCCAGTACTTTCTTAAACCTTTTGTCTCTTTTCTCTCAACCTATAGGTGCTCGAAAGGTCCGAGTGTGGAGCAGAGAGCTTGTGCTACAGTCAACAAGTGAACCTATCTCAGGATTAGAACAAGCTCTGTCCTGGAAGTGAGTGGTAAAGCAGTCTGTGTAAGCAGCACTGTGCTCCTTTTTTATTTCCTGCTCGCAGTCTTTGATCAGGATCAACTTAATTCCTCCTGTGCTTTTTTTTTTTTTTACTCAAATTTGAAGAAAGCTCCCTTCTAAACCCTGAAAAGACTGATATTTGCATTAAATGTGGGAAGAAGGGATACATTCTTTGTAAAATTTTATTGTCGAATGTTTTTGATTCAGTGGTATAAACAGGAATATTACACATCCCTTTGCCAATGCAGATGTTTGTTTGCTCATATAAGAATGGTATAAGCCCTGGAAAATCTCTGTGCTGGACCTGTGAGTTTATCTGAACGCTGCTCAGAAAAATACATCCTCTGCTGCACTTTTATTTATGTCTCTGGATGGAATGTGAGATAGTTGGTGGCAAAAATGGTTAAAAACAGTGATTATTCATTTCGTTCTTTTTTTAAGGCCCTCTGGAAATCTCATAGCCTCCACACAAGAAAAACCCAACAGACATGATGTGGTCTTCTTGGAGAAGAATGGACTTCTTCATGGGGAATTCACCCTCCCATTCCAAAAAGGGCAGATCAAAGTAAGTGCGGTGTCTGAGCCTCTTTGATTAGAGTATACTGGAAAGGAGAGCTAAATCTTTCCCAGATTCTGGGAGGAAGTTTTTAACATCCTGCTAGTCATAATTGGAAAAAAAAATGACCTGAAAAGGTAACAGTGAAGATGTAGTGCAGAAGATTCAATTACTTCTGCAGGCTCATTGTGCAGAGACGAGTACAGGAGGGTTGTAGCTGTGTGGTGTTTCCCGCCTTTGTATGCTTGCTACCAGAAATGCTGTTCAGAAAGTCAGCTGTTGAGAGACCAGGGTCAAATGCTCTCATCTCAAATAGAAATGCAAAGCTACTGCTAGGGTGTTATTTCCGTTTCTTCCTTTGGGTACTGAGAAGTGTTCTGGCAGATGCTTCTGTAGTGCCAAGGCTATTAACGAGATAACCACTTTTGGGTTTGTGGCTGTTAGGCATCTTTGGCTTTGTGGAACTTCTGTGACAGTTACACCTTCAGAATTCTTTCCCCTGGCTGTTGCAAATTTTGCAATGCACAAGGGCTGTGTTAGTATGTTATCCCATGAGCTGTGACCTTGTTAAAATTAAGGAGAAACTTCTGGTCTTGCAAACCAGTGGGTAGCTTATACCCTTCCCTCACAGAAGCAACAGTATCACTACGAGCTGTGTTTGTTTCTGCAGGTTAATGAACTCCTTTGGAATTCAGATTCTACAATCCTGGCTGTATGGCTGGAAGACTTGAAGGCGGAAGGCTCCAACTCAAACAGTTATGGTGAGGCCATTGTGTGCAAGGCTCCAGCTCTTAGACTTGGCAGCAGGTGCGGTTATCAGTGGGTATTACTCTGTAAGTTAGAGGCTGTGGAGGCTTACCTACAGCTTTGAGACCCCTGTGCAGATCATGAAGAACTTTAAGCTCAGGCTGAGCTTACAGTATCTTCCAGGCTGCTTTAACTTTAGTATTCATGGAATATTAAAGGTGTGAGTCCTTCATAAAACATGTACTTTCTCACAAAAGATGATTAAAGAATTCTAGGAACAACAAACTATTGCTAAGATTTATTGTGCTGGATGTTGTATAACATGGCCCATGGGCTGAAGGCTAAAACTATGATTTTCTTTGCATTTAACCTGCTCTTACTAGAACAGTGGTGGTGAGAAGAGTTAGAGATCAGTCTCAGGTAGTGGCCTTTAGTAACTGTTTGTTTTTTCCGTAGTTCAGCTGTGGACTACAGGGAACCATCACTGGTATCTGAAGCAAAGTCTACATTTTGGTAGCATGGAGAAAAATCAGTTGGTGTTGCTGCTGTGGGACCGAGAAAACCCCTATAGGCTGCATGTACTCTGCCAGGGCTGGCACTACCTCTGCTATGACTGGTACTGGACTGTAGACCGTGGGATGGTGGAGAATAGCCAGCATGTGGCGAATGTGGCAGTCATAGATAGAGGTAAGCAGTGGGGACTGCTTTGTGGGTCTAGGATCAGAAGAGGTGGTGTAGCTTTTTGTGTGTGAGCTTGATTGAATTAAAGTAGTTCTTCTGTTACCTGCTGTTTCTACAAAGCTGTTAGTGAGTGGGACCATGTAAACAGTGGGAGCTCCAGAGGTAGTTCAGTGGAGTTAATTGCTAAGGACACCACAAGTGTATTTTCCTGTGACATTATTCCTGCTTGCAGTAAAGAACCTAGCAAGAGCCTCACATTTTGACTGTGTTACAGCTTGCGGTTTTTTTCTTTTCCACAGATAAGGTGCTTGTCACAGTGTTCCAGCATGCAGTGGTGCCTCCACCCATGTGTACCTACGAGCTCCAGCTCCAGCAGATGGTTAATCAGCTTGCTTTTCACACAGATCCCAAACACAGTGCAGACATTGCTGTCCTGGATGCTGACAACAGAATCTCTGTGTACAGATATGGTGAGATCATGTTGAACTGTCCTTTTAAAGGAAACTGTCTCTGAGAGCATCAGTACCCTGGTGGTAGGATAATGGTCCTTCAAGCTTGTAGTCATCAGCAGCAATAAATATCTAGTCGTAATGTGTGTTCAAGCTCAGTTCTCTAATCTCCAGTAGTTCAGGTGACACATGATCATTTTGGTGGTTCATTGGCTTTATGAGAAGACAGCATACAGTGCTTGCCAATGTGCTTGTGCTGATAGTATCTCCCTACCTAACATCATCTTTAGTGGAGTGCAGCAAGTGGTATCTTGTATAATGTGTTCTGGTAGCCTATTACTGATTGGCTCAGAAAACGTCTGAGAATAGTTACTACCTAGGACCCAAAGCAGTGCTGTAAAAAGTGTAATAATATTCAGTGTGCTGTGAGACAAGAGACTGTTGGTGCTGTCTTTGAACCTTGTACTGTGACAATACAAGGTAACTTCCTCAGGATAAAATGAGGATTAGATGTTTGCTGTACCTACAGGGACAGTATTTGCTGACTTTTGTAATAATTTCTTGTAGCATCTACTCTTTAAGAAAGAAGATGGAAAGGCATCCGTTGGTGTGATTCTAAATTCTGCTGTGTTCTGTGTTTGGTAGGACAGACCACAGTGAATGACCCCACTGTTAGACTTGGAGCTGTGGGCGGCAGTGGGTTTAAAGCAACTGTCGAAACACCATACCTGGATAAATCTTACAGGTAATACAGAACTAGGACAGCTGTAGTGGGGAGAAAAGGGTAGTGGCTGGCTGGATAGTCACAGTTCTGACCACTTGTCTTGGAGTTTTGAAGACACTGTCACATAGCATGGCTCCATTGTGACAACATTGTGCTGCAACTAATGCTAAAGATTGAGCAACACAGTGGGCAGTTTAGCCTGAGAAGTGCCCTTGGCTGAGACCTTTACTTCGTGGGAGGAACAACTGTCAGTGACGGCACTGAGAGCCTTTTCTGTGCCTGTTGCTCCTGACACTGTGGTGTTGCTCTTTGTGCTCCAGCTCCCAAAGTTGGAGGAATGGCTGTGCAGTGCCCAGGCCTTTAACTGCAGCACACTGAGCAACAGAGCTGCATGCATGGCAGAGGACAATGGCAAGGGTTAAAACCACACTCTGCTCTACATTTATTCCCATTAACATTTAGGCAGTGCTGATCTCACACCAGAGAACAGATGAGGGTCCCTGGATCTCAGCCTTTACCTCTGTCCCAGCCTGTGGCAGGATTCTTGCTTTGGATCTCTGTGCTCTGGAGCCCTCCTAGCTGTGCTGTGTGTTTGAACAACCAGACTCTTCCTAGGAAGACTGTCACCTCTTCAGGGACAATCAGATTCTATTTGATTCCCATTCTTTCTTTTGTGACAGAATTCATGTGGGCATCAACAACAATGAAGTGATGAATCCTCTGGGGCTTAGATTCCTCACCTGGCTGCCAGATGACAGCTTCCTGGTTGTTGGTCCAGGTTGTCACACTGCTCAGTCTGTACTTCACCATCTGACTGCCATGTCTCACACGGCTGCAGCTGAAGAAGAGTACCTGAATTTACGGTATGTTTGTAGGTGAAGTCTAAGAGCATCTTTGGACAGTGCTTAGAAGGAGTTAAGTATCTCAGTAGACAAGTTCTTTGATATTTGGCTCTTTTATAGCAGGAGAACTAAACAGTGCATGAAGGCGCCTACTGACCAGCACTTGAACGTAATCCTAATGCCTGACCCACTCTAACAAGAGGGTGTAGGCTCACGTGCCTTTGTCAGCATAGGATAGCTCTTCCTTCGCTTGAGTTTCAGCCCCTCAAGTGGACTGACTTCCTTAGTTTTGCCCTTTGCTCACTATTGTCAAGGTCCAGAAGAACTGGTAACCCTTGTTACTCCTCTTTATTCTTCCTTAACTGCTGGGCCTTGTGGGGTCAGGTGAAATAAAACTAGATCACAGAAGGAAGCCACACAGAAAACTGCTTCCCAAGTGGATCCTGGAAGTTGCTTTCTGCAATATTCACACAGCAAAGGCAGACTGATTTGCATATGAACTGCAGAGGAGAACAAAACAAGTGTGGTCTTTATGCAGGCAGTGACTAGCAGTTAGGCAGATATGTCTGTTGGCCATAACCACTGGTGCTTTGGTGTCAGTGTCAGCTGACGTTGAGAAGAGTGCAGAAGGTCTTTACACGAACAAAGTATCTGGCCGTGCTCATCATATGCGTTCTTCCACCTGGCCACAATTGCAAGATCTAAGTGTTGAATATATTTCCTGTCACTGATGTTCTGTGTTTTGCTTCAGGTTGTCTGTGCCTGTAAATGGAGAAGTGATTAGCCTATGCTGCAGCCCAGTGACAAAAACCGTAGCTGTGCAGCTGGCTGATGGACAGATCTTGAAATACCTCTGGGGTAAGCTGGGCCCTACTAAAAGAACTTGCTCTGAGGTGTAGTCATTACAGATTTCTCAAATGGTTTAATGAGATGATTTGACTTCCAGGGCTATGTGTGACTTCTACTGGTTTCTGCCTTTCATGCTCACTCTGTTCCCAGAAGTGGGCCAAAATTAATGATTTGTCTCAGAAAGCAATGCATGTTGTCGAGAATCATAGTTCATATGTTGCAATGTGAAAAGAAGATGACTGTTTTGATGATTTCAGAAGTGCACACTGACTGCAGCATCCTTGGCACTTCTTCCTTGTTCTACAGTGGAGTAAACCTGCTGCTGAACTGAATCTCTATAAGTTTCCATTATCTTGTTTGTTCTGTCCTTGACTTTAGTGTGTGTTCCTCCTCTCTGTCACATAGTGCAGCTTATCCTTACCTCTAGAGTTTTTGAGATGCATGTCATGTGATTGTAATGTGTGAATCTCTGGCTGGAAAACAGTTTAATACTCTTTACTTTTTAGAGGCAACTACTCCAGTCCTTGAGCCCTGGCAAGCTAGCAGTGGCTCAGCTGTTCAGTTTCCCTACCCTTGTGTGCAGATTTCTATCACCAGGATCAATGATGAAGTAAGTAAGACTTGAGCAAACTAAATTTCTTACTTGGTTGTTCTCTATGTCAAATGCATACCGTGATCATCTTTGCAAGGTCCAGTGATACTTAACAGCCCCTAAGCAGAGGAGAGAGCGCATCTTTACTTGACTCCCAGAGCACTTCTGATGGTTTGCAGTTAATGCCCAATCATCCCATTAATACAGTTAATAATCTAAATTAAAAGCAAGACATTTCACGTTTAAGATACCCAGCAGTCACTGCTTTCCCAGTGTTTTGCTCTATCTAAATGTACTCTATTAGCAAATACATAATCATTGAGTTACTACAGATCTCCTCTTACTGCTGTTTCCTCCTGGTGATGGTTTCTTGGCATCTATAACTGGTTGTTTCAGGGTTTTTTTGCTTCTACATACATCTAGGTGAATACTGAATGGAGATGCTTTGCTGTCCTCTGCATTAGTGCTTTTCCTCTGGGATTTTGGGACAGATACTGATGAATAAAAAAACTAAATTATTTGGGGGTTTTTGGGTTTTTTTTGCTTCTGTCCTGTTACTGTGCAGTCTCTGTTATGGACCAAGCTGGTTTTCTTTAAAAAGACTAAGTAAGCCCTCCTGGCATAGAGGTTGCATGACTTGCAGTCCATCTTGTCTAAGTAGCTCACACGAGGTATTCAGTATCTGATTGTAAGGTACTTCAGTCCAGTGCTAGTCAGTGTTGTGAAGCACTGGATGTTGTGGCATTTGCAGCTTACACTTGTCATCCTTATTAATTTACAGGAAATGATCTTGGGCCTCACAGATCGATGCCGTTTTTTTGTTAATGATGTTGAGGTACCGAAGTTTTTGCTCTACTTAACATACCCTTTTCCTGTGCCAAATGAAGCTTTCCTGTTCTGTTCTGTACAGCCATAAACAATCTTTCTACAGGTGGCTTCCAACATCACCTCATTTGCAACATACAATGAGTTTCTGTTGGTGACAACCAACTCCCACACTTGTCAGTGCTTCTACTTGAAGAACATATCCGTGAAAGGTAAATGCCAGCTCTGACTATGTGCTGCTGACAGCTCATGGTCATTGTCTTGTAATCACAAGATTCCTTTACTTTTCACATCCAAACCTGTCTTATTTGGGTCACTCAGAACAACTGATTACAAGATGAAGGAAGAGAGGTGCTTCCCAAAATGTATTGGATGGAAAAGAGGAAAGGAATCAACTTCATATATTGTGTCCTCCTCACAGAGGCAGGGTTTGTCCTACAGTTATTGTACCTTTGTTATTTTCACCAGCTTGGTGAAATAGAAGTGCTTCAGGCTATTAGTCTGTGATAGAGAAGAAATCCCAGTAGAAAGTGTCTTGTATCCAGAGTTCACCAGAAATACATGATGCCCCTGAAAAGGAAAGGCAACATGACAACTTACTGGTCCATTACATCTTTCAGTGCTGCTTTCATGTAGTCTCCTGAGCTTTGTGATCTTTTGGGGTAGAGAACATACATCTACTTCGTGAACAGCGATACTTAGCCCTGAGAGGTTGTCTTGCAGCCTGGAACAGTTGAAGATCACTAGTGTTTTGACTCAGGTCCAGGATGACCTTGCAGAGCCCCATAGGAAAGCCTTAGTGGGGCACTGTATGTGTGCTGATAAAATACCTTTTCTTTTCAGCCCTTCAGGCTGGGCTAAGTGGTGCTGCTGCACCCAACAGTGAGACCCTGCGCAAGGTGGAGCGAGGTTCACGTATTATCACTGTTGTGCCCCAGGACACAAAGGTTGTGCTGCAGGTCAGTCTTTGCCTATATTTGCTATCACAAGGTCTTGGGGTTCTGTCTCACAGTGCAACAGGCTGAAGTGCAGGTATAATGTGTGCAGTACTGCAGAGCTGCTGCCCTGTACTGCTGCAGCACAGTGCACCACAAATCTCCAGATGCTGAGTGAAATATGGTAAGGTTTTGAGCATGCCTGTGGGTGCAGATTAAGCACAGGCAGCTGGCACGTACAAAACTGGGAACAGCTATTCAGATTCCTAATGGCTAAAGTAGCACAGTGCTACCTATTGTGGCCTCTCACTGAATTTCAGTCCACCTCCTAGTACTTGCTAGTTTTGCTAGCAGCCCCCCATTAGCCTTGCAACTAAGTTTACCTGAAGTGCTGAACTTCATTTTCAGAACAAGCAGAGGGATCCACTTTCTCTGAATCTTGTCAGACTGACTCCTGAAGGAGTGTTTTCAAGCTGACAGAATTTTCTGGTGGTTTTCCACAGTCATGGAAACTGCTTGTCATTTGAAGTGAACAAACAGGCCCCTGCGGCTGCAGACAGGCGTAGAAAAGTTCTTTCGTCACCTTCAACGCAGGCAGTAACTACAAATAAGTCACGCTGTGGGCCTTGTGTTACAGATGCCAAGAGGAAATCTGGAGACTGTTCATCACCGAGCTCTGGTTCTTGCCCAGATTCGGAAATGGCTAGACAGGTAAACAGCACTGGTGTGTTCTAGTCTTTCCCTATGTAGCTGAAGCTGTTAAAAGGCTGTCTTGGCTTCCTTGGGCTGGAGATAGCAAGGAGGCTAAATTCAAAGAAACTAACATTGTTAATGGTAATTAAACTGCTTCTGGAGCTACTAACTACAAGTCCAGCCTTCAGCAGTCCCAAGTTTCTCTTGCATCATCAGTAAATGGCTTTCTTATGTGCCAAGACTCTGTGAGTGGGAGAAATCTTCATCTGTTCCATTCTTCAGACATATCAATCACTGATGAAACTTGCCATTTTTCATATTTTGTTTAACTGAGTTACACTGAAGTTTTCGGAAACAGAAGTTGGACCATTAGATTAAAATTCGTTCTCTGGTTTAAGAGAGGAAGAATATAGTGCATGGCCTGCATTTCTTCTTCAGCCTGATGTGCTGGTTTGTCCTGATGCAGAGGCTGGCAGTGAACATGATTGCCCTGTCACATTTTTGCTGGAAGGCAGTCTACATATCTTATTGCCTAGGCTGTTCCCTGCCCAGGGCACTTGTGCTTACCTCTATTTAGTGGCAGATGTTATGTGCAGATGTTGCACTTACCCACTATATAATCTGTCCTGCTTGACTCATTTCTCCAGGCTTATGTTCAGGGAAGCATTTCAGTGTATGAGGAAGCTGCGAATCAACCTCAATCTTCTCTATGACCACAATCCCAAGGCAAGTATTTCCAGTTCTGTTGTATTGTTTCCATACTGTCCATTGACATTGAACAGTGGGCTCAGAAAAGTAGGTGGTGTTGTCAGTTCTGGTTTTGGCAGGTATGGCTGCTCTGCACTGCTGGGTCCTCGTGCATGGCAATCAGATTTAGCATTTCCTCATCTTGTACATTCAGGGAAGGTCTTTTGAATTTACTCTTGTACTTAGGGTACTCTTCCAGAATAACAGTAATACTCTTGTCATTTCAGGTATTTCTGGAAAATGCTGAAAACTTTATCAGGCAAATAGATTCTGTGAATTATATCAACTTGTTTTTCACAGAACTGAAGTAAGTATAATTCTGCAAATGAAAGCATGAAAAGAATTGTCATTCTTGTTGGGAATTCCAGCTTACAGGCAGCCATTAGATTATACCAGCAACAGATTAGCATATCACCTGACTGCTTTGACTTGTCTTATGGTTCGCAGTACAGGGGTACATGTGTGCACTAAGAAAGTTTTGTTCCCTCAGATACAGAGGAGCCAGACAGCACTGCTTATCAGAAGCCTAAAGCCAAGATACTGGCTTAGATTCCCAAACTGGGTCCCATGGCTTCTTTATCAAAGACTGTGTGGCAAGAAGCTTTTTAGGGCATAAGTAGTTTCAGAACTTCTCAAGTTTGCTGAAGTAAATTATCATTCAGGAGCTGAAGCTATCACTTAGCCATTTTGTTTATTTTCAGTTTTGATCTGACCATAAATGTTTGCCTAGAAATAAAAGCAAATAGCATCATTTTCAGAAATGTTTTATGCTCGGGATCTCTACAGTAGAAGAGAGCCGTATCTTGAAAATATTGCTTTCTGATTTTTTTTTTT
>VZRI01013056.1:72844-92913 GCA_013397515.1 Upupa epops
TGCAATTAAAGTAGTTCTGACTGTGTGGGGTTTTTTTTTTCAATGCCTGTTTTGGCAAAGAATCAGTTGAGATGGATGAAAAACATTGGAGAACCTTCTTAGTAGTGTGGCAGGTTATGAGTCAGTACTGAATAGCATATTTTGTTGAGTAGTTATGCTATGCATGTATTTGTTTCTTAGTGTTACAGTTTTTGTGTTGGGCTACGTGAAGAACCATGCTTGTATTGTGTTTTTATTTAGAGAAGAAGATTTCACAAAGACTATGTACCCATGTATGAATGTTAGCAGTAATGCTCAACCACTTCAGCATCCTGACAAGAAAAAAGTAAATGTCATATGTGATGTGATGAGAATTGCCATGGAACACATTGATCCTCAAAAGTGAGTGTTTTCTTACTGTAGGTGAAGGAACCACTAGAGAGGTTTTCTGCAAAAGTCATTTGCAGAAAGCAGGGCTACCTTTTCAGGAGAGTTACTTTCCTTCATGTTCTCTGAGGTGAGCCTGTGCTCCCCAAAATTTATGCAGCCATACCTTCCTTCTACTGAGGATGCTGTCCTGGAAACCAGAATATCTAATAATTCTTATAAGAGTTTAAGAAGTACATTCAGTTGAAGAGCAGTGTGTGTGACAGAGATGTGTAAGCAAGCTTGTCATCTGATGGAGATGCAGTTCCATTTGAGACTGAATTGCCCTTGTAAAACCTCAGTTGTGTGTTTCTTAACGATTACCTTTTTGGTAACAGTCCTTCCTGGATGATTCAACACCAGTGAAGAATAAAGGCTGGGAAATGAGTATATTAACAGTGGCTACTGAAGCAATGTTTAAACCAGTAACAGTTTGTGTGTGAAACAGTGGATAGAGAAGCAGCAGATGTTGGGTTGCTGCTGAAAATAGACACTTCTCAGTGAGTAGTTGTGGAAAAGAAAACATCCCCTTAGCTATGAAAGCTATTTTGAAATAGTACATGTGAAATGAAAATGGAAATAACACCCTGGAAAGCTTTTCTTATATAAAAAACATTTTGAGGGGCAATCTGATTTTGAAAACTGAGTCCAGCTACCTGAGCTTTCAGATTGTGAGAGAAGCTATCTCTCCCTTATCCTGGCTGGCATGGTAAGGAAGCTCATTATACACAAAATACACCTCTAGACTTGTAACATTTGTGTAGACATGCCGAGTAGAACAACTTTTCTGTTATATTCTGTTCTCTTCCCATTTTTCCTGCCTTTTTTTGTATTGAAATGTGAACTAGAACTTCCACAAACTGTGCTAAGATAGAAAAGGCGAACACTGCGTATTCCTTTCTCATTTACTGTTTTTGTTCCCTTCAGATACTGCCTATCAATACTGACAGCACATGTGAAGAAAAGTCCTCCAGAACTGGAAATTGCACTCCAGAAGGTTCATGATCTTCGAGGTAGTGTATCAGGAACTTGGACATTTTGAAAATGGGCAGTCTGTAGGACTATTTGTTGTTAGCACGGTTCACCCTGAAAACGGTATTTTTAAGGTGGCTGTTAAAGCTGTTCAGAAGACAGAATGTACTCAAAAGTAGCCACGTATTACAAAAGAGCAGCATATCAGCTAAGCTAAGCTGCTGGACATGCCCTCAGCACTTTTTTTTTTTTTTTTCTCAGTACGTCAGAAGATTGCCCAAAGCTGAAGCTGTTTTCTCTTTCCACTCAAAACTCTGGTTCTCCCAGCATGGAGTAGGAAGTTCTCGTTTGGGACTCACAATCTCAAAACTGGCAGCATTCTCTCTCCTTTTGTACTAATTCTTCTGCGTCATCACTGTTGCACACTTAACAAGTCACTGTAGTTGTGCTGGTCCTTGAAGATGCCCAGGAAAGCCAAAGTAACACCTATTTTAAAACAGAGTTAGCTGTTAGTTTGATAATTCCTATATGGTGTTGAGGAAGTGCTTGATAATGAACCCCTCTTTCAGAGCAGGGTTCCACTGATGATAATGTTACTGATTATGTTCTTTTTCTTGTTACAGATACCATTTCTGCGCCTGTCAAAGCTGTGAGTGCGGAAGAAGCACTGAAGTACCTGCTTTTTCTTGTGGATGTCAATGAATTGTATGATTATTCCTTGGGGACCTATGACTTCGATTTAGTCATCATGGTGGCAGAAAAATCTCAAAAGGTCTTGTCTTATAGTGCCAGCCACAGAACTACTTTTTTTTTGCCTTCACAGAGGTTCTTTTGGATCAGCCCATGTGTTTTATTTGTTGCAGTTCTCTACATAGTGAGAATTCCACTTGTGTGCTTGAGATGCTGCTGGAAACCTGTTTATTCACTTACTACTTCCTGAGCACAGCTTTGTAAACCTTTTTATGCTCAGGGTGAAATACAGCTCTTCTAGAACAGCAGAGCAAAGTAGCTATGGGGAAAGGAGGGGACTGTGTTGTGAATGCTTGCCTTACGTTTGCAGTTCTGTACTCTTGATTCTTGCTTGATTCTAGTGTGTATCTTCCACCAGGCTTAATTGGAAGTCTTTGAATGTAAAAGCCCATTAGGATCTTCAAAGTTTCCTAATGTCACTTAAAACAGTCTATTCGTGTTAACAAGTGTTGTGACCTTTGGTGGGGGGGAAATTGAACAATTTTATGGATATAATACTTAGCCTTGAATTTTAAATGTTACCGTAAAGGTACTGCTGAAGTCCATGTGGGAATCTTGTAATGTAAGTTAGGCATTCTTGGCAGGAATACATGTACACAATTGATTCTTTTGAAAGAGGGCTAATTGGTTTTTTACAACCTTTTCAGTGTACTGTCGTACAGTTTCAAGTATGAGACTCTACTGATGAAGATGGGGGCAGTTAAGGATCTTAACCAGATTATTTCAGCTGCAGGTTTTACTATTTCTTTGCAGGACCCAAAAGAATATTTGCCTTTCTTGAATACTCTTCGGAAAATGGAAACCAATTATCAGCGATATGCAATAGACAGACACTTGAAGAGATACACAAAAGCTCTTGGGCACCTCAGCAAATGTGGTAGGTGTCCTGTATGCATGGCATTTCTAAGGGGAAGTTCTGCAGTGAAGCATTTCCGTTTTTTAACAGCCTTTGGGGAGAAATACATTAGGAAGATAAGGACTGCACAAGGTCTTCCTTCCTAATAGTACACTGTTAACACGGTGCATTTTTTTTGTAGTGTTTCTTGGCACAGGGAGAAAGAGGTTCCTGCTGGAGGTAACTTTTCACAGATAATATTGCTGGCAAAGCTGGAGCAAACTTCAAGGAAGTGAACATGATTTTACAGCAGTGCAATAGGTGCTTTTGTTCTTTTCTGTCCAGGCACTTCTAGTTGCTTCTTAATGCAGTGAACCCAGAGTGTCTGGGAGACACAAGAATCATGTGCTTTCTCTTTATTGCAGCACAAAAATTATTTCTGCAGGTCCTGAACACTTCTCTGAATTCCTGAACTTGGTGAAGGATCAGAATCTGTATTGCGAAGCCTTGAACCTGTACCCATCTGGCACTCAGGAGTACAAGGCATGTAAGCTTCTTTTTTTTCCTCACACGTGTTCAACATCCTTGGCACTTTGAGTGAGGCTAGAAATGATTCTGCAGCTACTCCTATTTGAGTTCTGTACTTCATTGCTATTCCTGTGTTACTTGAGACACAAAAGTGACACAGTAGCAACTCTTACTACTGAAATTGAAGGAGTAACTGTCACTTTAATCCCATGACTGGGAGAGCCTGGCAAGTCCGGTTTCTGGTGTATTGTGGTGTCTTGACCACTGAAAGACCTTTCTTCTTGTCTTAACATTTGTTATACCAACTTGCAGGTTTTGTAAGGACACTTTGTGAAACTATTCTGAAGCATGCTAGAGAGCATGGGGCACTTGAGGATGTGCTGTTTCCTAGCATATAGTGGTGGTGTCCCTTGTTGGTTTCAGTATTACTGAAGAACATGAGTTTATCCAAGTCTGAGGTTAAAAGTAAATGAATGAATTTAATACCATTCAATTAGAGATTGTAAGTACACACACAAGCCTTTGTAAAAGTAGAAGTTAGAGGGGAAAATGCAGAAACCCATTTTGTTTGCGTGGTGAAAGTGGAAAAGACTTTCCTTGTGAGGGTTATCTTTTCCTGACACTGACACTGGGAGTCTTTCTTGGTTTCACCTGTATTCTTGCAGTCAACTGTACTCAACCCTTCTTGATGAAAATTGTGAGCTTTGAATAGTATATTGAAGCTCAGGATATAGATTCATATCAACCAATGTCTGTAAAATTGTAGAGCTTACATACTCCCTTACACCAGTTTGACACCTGATGTAAGTTGGTTCAAGGTGACATAGCAAAAATTGTTAATGTGTGTGGGGAAGAAGGGGCTGATTTCCTGCAGTTTGTAGCTTAGTGTGAAGAGGTAGGTTTCTCGGAGGAGAAATAGGCATTTGTTGACAGGCATTTCATTTTTACTAATGCAGGACTGCTACTGATTGTAGCAGATTTTCATTTTTCTCTCTTACCTTTCTTGCAGGATATCAGTGATGCCTATGGGGAGTACTTGATTGAGAAACAGCTATATGAACAGGCTGCATTGATATTTGCTCGTGCTGGCATCTTTGCAAAAGCACTTGATGCTTTTCAGAACAGTGGCAGCTGGCAGCAAGCCTTGTGCATGGCATCACGGCTTGATTACACAAAGGATCAGCTGTCCAGCTTGGCACGGAGCATGGCAGGTAGGCCTTGAGGAGATGGAAGTGTGCAGACCACAGGGGGCTGCTGTTATTTTTTGGTTCATTTTGATTTTTTCTAGAATGTAGTGAAAAAGTTCACAGATGTTGCTTGGGGAATAAAGACCCCCATGTTTCCCAAAGATTCTGCATGATTGCAGAGCATTTTTTTTTTTTAACTATCATTCAGCCCCCTGTCCACTCCACTGCCCACTCATCTAGCCCACACTAAGCTTGCCTATTAGGATGTTATGTGAGACACCATCAGAAGCCATGCTGAAGTCAAGGTGGCAATATCCTTTGCCCAGTGCCGCTACCAACTTCATCTACCCAGCTAGTCATACCATCACAGAAGGCTACCATGTTGGTCAGGCATGATTTCCCCTTGATGAATCAATGTTGACCACTCTTGATAAGCCTTTTCTCCCCCACATATTTAGAGATAATGTCCAAAATGAGCTCTCCCATCACTTTTCCTGGGGTGGAGTTGAGGCTTGCTGCCCTGTAGTTCTTCCTCTACTACTTGCCCATTTGGAAGACTGGAGTGACACTGGCTTTCCTACAGTCTTGTTCTCTATTACTTCAGAAATCATGAAGACAAGAGGACTGGGCACAAGCTGTCTTGAATGAGATTGTTTTGCTTGGGTAATTTATTTTTTCTTTTGGTATTGTGTAAGTCTCCATAATTTGACCCCAAGTGAATCCATGAAACTGAGTCACTCCCTTATCTAATGATCAGGACATTACACGATCTGGTATTGCATCCTAGCATGCTAACCAGCACCAAAGCTTGTTCTGACTTTTAGGGGACTAGAAACCACAAGTCCCACAAGCTTAATGGTTGCCATCCATACCAGAGAGCAGGTAGCAAAGTGCTTCCTGCAGATGGCAAGGCTGTGATACCCTGAAGCTCTGAAGTTACACTAATTGTTTCAGACTGAGGGGAAAATGTTCTTTTAGCTGGCCTAGAGGGACATCCACCCACAATTTCACAAGCAGCTGGCTGATATCATGGCAAGTTAATGAATTCTTGGTATCAAAAAGGCCTTATTTTTACCAGGTTTAATTAAGTGTATGTGCAGTTACAGAGTGCTATAGAAGAAATCCCCACACGCTACTTTGTGATTTTTATGACACAAAATCCATCTGCTTCTAGAAAGTTGAATGCCACTTTTTTCTTGTAGGAAAACTGGTTGAGCAGAGAAAGCACGCAGAGGCAGCCATTCTCCTGGAGCAGTACGCTCAGGTAATGTAATCATCCTTCTGTGTCTGCCCTAGTAATATCCTTTGTCAGAAAGATGTGCCATCAGTGTTTTTGTTGTTCTCTAGAACCACACATGGCTTTATGCATTCTAATACCAAAATAGTCTATGCCAAGAGCCATCTTGGGAAGAGAAGAGCAGGTGCACTTGATGCAGTGGGCAGGTTGGAGATGAATGCAGTGTCCTTGAGTTTTTTCACTTGGGAAGCTACCTCTACTTCGCCATGAAGGCTGCAGTAAGGAAGAGAGAGTTTTAAGTGTAATTTCCCCTAAACATGGGACAAGTAACATCACTTGTGTGTGTTTTTATGTTAGCAATTCCAAGTAGCTGACACAGGAGTATTTTCCTGTCCTGCTACTGCTGGAAAGAAATGTGAATCTGAATAGCTGCTACCTCGATTTGCATTAGTAGCATCTGGAGCAGTACATGGTTGATCTTTCCTTGTAGGACTATGAAGAGGCTGTTTTCCAACTCTTGGAAGGGGCTCTCTGGGAAGAGGCTTTAAGACTGGTAAGACAATTCAGACCACAAGAACCAAGGTGTAAAAGTATTTTTTTACAATGCAAGAACAGAGGAGTGGGTTCTCGGATCCTTAAATCATGCCTTGTTTTTTTCCTTTGATCCAGATTCACAAGTATGGTAGACTGGATATCTTGGAGACCAACTTTAAACCTGCTATTCTGGAAGGTGAATCTTTGCAAGAAATGGTATTCCTCTATTCTGAAGCTGATGAAGGTCTTTAGTATGTCCATAAGAAGTCATAGCCCTCCAGTACTGCCTTGATTCTGCAGTTGGCTCTACTCAATGTAGCCTGAATTCTGCAATGTTACGGGTTCTTTTAGCTTAGACTGGCTCCCTTTTGCGTCTTTTCTAGTCCTTGCAGTCACAAAGTGTAAAGGGACTGTGTCCACATGTCCATGAACAAACGGCACGGTCCGTGTTCAAGAGCACATGTGGCAGCAGAGATGCAGAATAAAAAAAAGGCTGTTCTATAAGTTTTTGTAAGAAGTTTTTCATGGTGAGGGTAGTGAGAGAGATTGCCCAGGGAGATTGTGGATGCCCCCTCCCCAGAAGTGTTCAAGGCCACATTGGATGGGGCCTTGAGCAACCTGGTTTGGTTGGGCATGTCCCTGCTCATGGCAGGGTGTTGGAACTAGATGATCATTAAGGTCTCTTCCAAATTCAACCATTCTATGAATCTTTGAATAAATATTTTATGAAAGTTATGATGATTTGATAGTGATATTCTCCCATACAGGAAGGATGGTTGATTGCTATTGGGTTTTCCTTTCCGTACTATGGACAATAGACTTTATGGATGTTTTGCTTTGATTCAGACCTAATTAATATAAGTGCTTTCTGTTCTTCCTGTATCAGAAAGAGACTCTTGTTATAGAAAATACTTATCTGGCAGGTTAATTCACTTTGTATACAGCTGCATCTTGTTTGTTTTACTCCTGTATTCTATGCTTTCTGTTTTCATGTGCTTTGCACCTAACTTCTGAGCTTATTGGAGGACTGTGCTCTTTCAAACTTCTTATGTAAAAAAGGGTTTTTTGGTTCTTTTGCATAGATATTAATTTTCGCACTCTCTTACTGAGCAGCCCAGAAAAGTCAGCTGATCTTCTTGGATTCTCAGAAAACGTTATTTATCCACCATAAGAGTCGCTTGCAAGTGGTCCGAGAGCTAAAGGAGAAGGCTTGTGAGAGTCTGCATGGTTAGTATTGAAATGCACATGACTTTATCTTGCATAGTGATAATCATCTTAGTGGTTTCCATTTGCCCTGCTGAAACTGTGCTCTCTCAGTGGTATTTACAGCAGTAGAACAGCTTTATTCTCACATTCTCCTCACACCATACTTAGACTGTAATTGCTTGACCTTGCTTATTCTGTGAAGAGGGTTTTATTTTCAGTGCTATGTGTGTAACACCTACCAGTTTTTTGGACTGACACAGCATTGTCACCACAGTGCCATCTTGGCTGGGTCAGACAGTGCTCAGCAGGTCCTTTGTGCTGTGTGCCCATTGGGCTTATTCACCTGGCAGCGTTCATGTGTTTGAGGAGGTTTTCTGAATGCAGAATGCTTTGCTCTGGTCCAGAATTGTTGCACTAAGATTGTTACGCCTCTGATCATGATGTTCAATATCATAATGATCCCCACCAGGGCAATTCTTACAGTTGGTTGTCTTACAGTTCTTTCATGTTGGCTGAGTGGTGCTGAGAGCTGTAAGGCTCCAAAATTCCAGCTGGTAGAATGAATTTGCCCCCAGCTGCTTCTCCTAACAAGCTATGTAGATTGCCCAGACAGACAGCTTGGAATAACTGTGACCTTTTTCCATGCTGTGACAGTTGTTAATGTGTTTTGCAGATCATGAAATTCCAAATTGCCCAGAATTGGATCTTTTCTCTGAAACCAGCAGTGTTGTGACAGCCAGTGACATGAACAGCAAATACTCACACAGCAATTCAAGAATATCAGCGTAGGTATCTGCCTCCAAATTAGGTAGTGGCTGCTCTGGCATCAGCATTTCAACAGGCAGCTTACTCATGCTTGGTATGCTCCTCCTTGAAGCATGGGTTTCTTGAAGCTATTTTAATTACAGTCATTTCCTGGTTATTTTAACTCTCTACTAGGAGGGAGAAAACAGAAAATGTCAAAAGCTGCTAGAGCAACAGAAGCTGATTGTCCATCAGAGAAGCTGTGAACTCAGACAGGAGCTAATTTTGTGGATGTTGGGCATGTTGATACAATAGCTGAGTGTAGGAAGATTAAGAGAGAATATCTGAAACACTAATGGTTTGTGTTCGTGGATTGTGCTTTTTGCCCTAGGTTTTGTATTCAATAGGTGGGATTTGCTACTAAAAATCATACCACTGTCTTTCCATAGTAAGCATTGATGTTGCTTTTGACTGCTCTTAAGAGCATGAACAACAGTATGGAGTGGGGTTTGTTAGAGGCTGGTGTAGTCTGTGAGACTAACTTCTGGATTGCCTAGCTGAAATGTGAAAAAATACAGTTGTGAGGAAAGTGCAGGCTTCTCAGGGTACTTCATGTAGACTAGACAAAGAGAGGAGTAGAATACAACCTTAATATTCAGTATTCAGCATACCTGTGACAGAGCGTCATGATCGTTTGGGGACATTTTGCAGCTAGTACAGGCCTGTGATCAGAAGTTGCTTTCCTGTGATAATAGACAGGAACTGAGCTTTATTAGTGCACAGCTTGTGGGAGCAACAGAAATGAAAATGTTCACAGATAAGCACCAACTCTGGCACTAGATTGTTGTAAGTGGAACTCTGCTTTGCCTGGTAGTGACTACTGCCAAACAGTGTAACTTGCTTTGTGCTTTGAGCAATGCTAAACCTTGCTGGAACATGGAACAGTCCTTCTTGCAGTAGACGAACAGCCCAGCCTAAACAGCCCAGCCTACTGACTTGTGTTTCAGACCAAAAAGGCTACTGGATGAGTATCTTTGAAAAACATTGATGCAGGGTTACATAAACTTATGTGCAGTCCATCATTGCTGTAAAGAGTAAGGACTTGAGTAATAAGTCTCAAGCACACAGTTGATGTTTCTTCAGACCTGTTACACCTAGTTCTGTTGCGCACACTAATTAAGCATCCTCGTTTCAGGCGATCCTCAAAGAACCGCCGCAAAGCTGAGCGCAAGAGGTACAGCTTGAAGGAGGGGAGTGCTTTTGAAGATTTGGCTCTTCTGGAAGTTCTGGGAGAAAATGTTCGTGCTGTTGAGGCTGTGAAGGGTAGGACACTAATCTACTCTGCAGCTTGTGAGGACATGTGGAGTAGTATGCCCCATCTTGTTCTCAGTAGATAGGCTGGGGAGAGAAGCTGTGTGGTCCATGAAACTGTTCACATTGGACTTTGATTTAGTTTATCTACCTCTGTACCTGCAAGAACACGTAATAGTGTGAGCTCTCCACATTTGGGAATAGACATAAGAGGCCTTGTCAGTGTTGTGACAGACCTGTCTTCTAGTTGTATTCAGGTACTCAGGGAGCTATGTAGCAACAGAAACAGTTCTAATTTGCTGCTTCCTTTCCCATACTATGATACCAGAGAAATAGCACTGTATTTACTGTACTGGTGTGGACTGCTATTCTACTTCTATTCCCTCCTGCAGGAGATGTACACGTCCTTCTGAAGCAGCTTGTGTTGTTTGATTATAATGAGCAAGCTAAGGCACTGCATCAAGTCTTGGAAGAGGTTTTGCAGCTGCTGGAGACCTCAATTCCAGAAATCTGGACTCCAGACATGCAGCAGAGTTCTGGCAACCCGGTCTGTGCTTATCTACACTCACTACCTGTGTATTTAGCAATAAGTTTGCATTCTCCAGCGAAGGATCTGGAATTCTTCCCTGGCTTTCCAGATCTTCTCTTTTTTTGTGTCAAGGTCAAACAGATACTCTGTGCAGTACCTGCCAAATCTTTCCCCTCCAGATGTCCACAACAAGAATAGCCTGTTGTGTCTCTTGCAGTGAATGACACATTGGACATGACGAGGTCTCTTAAGGCCTATGTTAACTTGTTCTAGTACTAACTTCATAAGCTCTATATTAATCTATTTGCAGAATGTAGAGTCACTGCTTTCTTTTTGAAGCCTGATAGCTGAAGCATTAGTACAGCTTTTTTTAGATATACTGGGGTGGTGATTTTCTGACTTGGTGTTGTTAAGTGAAAAAGCTAGCGGACTGGTCAATTTAGTCTGAACAGGAGTATCGCATTCAGCTCAGCACAAGAAAGACATGGACCTCTTGGAGCAAGTCCAGAGCGTCACAAAAATGATCCAAGGACTGGATGACCTTTAAAGATTCTTCCAACCCAAATCATTCTTTGATCTTGAGGAGTATATTGCAAAAAGAAGGGTTATGCCAGACTTCTAAGCTTCAACTTGATTTAGAAAAAGGAAATTGCAAGGACTGCCCTTGACTTCCAAACTAGAACCCTTTCCTGCTCCTGGGGAATAAAAAACAAGTTGTATCTGAGCAGTTACAGTGAACACAAGGTACAGCCCAGTACCTTCTCTGTAATTGCTGAAGCTAGACTCAAGACAGATTAAGACTGTTCTGTGTGGCAGGGAGCTGAGACTTAGATGAACTGCAGTGAAAATAGTCCTGCCAAGTCATGACACAGTGCTGTGAAGAAGGAAGTGCTGGGATAAGGGTTCTCTGTCCCAAGACCTGTCTGAAAGCAGTTCATTCTGTGTTAACTTGGTGAGACATTACAGGGCTATGATGGCATATTCCTGGAGACTTTGAACTGTGAGGTCTCCTGCGGGCAGCTACTTCTGCTTTGAGTTTCCTTTGTGGCTATCCCTGCTCTTAGCCTTGCTTTGTGCGGGGTGGAAAATGGTTATTCCTTCTTCATACAGGTCCTGGGGCCAAATTCAACTGCAAACAGCATTATGGCTGCCTATCAGCAAAAGAGGATAATGCCTTCTGTTGTGCACGGTTAGTTAAAAGTTTCTGTTACGTGTGGGTGTGAAATGTCAGTGAGGTCAGTGGGCTTTGAGGCTCTCAAAGTATTGCTACCTCCCAACAGCTGCAGCACTTACTCCAGTTGTAGGGTACCTTGCTTTTCTTTATGGTGTCCCCCCCACACTCTGGCAGATGAGTAGATTTGTGTCCTATATCATGTGTCTTTTGTGAGAAAATGGAAGATCTGATTTCTTAGAGAATGTGTTAGATAATTCTGCTTGTAACTGTTAACAGTCTGTTCAGGTGCTTTGCCATCTTGACGTTATTGTAGCTGATACAAACTTAGGGTTGAGAGACCTAGCAAGGGCTGGTCCCACCTTGTCTTTGCCCTCCCTGTTCTCTACTAGTCCTACAGTCTCTTCCCCTACTATTCCTAATTTCATGGACAAATCCTCAAATAAACTGTATGTAACCTGCTTGTTACAATTTATCAGCTGCAGAGAAAGCCCTGTTGTGCCTCTTACTTACACTTAACTGGATGTTGATATTTGCTTGCTTGCTTACTTATATCAGCTGGATGTTGATGTCCAAGTCACTGCTGAATGAACTGGTGAATTCTATTTTCTATCATTGTTGCTTTCTTATTCTGAATCATAACATTTAATGGACTGGGGACTAGAGATCTAGGTCTGTAAACAGTTCTGCTAAGAGCAGTCTCCTTGTAGGTTAGTGAACGGTCACAAAAGGCAAATGCTATGTGTTCAGGCTTCTTGGTGTCTTTTAATTTAAAGAACAGTATACTAAGTAGTATCACAGCTCCTGAAGAAACTGTACTGCTGTTGCCCTCTGTTGACACTTGTTTTGTTTGCTTTTCAGATCCTGAATTACTTGTTCCACCAAAACTCAATAAAAATCTACAGTGGAAACTACATCTTCTCCAATAACTACAAAGCATAGAATTCCTGTGGACTCTCAACTGTAACTTTCCATATAATTTCATTACATTTTCACTAAACCATTGTTGTCCTGCTATTTCTAATGAACAGTTCTTAGGACCATGCAGGTGAAGGATCCTTCCACATGATGTGGCTGTGATCTCTGTGGCATCATGGTGATGGGACAGCCATTCACATCCCCCTGTAGATGTGGTTTGTGTGGCTGGCAAGAAACAGATTGTGCAGTGGTCCTGATTTTGATTTCCCAGGGTCCTCAAAACACAGAAACATGACAACTTCATGATCAAGAAAAATAACAAGTTTACTTATAAAGAAGAACAATTAGAAAAAGGGAATAAAAATAACACCCACAAGAGCCACTCAGAGATGGCAAAGGTACACATGTCCCTGAACAAACAATTCTCCAAGATTAACTGAAACCAACCTCTTCCTCCCCTTACTGATTGAGGGAGAAAAGAAGGAAGAAGGGGAGGGAAATGGGTCTGGGGATAAATTATACTAAGACTGAATAAGGCGTGAGGGAAAGATGAAGAAAAACACAGGGAGGAAAGTTTAAAGTTATCAGGGAAAAGATTAAGTGAGACCATCTTATCAACAAAATCACGTGGCAGGAGGAAACAGCACTTGGCAGTACCCACAGAGGTGGCTCCAAGAGAAAGGAATTCAGCCGTTTCACATGCTATGGAGAAGGGGTATCTTTGGTTTTGTGCAATGGAATCGAGCTGGTTCCCTAATCTGGCAAGTTATACCAGGAATCGGGAGTTGACTCATGAGAGTGGTCCTGTTGGTTGAATCAACAAATCACTGTTTACTCCATTCTAGATGAAGCAGTGTTGGAGAGATTGTTTTCTGTGCCATGGATGGTACCTGCTGTGATGAGAGGTCACACTTCAGCTTGGTGTAGAGTTTTCAGCAGTAAGTCCCATACTGACATCAAATTGTAGTTGCTAAACAAAGGAGTTGGGTAGTCTTTGTTGAAGCTGCATGTAAATAGCTTCTGATGAAAATCTGGTGTTATGTGTTGCATCAGAGTGAACCCTGCTGTACCAACAATTGTTAACTGCCCTTAAAGTGTGTCTATTACTGCAAGGGACTTCTTGGGCAGAGGAAAACTGGGGGGGGGGAGGGAAGAGGCATGTCAATATTTAACTCTGATAATTACAATCATATTAAGGTGATGGGTAATACTGCCGTATGGCACTGTCAGATGTTTAGCTGCACCCCAGTTACGCTTTGAGCTTACTGCCCAGCTGTTTCAGCTGGAAACTAAACTAACCTCATGTCTGAGAATTTTTACCTCAGAGTAATTCTGCTGACTCTGAGTAACAGCAGCAGTCCTGGGAGCAGAGGAAGGGGACAAGCTCTGCAGGCAAGGCTGGAAACCCTCTTGGAATAACAGCTCCCCTCTCCCTCAGTTCATTGCAACATGGCAGCTGTTGCATTCAAATGAAACAATTTTGGTTAGCTGCTGCAGAAAAATGCCAGCACAAACATGCACCTCCTATCTTGGGGAGTTAAGTAATGATGCAGCAACTTATGGCATGGCATCAGCATGTTCCTAGTGCTGCAGACCATGGTGGTGGATAGCTCCACCATGCTGGAATAGCCATGAGGACTTGTGATCTAAGTGCTGTGCTGGTTTGGACTCATAAAACAATCCATTGCCTGAGCTGCATGAAGCATTGACATGCCCATATATACAGCTGGTTTGAGTTACATGGTGTAGACTGGGGATGCCTTAAACCTGTTGCCAAGAAGCGTAACAACACTAGGAGATTGTCCAAGAATAAATCCTTGAGACGTCAAAACACATGAAAGACTGCAGAGGACAGGACCATTTTAATGGGTCTGTTTTTAAAAAATGTTAGAACATAGTCCAAAATGAAGCACAGAAATGTCTTTCAGATCTGAAGGAGCAGTGTGGAAGTTTCTGTCTTCTTCAGGGTATGAGTGGCCTCTGCCCCTACAACTGAAATGCGTGAGTGACACTGCTAATTCTTGACATCCCCGAATCTGATGGCAGGACTTGCTGAGGTCTTTCACAGCCTTATCACAGGAAGGATAAGGCTGGAAAAGACCTTAAAGATCATCCAGTCCAATCTAAAACCAAACAAGTAAACCTAAATATCTGACATCTAGATCATGCCACTCAGCACCTCCATTATCTGGAGAGATAATCCCTCTTTAAAGAACCCAAGAAAAGGTAAAACTACTGCCAGCTTACTAAGGATTTGTGCTTGTCTGAATACAGTTGTTCCTTTAATACATACATATAGTTCTGCTTTTTTGTCTTGGTGATGGTCAAAGCTGAAGATGCTCTGGTCTTAGACATGACTTCCTGTTCTCCCAGCAAGGCAAACACCAATTTAAATCTGCCATGCAGATGGAAGATCAGTCTTCTAAATCATTCATACGTTAACTCATCACTGAACACCATTTTCCTCTGTACCTTGGTTCCTCACAAGTGAACTTTTGACTTAGGACCTTTGCAGCCTTATTAAGGTTGGAAAGCAGCACCTATCATCCTGAGTCTCTAGGAGGAATGTCTTAACTTTTGCAGCTGTGGAACCTCAGCTTCTTAGCAGCAGTCTGGAATCTGTGTTCCTTGAGTTTTGCTGAAATGTTCTTTTTGCTTTCTTAGTGATGCATGCCATCTTGAAGTACCTTCTTTAGCTGCCATCTTTACTGACACATTTAATGTCTTCTGTGGAGGCTCTTAGAAACAAGATGTAGTTACCAGGTATTGAAGGAAACCATTAATCCAGGAATGTGGTGTTAGCCTAAATGTCCCATTTTCATGGGAAACTGAAACATGGCTGTATCTGTGGAACCCCCATTCTCTTGATAGGTAGATGTTTGTCACCTCCAATGTCTAGCTTCATTAAATGAAATAAACCTTGTTTAGACACAGCATTAGAAAAACAACAGAAGCACCAGGTGGAAGTGAGGTATTCTTGAATTTATTGGGGTACCTTTTGTCAACACCTGTACCTCAGGTGTTTCTCAGAAGCACTTAAAAATGCAGGAAGGGCCATGTTCTTCGTAATCACTCCTGTAAACCCAGAGGTCCTGGAAAGAGTGGAGTGAAGCCAGAATAGACCCACCAATCCAGACAGAAAACTTTCTTTGGGGGGATGCAACTGCAGTAAGGTTGTCACTGGGGCACATCTTGGCCAGATCCATCTGGAAGCGGTCAACAAAGCCCTCCATCATAGTACTGCCCCCACACAGCAGGATATTCTGCATCATTTTCTGGTTGATTTCAGCATCACACTTCTTGAAAGAGGCAAGGGTCAGCTGTGAAAGCCCTGGATGCTGTAAACCACATAAGGATGGTCTGAAGAGTGCTTCTGCACAGAGGAATCTCTCCTTGCCTACAGTGATAAGGTGTCCATCTGGCAGCTGATAGTCTGTTTGTTGTCTCTGCACAGGCAAACTCAAGTCCTTTGCAAAGTCCAGAGAAGCGTAGCAATACCTGTCTTTGAGGTCTTGTACAACATGTAGTTGGTGTTCAGTGATCATGTTTCCAGACTGATTTAGTAACTTCATGAGAAAACGTGTGATGGCCAAGCCAGCATAATCTACACTCCCAATGATGCCACTCATAGCATAACCTTCATAGATGGGAACCACATGTGAAGTGCCATGGCCACTCTCTACCACAAGAGCTGAGGTTTTTCCATACGAATACATTGATAAGAGGGACTGGCAGGCAGTGTAGATGGCAGGCATGTGAAATCTTTCAAATATCATCTCAGCATATCTCTCCTTGTAAGTGGTGGAGCACAGGGGAGGCACTGACACCAGAACAGCATAGTCCTCTGGCTGAATTTTTATCTCTCTCTGGAAAATAAGCTCCAAAGTATCTTGCACACAGTTCCAGTCCACCACTAAGTCATGTCTTACAGGGCTAATCGTTGAGGGTACACTGCTTTTCTGAAGGTTCCTTCCAAAAAGTTTCTGTTTGATTGCACCCAGTCTTGTGTATGGGGTTACCAGGTGTAGACGAAGCAATGCAGGAAGGCTGTGAGTCTCCTGCAAAGCCACACTTTAAGTAACACGTGCCAATGTCTAGGACTACTGTCTTCATTTTCTTCATGGCCTTGAGGCTACCTGTACAGGGCTATGTCTTGTAGGCTTCAAACCGCTTGTGTCCAGCGCTGCTGTTCTTACAGACCTTCTGCACGCAGCTGTGACGTCATACAGAAAGTGCAAGATGTGCTCTTTGGCAGTGCTTCCCTGCCATCACTCCACTTGTACTCAGCATAAGCGGCAGACATATGCCTGGAGCCCTGATGACAGTGATGCTACTGACATGTTGCAGGTTTTTGAAATTAAGCCACAACCAGTACTTTGCCCTTGCTCTGTTCCATTCCACCACAGGAACATCTTTATACTTTTCCTGCAGTAGCAGGTCACTGTTTCCCCATCGGAGGGTGTGCACTGACAACACTTGCTTCTGCAAGGGGGTGTGGAAAAGGAGGACATTCATCCCCACAGAATATTTACTGGGAGTCCCTAACAGTATTTTCCTTGTACAACAATAGCTACGTGTGCTCTCTTATTGAAAGCCATTTCACAGAGGGCACCTGATAGTCCCCATTTGAGTTAAAACTCTGTTCAGCTAAATCTCTAATCAAAGATGTCACTTTTCTGCTCCATCTAAGTATCTGCACTTTCTCAAATTGGTGGGATGGTATGTTTCTACAAGTGATTGTAGAATCACAGAATGTTTTAGGTTGGAAGGCCTCACTATCATAGTGAAGACTTTCTGTCTAAGACCCTCTCTTTTAGCTTGAAACTATCCCATCTCCCTTGTCCTATCACTAGAGTGCCTCATAAAAAGCCTCACTGCTTTCCTGTCAGCCCCATTCGGGTTATAGAAGGCTGTTATAAGGTCCCTCCAGTGTCTTCTCCAGGCTGAACAGCCCCAGTTCCCTCCTCCTGTCTTCACAGGACAGGTACTTCAGCCCTCTGATCATGCTTGTGGCCTCCTCTGGACTGGTTGCAACAGCTCCATCAGCTCCATTTCCCTTTTATGGTTGGGGGGGGAGCTGTCCAGAAATGGACACCACAGTACTTGAGGTGAGACTTCACAGGAGCAGAGGGAGAGAAACAACTCCCTTGACCCACTGGTGACACTTGCTTTTGATACCACCAAGGATGTGGTTGTCCTGGGCTGCTCTCACTCATTGCCAGCTCACATTGAGTTTCTATTCTACCAATACTCCCAAGTCCTTTTCCTTAAGAGATAACAATTGACATTTACAGTTTAGGACCAAGAACTGGTCTTGCTTGTACTTGGCCCTGTGAAGACCAAAGTCACTGCTAAATCTTGTGTGCCATGTAAGGGCACAGTTAAGTCAGAAGCTGCACCTCTGGAGAGAAGCAGACAAATACCTTGCCAACAACATGATCTTGTTAAACCTCATCCTGTTGGCCTCTGCCCATTGGCCCAGCCTGTCCATATTTCTCTGCAACATCCTCCTCCCCTTCAGCAGATTGACACTCCCCCACAACTTGATGTCATCCACAAATTTACTGAGGGGAGATTCTATTCCCCTCCTCCAGGTCATCAATATAGATGTGGAATAGAATTGATCCCTGGTGGACACCACTGGCTGCCAGGATATGGTACCATTCCCCTCACTCTCTGGGTTTGGTCATCCAGATTTTAATCCAGTGGAGGGTGTACACATCCCAGTCATGGGCTACCAGCTTTTCCAGGAGGATGTTGTGGGAGACAATGTTGAAAGTTTTGCTGAAGTAGGTAGACCACTTCCATAGCCTTCCCTTCATCCACCTGGCAGCACACCCAGTTGTAGAGTAAGATCAGGTTGGCTAGTTGGGACCTTCCTTTCCTGAACCCATGCTGGCTGTTCTGATCCAGGAGGTCCTTTCCAACAATGCTTATTCTGTGATTCCAGCCCTTCTTGTGGATGACTGTCACATTGACCAACCTCCAGTCATCTGGCACCTCCCCAGTTATCCAGGATTGGTGATAAATGATGGAGAGCAGCCTAGCTAGCTCATGCACCAACTCCTTAAGCACCCTGGGATGAATCCCATTCTGACCCGTAAACTTGTTAGGATCCAAGTGGCATAGCAGGTCACTACCTACTTCCTCTTGGATTACAGGTGGGGTATTCTGCTCCCCTTCCCTGCCTCCCAACTCTGGTATGCTGTTACCCTGAGGATGGCCAAGACTTTTGATGAAGACTAAGGTAAAGAAGGTGTTAGGTACCTCAGCCTTTTCCCTGTCTTCAGTTACCATGTTCCCCCTTTCATCCTGTAGGGAGTGGAGATTTNTGACCCGTAAACTTGTTAGGATCCAAGTGGCATAGCAGGTCACTACCTACTTCCTCTTGGATTACAGGTGGGGTATTCTGCTCCCCTTCCCTGCCTCCCAACTCTGGTATGCTGTTACCCTGAGGATGGCCAAGACTTTTGATGAAGACTAAGGTAAAGAAGGTGTTAGGTACCTCAGCCTTTTCCCTGTCTTCAGTTACCATGTTCCCCCTTTCATCCTGTAGGGAGTGGAGATTTTCCCTGGCCCTCTTGTTGTTAAATTTATTTATAGAAGCACTTTTTATTATCCATTACAGATTTGGCCAGATTAAGTTCTAGCTGAGCTTTTGCATCTCTTAATTCTTTCTATGTGACCTTATAGTATACTTAAACACTTCCTGAGGCACCTGCCCCTCTTTCCAAAGTTGATACACCCTTTTTTACCAGAGTCCATGCAAAAGCTCCCTGCTCAACCAGGCTAGTTGTCTTCCCTGCTGGCCTGTTTTTTAGTGCATAGGAACAGCCTGCTCCTATGCCTTCATGTCATTTTTAAGGTAAGCCCAGCCTTCCTGGGCTGCTTTGGTTTTGATGGCTGCTTCAGTTTTGATGGCTACTTCACAAGGGGCTCTCTGAACCAGCTTCCTGAATAGACCAAAGTCAGTCCAATGTAGAGGTTTTGCTCATGACCCCACATAGATCATCACCATGTGTGAATACCATGTGTGGTTATGGAATCAAGAAGATTGTATTCTATTTTCATCTGTTGAAAGCAGTTGAGAAGCTGTATGGGGGATGGGGGAGTGAATGCCTTGCCCAATTGTTAAAACCAGGTAGGGTAATGTTTCTTGGGGTGGGGGAGTGAATGCTTCTACTGACCCAATTGTTAAAACCAGGTGGGGTGATATTTCTTAAGTATCTTCTGCTGATGTGCCATCAAGACTCATCTCATCCATTGTGAGACGCTTCACCCAGTGGGGGGAGCTGACCGTTCCCAGCTGCATAAACTGGGACTCAGGAAAAGGAGTGGGGCTCGCTCTCTATGGAGGCTCGCTCTCTACTGGGGTTTGCTCTCTACGGGAGTTTTCCTGTCCCCGGACCCTGCGGTACCCAGCTGAAGCCGCTTCGCGTGCTTTCGGTGCCGCTTTTTTTCTCTCCACCGCTGTCCCTGCTGCTTCACGGCATCCAGACTCTCTCTGAGACCTTCTGCTTCCCGCCCCCCCGGAGCTCCTGGCCGCTCCCTCCTGCCTGCCGCTACCTCTGTCTGCGCCCGCACGGAGGAGGTCTCTCTCTCCACAACAGCCACTCTGGAAAAAACTGAACTGTGACAGGTTTTGCTTTGTCGGGATCCCTAGGACTTTTTCTTTTGACTGGTTGTTCGGGTGTACTGTTGGGTTTTCTTAGTGTTCTTAATAAAGAATTGTTGTTCCTTTT
>VZRI01013056.1:94381-119764 GCA_013397515.1 Upupa epops
GCTCTCTACTGGGGTTTGCTCTCTACGGGAGTTTTCCTGTCCCCGGACCCTGCGGTACCCAGCTGAAGCCGCTTCGCGTGCTTTCGGTGCCGCTTTTTTTCTCTCCACCGCTGTCCCTGCTGCTTCACGGCATCCAGACTCTCTCTGAGACCTTCTGCTTCCCGCCCCCCCGGAGCTCCTGGCCGCTCCCTCCTGCCTGCCGCTACCTCTGTCTGCGCCCGCACGGAGGAGGTCTCTCTCTCCACAACAGCCACTCTGGAAAAAACTGAACTGTGACAGGTTTTGCTTTGTCGGGATCCCTAGGACTTTTTCTTTTGACTGGTTGTTCGGGTGTACTGTTGGGTTTTCTTAGTGTTCTTAATAAAGAATTGTTGTTCCTTTTCCCAAATCTTTTGCCTGAAGGCCTTTAAATTGAAAGAATTTGGTACCTGTCTTCCTAATCCAAGACACCATGTATGAATATATTCTATCGTATCATGGTCACCATACCAAACATGGCCTCTGACCACCACTTCTTCCACTTTGCCCATCATCCAAGTCTTCATTTGGTTGGTCTTTCCCAACCAGAGCCTCATACCTATTAGTATGATTAATGGCATCTTAGCAGGGTGGATACAGTGGGCAAGGAAGGAGTTCATCTGCTGCCTCAGCCTTGAACCTCCATTTATTCCCAACATCTGAGTTACTGTCTCTGGGCTGACAGAGGCAAGGTACAGGGTCCTTCTGAACTTAGGTTCTACCAGATGGGTGCCCCTATTTCTATTTAAGGAATCTCTTGCTCTGCCTTTCTGATAGTCCTCAGCCCTTTTGACTCCCTCTTACAGTTCTACAACCCACCAGAGGAGACTGTCCACCTGCTCACAGCACACAGAGCAGCTACCATAACTGCCTCTTGCTGCCAGGGCAACTGTCAGAACTCATTTGGCACCTGTGGAGTGCACCACCTTTTGCCAAGGAGTGACCATAGTTGATCTTCTTCCTGGAGGGTAATGATTGATGGCCCCAACAGAAGTCACATGTGCTTCCCATGTGTCCCCTTGCTTACTGCGCTCCAACCCAAGAAGGCTGAGAAGCTAGCTGCCTCACTGTTCACAGTGTGAGAATTGCTTCCCAACCTTGTATTTGTCATTTCAGGTAACAAAAACAGTACGCATCCACTGGTGTTTCCAGGTCTCTGTTTTGGCCCAAGATCTGTGGACAGGCTTTAAGAATTTTTGTTATATCATTTTGGCCAATGTTTGCTGAGATGGTCCTTTAGCTGTGGAATAGTGGAGAGCTGCTGTTGGCAACGATGGCACCTGAGTGGTAATTTGAGAAGTCCTGAGACATCATCTTTCACCATCACTTTCCCCTTGCTTCTTACCATCTCAATCACATCTGAAAAATAGCAAGAGACCAGAGGAATTTCTGTTATGAAGTGCCATTAAGCAAGTGATGCTGCAGGATGTCTATGCACTGCTTTGCATAGTGCATGTTGTCATCACAGATGACAACATGTCATCACTGCATCCTAATTTAAATCAGTCACAAAATTCAATTGACTCAGAATCATAGAATAATCAAGGATCTGAAGGGACCTTGAAAGATCATCTAGTCCAATCCCCCTGCCACCCCAACCAGGTCCAGGTGGGTTTAAAACGTCTCCAGAAAAGGAGACTCCACAAGACCCCCAGGCAGCCCCCTGCAGC
This sequence comes from Upupa epops, assembly GCA_013397515.1. Lineage (NCBI taxonomy): Eukaryota > Metazoa > Chordata > Aves > Bucerotiformes > Upupidae > Upupa > Upupa epops. The sequence continues at coordinate 96,070 of VZRI01013056.1, forward strand.
CCCCCACCTCCCTCCCTGGGAAGAACTTACAGAATCGGTCAGGACCACAGGATCATCCAGTTCCACCCCCCTGCCATGGGCAGGGACACCCCACTCTAGAGCAGGCTGGCCAGAGCCTCATCCAGCCTGGCCTTAAACACCTCCAGGGACGGGGCCCCAACCACCTCCCTGGGCAACCCAGTCCAGGCTCTCACCACTCTCACGGTGAAGAACTTTCTCCTCACATCAAGTCTAAATCTCCCCATTTCCAGGTTTGCTCCATTCCCCCTAGTCCTGTTGCTACCAGAGATCCTAAAAAGCCCCTCCCCAGCTTTCTGTAGGGCCCCTTCAGATACTTGAAGGCCACAATAAGGTCACCTCGGAGCCTCCTTTTCTCCAGACTGAACAGCCCCAACTCCCTCAGTCTGACCTCACAGGAGAGGTGCTCCAGCCCTCTGATCATCCTTGTGACTTAAGTGCTATGTCTCAATATCTGAAATTACATTAAACCTTTCACTTACTACAATACACTTGATGGCTTTGGAAAAGCAGCTCGAAGCTAGAACTCCTGAGCAGGATTACATGTTACAGCATACTTTTTCTAATCATTACCTTGAGAGTTTAAGAAGTAGTCTGTGGTGAAAGAGTTCCAGTGCTTTTTTGTTTTCAGAGCTGGAGAATCAAAATCCTGGCTGATCACATGCAAATGTAGCTGGCTGAAACAAACACGTAGATAAGAAAGAAGAATCATGTTAATGCTCTAAGTTCTGCTGTAGTAATGCCAGCAGCAAACATGATTCAGCTGGGTCAGACTGACAGCCTTATGAGTCAGTCTTATCATGTCTGACCCACAGTCCTGCAACAGAAGAAACACAGTCTGTTCTGGAAGCACTGTCTTATGCCAATTGTTTCATCTGAACAGTCAAGGCCATTCTATTGTCCTATAAATACAGGCCACACTCCTAGCTTCCAAAAAGGCATAGGTTTAAACTTTCCAGAGGACTTAAGAGGACTGAATCAGTAACCCAAAACTTCATCCAAGAACTGGAGAACAACTAAGGGCACTAATTACACTACCATAGGTGTCTGGTCACCGTAAGGTCAGGATTAATTTACCCACAAATCCTTGCTCAGAACCAGGCAGGACCTGATAGGCTTAAGAGGCACTCCCTAATGCCAGACTGGTACCCTGAAAGGTGGATGTCCAAGCACTTGGCCACTGACAGCACTGCCTCTCTCACTGGGACTAGATGTGGATGCACTACAGCCCTCAGTATACCTCTACTAGCAGAGCCCAACATATATTTCCCACCCAATCCAAAACAGCCATTAGCATGTATGCAGCAGTATGAAGTAAAGATCACCCAGAGGATTTGGAATACTAAATTGCTTGCACTGTTCTGGAGGACTACCTATCCTTGAGCAGTGCTGGATCACCTCACATATTTATTCCCAAATCCATATAATTTGAAGAACAGCGTCTCCACCTGATGAGACATCTAGGTCTTACCTCATGCTGGGGATAGCATGGTAACCCATTCTGAACTCCAGACTCCCTCTCGCAGGGCACTGGTTGATCATTTTTTGCCCAACTGCATGCATATGCTCCAGGAGTTCAAGATGGTCCTTGGTGACTGACTTCAGGCTTGAAATGGGGTCCCATGGCAAGACAAGCCAGTGGTAACGTGCTTTGGGATATTTATCCTTGATGACTACAGTCCTTTCATCTTTGTAAATCTTACAAAACAAATAACTAGATTATTTACTGATTGAAAGTCAGACATCTTATTCCTGTAAGCACTCTATTCAGTGGATTTTGAGGTGTTACCCATCTGCACATCCAGTTGCAGAAGTCCATAAGTATGTTTGTGTTACTACTGTAACCACAACTGCCAGGAGAAGCTAGCTGCCTTCTGGATGGAGGGAAGTATCAAGTGGCAGACCATACCACTTTAGGGAGGACTTTTGCTGTACCTACACTGGTCCAGGATAAGTATGCACTTTCATACCGTGCAGCTACAGACAGGTGTTCCAGCAGCCCTCTTCATATACTTCAAGGAAAAAGCTTTCTATTCTTACACAGCAGTAAATTAACCAATGTTACAGGTGGGTATGAATTCTCTTGAATATCATCTGGATTCACATACCAGCAAGGTCTAGAAAACTTCCATCAGGCTACACATAAGCTTTGTAGTAACTTAAACAGAAATCACAGCAGTGTGCTCAGTACGGAGCACAGAGGAATACACTGGATTGCCTCAAAACCTCCATGGATTTCTGGACTGAAACACAAGTCTCAGAGGTTCTACAAGCAGTGTGCTTGGTGCTGCAGACATTGGCTGGCCTCACACAGACAAAAACATTCAAATCTGATCTACCTTAGCCCACGTTACCCAGTGTGCACTAGTATGCAAAAGAATAAGCTCCTGTCTATTGTGCCCTTCTTCCCGTTTTCATTTTCTTTTGTTTCTGCAATAATTTGATGCAGCTGATGAAGAGAAACAGTAACAAGGCCTGTGGACTGTGCCAGGACAACCTGCCCCAGCAATAAATATTTGTCAGGTTCTGAAGCAGAAACTATGTGCCGTGGCTCTGATCTCACCATACATCTGTTGGTTGGAGATGGATGATGTCTTTGTCATCTTTGCTAATTATTCCCATATGTTTATGCTCAGAGCTGACCAGTCTTGCTCTGAGTCTTGTCTTACAGGACAGAAGATTCAAATTTTATCAGCACAAAAATCATGGGACTGATCATTTCAGCAAAAAGAGTGGTTGATGCTGTCATACACACATTAGTGCTTCCATATGCAAACAGTGGGAACAGGGCCACAACCAAGCATTTTCAGAAAAACTAAATATTGGCATTGATTTAATACTTGATTAAAAAGCAAAGACATGAGTTCTGTTCTTTGAGTATTCAGTTCAGAACCACAGCTAACACAAAGCTGTGTCCTAACATTCAAAGAACAGTTTTAAGACCCGCTCATGTCCGACGACAAGTCACGATAAAGTGTGTCTGCTGCAGACAGCAGCCACAAAAGACCAACTTCTGCATCCTGAGTCTGATCTACTCAAAAGTAGACAGCAGGTAACAACTGAAGAGCTCCAAGAAAACCATTGTGCAGCCACAAGGAGGCAGAGAAATGTCTGGGGCATCTACAGAAGGTTAAAGAAACCACCCAGGAAATTCCTGTTGGCACAAAGAAGCAAGGTGGAAAGGCAGACAGGAATCACATAGAACCAGCTGAGCCAGCCAAAGGAGAGCCAACAAAAGGTTTGCCAAGTGCACCACAATGGAAACAAGGCAGTACCAGCTACCCGGAAACAGGAATCTCCACTACTTGCACAGCTTCAAGCCACACCCCACTTTTAGTTGGTTTCTGTGAGGAAACAAAGCAATAGTGTCTGACGGCTCTCCCAATAGCCTTCTAGAAATTGGGTCGTGTAAAGTATCTGAAGGAATTAAGACAACATACAGCAAAATCAGTACAGACTCCCAAAATAATGATACTGCAGAGAGAGATACAATTCAGCCCTAATACAGGAGTGTTACACTGATTAATGAGATTACTACATTAAACTACAAGAGGAAGAAATCAAGCTCCTTTCACTCTGCTAGACATAAACTACTGTAAAGTACAAGCACACAGCTCTCACCTGCAGTTTTGGATCTTGCATGGAGCTCTTCAGACCCTGACTCCAGTGTCCTAAGTGTTCCTAAAGCACAAACAAAAAACAGTCATTCAAAACAGAATAAAGACTCCAATTATATGTGTTAAAGCATTCAGTTAAGTACTTTTATCTGAGTACAACAGTATAACAGACGAACAACAGTATAACAGACAAACAACAGTATAACAGACAAACAACAGTATAACAGACAAACAACAGTATAACAGACAAACAACAGCTGAACTATTTCCTTTCTGTAAATGCCGACACACCTAATTCAACTGCACGAACCTCCTTTTGAAAGCTTTTAACAAGATACTATTAAGATCCAAAGTTAAGTTTTTCAGATGTTGGAAATGTATCAGGGAGCTCTCAATCTGTTTGCATTTATAACTAGCACATATATGTTACAGAACAGTCATTGATTACTATGGCACCAGATTATTTTACTAAAAGACTCTCTGCTTCCTGGGGATCACAAGGGCCCAGGAATGCACAAGGATTTCCATTAAATGCCCTATCACCTGCTGCTCTGCACTGAACAAAGAACCGGTTCTGGTGTGTGGCCTCACTCTCAGATGTTTTTGTGTTTTGTTTTTTTTTTTTTTTTTACAGTGGGCAAAGAGTGGCTCATACAAAAAAACAAGGAAGGCACAGGAAGATCAAGACAACACTAACACACATCACTTAACTTACAGAACACCTCACAGAAGGTGCCTGGTGCAAACATTTCATTTCAAAATGGATGTTTTTTCTGTTCAGATCAATTGTCTACAATTCAACATATACAGAAGATGTTCAAATGTTATTATTATGCAAAGAAAGAGACAGTCTGATTTGTCTCATCTCCCAGCTCATACCACCACAAATCTGTCCCACATACAACTAGCATGAGGTCACAAATGAAGTAAGCAGTCAACCCAGCAAACTTGGGGCAGACTTTTTGTACTAGTGATTTCATTTCTGTATCTTTATCTCCAGTACCTCCACTGTTAAAAGTTCCAGAAGCACTAAGCAGTCTTTTCTTTTGACTATGTTAACAGGGCAAAAAAACCTCCTTTCAAAAGATTCCGGATGGTAACATTCAATAATGTAAACAGGGTTCTACCATAAGGAACTTCAAAAGCAGGAGGGAGGAAATGAAAAGCAATAAAAAAAAACTGAAAGAGGGTCAAGTTGTCCCAATCTCTGTAAGATTTTAGATAACTACTGCTCTATTTGTAAAAGCAGATATAATCTCAAAACCCAGCAAATCATGCTCATGTAATTCCACCTAAATTCAGTTACTCCACCTAAAATGGGGACAGTCCTTACAGCAGAAACTGCAGCAGAAACCAGATATTTAACCCTCACTCACTGTAAGTAAGCCCCTTTGTGCACAAACACACCAGTGCAGGCTAGAATGAATCCCAGAAAACTTTCTCAGGGCCTGCATGATGTTAGGAGCACAGTCTTCACCTCAGTAAATGTCAGCTCACATGCTCTGAATACTCCAAGAACCTGTGCTCACCTAGGATACATTGCCATCAGTAGTATCCCACAAAAGCAAAAGACCAAAGCCCTAATGAACAGTTCCAGGAGCAGTGGCAGAAGTACTGAAGCCAATACACTTGCCTTTTTCTTCAGAGTTCCTTCATGTGGAGATACACTGGTACTGCTTAGTGTGGGAGCTGCAGAATGGCCATGCATATCCACCACCTCCATCTTCACCATTTTTCTGGGCACAAGCTCTACATCATCATTCTCAGAGGAGTCCTCAAATTGTGACTTCTTGGTTTGTATTTTCTCTTCAGCTTCTGTGACAGTCTTCCCTGACTCTTCACCAAATTGCACCGTGTAAGGGTAAAGTTTATTCACAATGTGCAGAACTTGGCCTGGCTTCATTATCACTTCTTTGTCCTTGCCAATATTCATAAGATCAACACTAGTTGGGTTGACTCCTATCTTTAGTAGAGACAAAAAGGGAAAAAAAAAGCAAAAGACATTGTAACTCTAATTGCCATCTACAGCTCCTCTGTCCAGGAATATCACTATTCTGAAAAGCAAATGCTTTTTATATTCACTGCATGTCCTCCCCATTCTGGGGAATCAGGGAATTTCAAAGCTGGAGACAGCTCTCTGGTGCAGTACTGCAATCACAGATGTCAGCACACATCTGGGACATGGTGCCACAGGGACCCCCCAGTTTTGTAGCTGCTGCCTACAGAAGTACAGCAAGACCTATGCTACACTCCACTAAAACAAACTAGCAACGGTTAGAAACATAACAGCCTTAGTAAGACTTATTTTAGACGAGTAACAGTTCTTTTTACAAATTCTTTCAGTCCAATCATCCCTAGAAACTTCCCTTTTTTCAAACTATTTTACTTTCTCTTCTTTTTCCTACATTATGTTTTCTTGTTCTCCCAAATGCTGTTCCATCAACACAGTTGCATTCAAATACACAAGCACTCTTCTGGCTCACTTAACCATAGAAAGTTGCTCAGGCTCACAACTAGTAGCTCACCAAGCAAAGCCCATTGCTAACATTCGCAACACAGTATCTCCTGCATAGAAAAATAAAGTTACCTTGGGAAGGAAGTCTCTCTGAACCCCCAGAAGAGTCCATGATACAGGACTAAGCTCCTTGTGCCTCTTTTTTATTTCCAAAGCTAAATGTGATAACCCCTTTCCAGCCCACATACAACTCCTGTCAAGCACAGTGACAACACTTGCCTGTTCCTCTTCCTGTCGGCACAAAGAAACAAGGTGGAAAGGCAGACAGGAATCACATATTGCCAGGAAGACTCAGCTAGACTCAGGACAGACTTCAGCTTGTCCAAGATATACACCAGCCTACCTGAAGTACAATACTTTCATTTTAATTTTTCATCTTACACTTCACAAAGCAACTCTGTTATTTATTCTGTCCAATGATGCCAAGGTCAGATTTTTAACTCACTCATAGCATCAGTTTACAGCTCTGTGTGACTCCAAAATAATTTTTCCTGCAAAAGAGTGTTTTTAAACAATGAGAAGTTCCCTGAAGTTTAGCTGACAGCTGAAAGCAATACTACTTCCCCTCTCTCAGGCATAACTGATCAGCAGTGTGAGTCACCTACAATAGCTGCTCGATAGGTGGATTTTTGCCTGATCATGAGGGTGACCATAAGGAAATCAGGGGCCTCTAACTTCAGCAAAAAGGTTTCTGTTTGCGTATGAAACAAGCTTTAGGAAACCAGCTGTTCCCTGTGACTGATGTGACAGTCTGTCACGGAAGCTTCTTTCAGTTTTGTTACTGCAATACCTGCCTGCTTCACAAGATGGTACTGTGCCATTCATCTCTGTGCTAACTACTATGAAGCATCAATCCTGATTCCAGCCTTCAGTTCTCTTCACTCAACAATTCCAGTTTCAGTCAAGGACAGTACTCTTTACATCCCCCAGACCAGTATGCTATCAACAAGCCACAGAACCACACAATCAGACACTGGTCAGGACTGGAAGGGACCTCCAGATATCATCCAGTCCAATCCCTCTAACAGAGCAGGATCACCTAGAACAGATCACACAGTAACATATGCAGGTGGGCCTTGAATGTCTCCAGAGAAAAAACCTGTACTACTCACATATTTCATAGGAAACAGCTCTAACAGCAAAAACACACTGTAACATCCACCACCAGAAAACATTCCCAACCCCAAGATTCCAGTAACACTGTAATCAAACCGCAGCTAAGGCTGACCTCTGCAAAAAAACAGAGATTTTTGCCAGATTCACTTGTGGGGACCCTGTGCTTTACTGAGCTATAGAGGAGTTGTGGTGGAAGACAGCACTCTTCAGTAGTCTGCACATGTCAGTGGTGTTATCACACATGCTGATGTCACAGGAGCACTTACCTACCGCAGTACTCAAAGCCAGATAGTGTCACATTATCTTGGGGATACTGGTTGTCCTAAGTAGAACTAAGTACAGCCCACATCCATCAAGCTAACCTGGTAATGCCTCCAGTACTACCTCACATCCCAACCTTTTCCAGAGGTGACTCCATTCCTTTGGCTCTGTCAGCCATCACAACAAAAACCTTCCATGAATTGCTCAGAACTCTCTTCAAGTAAGAATCAATTTGACCTTAAATGAAGGGCAGCCTCAGCCATAAAAGTCCATGGCTCAGAAGGCAGATCAACAAGTTTAGGGTAAGGACCCCACAATCTCCCAAACACAGCACTTGGAGGAACAGGCAGAGGATTCACAGCAGGGTTCCCTGAAGCTGAAAATCTGGCTTACTAAGACAGGATCATATCTGGAGGGAATATTGCAGTCTTTCCATTCGAATATACAAGAAATACAAGATAGATTCCTTCTAAGGATCACCCACTGTACTGTCCTTGGTCATAAAACAGCCTCAGGCCCTTTAACCTTGTGATCAGAGTCATGACTTGTAGCATTTGTGGAGTTTAAGTACAACAACCATTCTAGCAAGGACCATAAATACTCTACACCAATTTAAAAACATACCTGCTTAACTGTGACATATTCCTTGTTGCAGTCTGCTTTTAACTGAACTGGAAAGAAAGAAGAAAGTGTAAACAAAAACAGTGTAAATGCACAGCACAGCATCTTGCTGAACCACCCCTCAAAGAAAACACTCCTGTATTCTGCTGTCCTATGAAGCTGGTATCTGTTAATGGATGCTAAGAATATTTCTGTTTCATCCCCTGTTCACAGGACCAAAGGTAAAACAGAACCAACATTGAGTCAAACCTCAATAAAGGTAAAAACTGAGAGCCTTCTGCACAATTTTTGGTTATTCGCATCAGACCTCTGTGACAAGGCATGGAGCATCTTCCTAAGGGAAGATACGACAAGGAAGCAGAATATTCTATAGCTGACAAATATTTTTATATATTCTCCCAGTGCATCTAAGAAATAACAACTCATACTAAAAAAAAACAATTGCTGGAAGACTAGGGAGAGGAAAGCAAGAGTATAGGCAGTGGAACATGACTGTGGGCCTGGGGACTCATGTTAGGGTTCAATGCCTTTATGAAGGTGAATTTCCCATTATTAGGCATCTCCCAAGATGCTTTAGGACCTACAAATCTCTAAGTGCTTATAAAAAACCCTTGGTGAATCCAAGGATCAGGCTACGCTGTAGACCACATGGAGAAAGAAGACTGTAAGCCACTGACTGTAGAAGCCAATCTAAGAAAAGCCTGCTTAGATTTTGAGGAAAACTTGTGATTTGCTATCTAGCCCTTGCTGAAAGCAGCCTTATGAACTAAGCCAAAATATTTGTGCATTAATTTTACTGTAATTTAGCCAAACAGAAGAATAATGCTTACTGATAAACATGAGTGCTGCACTTGTACCTCACACTTATGAGGAGCTTAGTTGCTGCCACATGTAGAAAATGGAACTGGAGCTAAATCTTACCTTGCTGCCGTGAACATTTTCTATCTTTTATCCCCGTCTCCGGACCACGCCCAATCACCACCTCTTCCAAGTGCGGTAGTTTCACTTGCTGACTGCATTTATCTTTCCCCACCAGCCAGCACACACGCATCACTGTGCTATAAAGCAAAGCAAACAGCATGTCACTAACATACTGCTTCTCCTGTGGAACCCACTCCCGTGGAACAGGGCCCAGGAACTTCACTTTCACTCCAGTCATTAGCTGAGTTACTTCAGCTAACTGGGTTCAATTTGCTGAAATGCAAGACAAAGCACTATATTAACACTGGCATAACCCTGCAGCACACTGCTACTGCTGAAAGGCCAAGCCTATTTCCCTTCCATCACACGTTCTGTCACATCCACGGGCCGTTTACAAGACAGTTGGCAGGAATGAACAGCTCTGCCTCAGAGCAAGGCCTACTCCTCAACTAAACGGCGGGATTTAGTTCTCACGAGTTAGGGCTGATGTGAGGAATCAAACGCCCGCCAGGCCACTGGGGACCAGCTCCTCCGACCGTAGATACCTCCCCGCAGCCGGGGCCTGGCGGTCGGGCCGCTACGGACAAACGAGCAGATGGCGCCACCGCCCCACGCCGGGGTTATCAGAGCCTGTTACCGTGGCAACATGGATCCCCGCCCCCGCAGGCCGGGCCAGCCAATGGAACGGGAGCTTAGCCCTCGCGCACCCTCGCGTGCTCCTGGGCCTGGCGCAGGCGCAATGGCAGGAGGCAAGCAGGGACTGTACGGCTGCCTCGCCCTGGGAAGGGAGAGGAGAGGTCCGAAGTGCCTCGCGTACCCGCCTGCAGACTGAAGTCGCCCCTCAAGTGCCCCCGGCTCCTCCCCAACTCGGCACAGCTGCACTTGTTCCGCGAATGGCAGCCCGGGAGCCGCCCACCCACTTCCCTCCCCCAGCCCTTGCTGTACATGCGTAGTGCGCAGCGTCCACGGAGGATGCCGGGAGCGGTGACGTTTGCGGGCTAGCCTAGCGATGGAGAGTCCGGCACGTGATTGGCCAGTCGCGCTCCGCCTTCCGTCTCGACTGGTCGACCCCCCTGCCAATCGTGGGGGGGGCAGGGCGGAGCTTCCGGGGTGGGGCGATGCTGTTTCAAAAGCGCCCGGATGCGGGGCCGGCTCAGAACTTTCCAGAAAAGTCGGGATTGCCGGCATCTGGTAGTAGCTCAAGCAGCAGCTACAGTAGCATTAAAGAGCCGCAGCAGCCGCTGATTGTGTGACTGCTTGGGGCTGTCTTCCGCTATGGTGAAGGAAACCACCTACTACGATGTGCTAGGCGTGAAGCCGAACGCCTCCGCCGAGGAGCTCAAGAAGGCCTACCGAAAGCTCGCTCTCAAGTACCACCCTGATAAGAACCCCAATGAGGGCGAGAAGGTCGGTGGCCCTAGGGGACGGGTTGCGGGGCCGGCGCGGGGGTCGGGGAAACCGCTGGAGCTGGGCTACGTCGGGCTGGTGCCGTTCGGGGTCCTAGGCCCCGTGTCTGAGGTGTGGGTTGTGTCTCTCCCAGTTCAAACAGATTTCGCAAGCTTACGAGGTTCTGTCGGACCCGAAGAAGAGGGATCTGTATGATAAGGGAGGCGAGCAGGCGATCAAAGAGGGTGGCTCCGGTAGTGGCTTCGGGTCGCCCATGGACATATTCGATATGTTCTTCGGCGGCGGTGGCAGAATGCAGAGAGAGAGACGAGGTAATGTGCCCTCTTCCGACAGTTGCCCGGGCTTTGCGGCGTGATCGCGATGGCAGGCAGGACCAAAGTCACAGAGGAGAGCGCTGTAAGGCTTTAAATATCGTTAAAATGAAGTCACGAGTTTTATCTTAAAATGGGAGACCGTGACACCTGAAATTATCAGGGAAGGGCATTTGATTCAACTGTGGTAATTTGGGGTCTTCATAATTTTTCTCGTGTTAGTAAATAGTCAGGTTTGTGTTTATACAGTCTTCATATGACCATAAACCCAACTATCAAAAGGCTACATAGGAAATGGAATGATAATACGTTTCAAAATTATTTTTTAACTAGGCAATGAGAAGTGTAGTGACTAAATGTGAGTTTGGCTTCTAATTGCCAGAAACAAAATGCAAGTGAGACAGCCAAATCCAGCTCGGTCTGTGAAACCTTTTTTTTTTCTCTTGTGCTGCTCAGTCGAATTGAGTTGAAGCTGAGGTGAAATGCTGCTGAGAATTGGAAGTCCAGATTAATCCCCTGGGAAAGACTCCCGTGTTAATTTGTATCAAAGTATTCAAGCTGGAACTTGGTATCCTTCAGAAAACTAAGCCTGCAGGAGCTACAATTTTAACTAATTCCTGAGTTTAAATAATGTACCAGATTCAGTTTCCAGAAAGGCAGTTGATGAGAGGAAGAAAGTACTGCCTTTAGACAGCATCTCCCACTTCCTCGTAGGAGACACATTCACTTTGTTAAAGTCCTACCTCATAAAACTTAAGTGTTTAAAGACCTGTGTATTTTGTATCTGTTTGCACTTGCACAGAATGAGAGTTTGTTAGCTATTCTGACAGAGAAATGTTACTGGCAGAGCAATTAGAATTGCTGCCTAATCTAACATAAGGTAGGAAGGGGCTTGTCTCTAATAACCAGTAAAACAAGGTAAAGCTAATTTAAAACAGTATGCTGAAGCTCTTGGACTTGGTTTATTGTGACTTGAATGCAGCAACATGGGAAGCTTCCAGTTACTTGGAAACCAGACTTTGAAATTTGAAAAGGTATCCATTTTCTTTTACAGGCAAAAATGTGGTACATCAGTTGTCAGTAAGTTTAGAAGACATGTACAATGGTGCAACAAGGAAGCTTGCACTGCAGAAGAATGTTATCTGTGACAAATGCGAAGGTAACTGTAAAACTAAATACAGGCTGATACTAAAATTTCCAGGGGCAGGGGGAAGTAGTCTGAGAGCATGTAATCACCTGTCTCAAATTTCCGTTCTTCTCAGGACGTGGTGGCAAGAAAGGTGCAGTAGAATGCTGCCCTAACTGCCGAGGAACAGGCATGCAGATCAGAATTCACCAGATTGGACCAGGAATGGTGCAACAAATCCAGTCTGTGTGTATGGAGTGCCAGGGGCATGGGGAGCGTATCAGCCCCAAGGACCGGTGTAAGAGCTGCACTGGCAGAAAAATTGTTAGAGAGAAGAAGATACTAGAAGTTCACATTGACAAAGGTGAGGTGTATTACTGAGGTGAAATATTGGACTTGGATGTTCTGTTTTAGTGCTCCAAAGTCAGAAGTGTTAGCAAATGTATGGTGGTGATTTGGTGAGTAACACTGATGAATACATACACAGTAAAATTGCCTGTTCCTGCCTTTAAAAAGTAGAATACAGTTTTAACAAAGTAGATTAAGTTTACTACCTATACATACAACCAAGGACAAATTCTGAAGTCCACAGTATTGTGTGCAGTACAGTAATTCTGAGCAGCTGTGTAGTGTGAATCTTGATTGAATAGATGGGGCCATTAAAATAAAGCTTATGACTTGGTGGCTTAGCTTGCCTGATGATTTTTCCCTGGCTGTAGGGAAACCCTGCAGACTCCGATCACTTCTACTGTGTTTCAGTGTGAAGGGGAACCAGGTCTGCTAGAGTAACAGGGTGCACAGACAGTGCTAAGCCTCTCATGCCTAGAACTCTCCTGTGCAGCCCAGACAGTGCTGCTCGTTGCTGGTGCTCTTTGCTAGCAAAGTGCAACTCAATACACTAAACTATCACAGTGATGGAGCATGTGGCAGTGCTGAGTGACAAATGCATCTCTATTGAGGAGGTTGATGAAAAGCTAGTGGGAGAAGTCTCTGGAGTAGTGTAGCTTGTAAGACAGAATAAGTTTGAGTGCCCGGCTTCTACAGACTAGTGCTTGATTGTCAGCTACATCATTAGTATTTGTAGCACACTTTATGCACTGCCTGTTGTAGTGTTTTGTCCGTTTAAAAAAAAAATACCAAATATGAGTGCTAGTAGCAATGTATTACTGATATTTTAAATATGGAAGTCACTGTTAAGAGTTTCTTTTCCCTTCCTCACAGAAAAACAGTCTAATTTGTTAAGACTTTTATGTGGTTTAAATTATGGTAATGATCCTAGGAAGACTGCTTCTTGCACTTGGCAGGCACTAAGACCATGTTTTTGAAGTAGCTTTGCCACATATAAAACTGGAGAAGCTGGCTGGTCACTTGTTTTTAAAATGTATTTTGTACTTTGTCTGTTTAATAGTTGTACATACAATGAAAATTATTTTGGTAAGGTTTCCTGATAAGGACTTCACCTTGGTAGGTGGCTGTTTCAAACTGTTGTTAAGCTTAATGATCCTCGCATATAGTTCAGATTTGCACCAGTGACATCTGTTTGATATGAGTGGATTTAAAAAAAAAAGGCTTCAATGGTAGCCTCTGATGTTATAGTTTAAAGATCCGGATCTTCTGGTGCCAGCTTGTGCTTATAAAAATGTTTCTTATTGCTGCTTTTAACTTAAAAAGATAAAAAATGTCTTTTTCTGTAACAGGAATGAAGGATGGTCAGAAAATAACATTCCATGGTGAAGGGGACCAAGAGCCAGGACTAGAGCCAGGGGATATTATTATTGTTTTGGATCAAAAAGACCACTCTGTATTTACAAGGTAAAAACTCTGGGAGTTGTTAGTGTTAATTCCTGAAATGTTTGTCTGCATACTGCCTCAGTTACCAGTCACCTTTTATCTGCTAGAAATATCAAAAAGTAGGACCTGTGAGATCAGGTTGCCAAGGAGCATGGAGTTACGCAAGAATCCTGGAACAGCTAGTCGCAGCTACTTGTGTAGCACAGGATACTTTTATGTGAGCTTTGGCAGTGGAGAGGCATGGAAGGCAGTTATGGTTTACAGATCTTGAATTTTAAGAACTAAGAATTTGTTCAATAGGTGTGTATGTCTAGTTTCCTTGCAGTCCATTGCTTATCTCATAAAGTTACCACTTGTTGTAGGCAGCTGTCATTGCTAACTTGGCTTTGAGGCACAGTTGTTATTTATGACAAACTTACTCAATTGACTATATTTCAACTAACCAAAGGTGACTTCCCACACTTCATTTTTGAGTGCACCTGGCAAAGTAATCAATACTGTCTTGCAAAAACAAGGTGGCTCAAGCAGCATTGTCCACATATTAAGTGTTTTGTGTTACCAGGCTATGATGCTTGGTATTCCAAGTTACTGTTTGTGGTATGAGTCTGTCCACTACACTCAGTTAAAAGCATCATCACTCACCTTGCAGAACTGTGTTGCACTCGGTACCTTACTGCTATTGTTAAAAACATTTGTGAGGGAGTCAGTGGATTTAGGTAAAGCATTTGTCTCAACACTGACCACTGACTTCATATTTGTAAGTAGCAACAGTGAGTTGGAGGTTCTTGGGGAAACGTGTGTCTGGTCTGCCTGACTGTCCTCTGTGCTACTGAGCTCTGGAAGTTGGTGCCAGAATTCTATGCCAAAGAGCACTGAGCTCACAGGTTAAGAATCAGTCTGTTTGCTTTGGATAAGCTTACTCAGCCAATTTTTTTTCTTACAGTGAAACCAGATACTGAATCAGTTCATGCCAAACCAGTTGAGCCAAACTGTTTGCATAGTTATTTGGGACTTTGCTGGCTTGCTTTTGTCCATCTTACTACCCACTGCGTTCACTTCTAGTATCCTTAGATAACCCTTGATGTTACTGATCTTGTGGGGATATGCTGAGGTTGTGCTGTTCAGGGACAACTGGAATGTGCCCTCTTTCCCATCACAGCCTAAAATTAACTTCTCAGGCAAGTTGTCTTTCAGAGACCTTTAAAACAGCAGGAGTGAAATAGTTTAAAGTCTTTAAACAGGTGTGCAGATTTTGTTGCCCTTCAACTTGCAGAGCATGCAGACATTGCTAGTCCTATCATGCTGGTGTAGTAGTGTCGTAGGTCCTTCTCTTGATCCCTATGCATTCCACCTTGGGTCGCCGTTAATGTTGTGGGTCAGAGACCCTGACTATATTTCAACCAACGGGTTTAACATAAATTTCAGACACAAAGGAAGGGTTTAACAAAACCACTTGTGAATCTGCAGGCAGCAAAACAACTGACTTGGTCTGGGGAAGAAAGGCACCAAGATGTTTTGATTCACTCCTCTGACACACATCAGAAGAAAATCCTTGCACAAGATACATGTATGGAGTTCTGTGACAATGCTTCTACACTGACAAGGAATTGAGGGACAGAAATTTTTCTTAAACTTTTATAAGCCCAAGCTTTTCTGCAGAAAACATACAAATGAGACTCAAATTCTGCTCATCTTTTAAAGCATAACACACAGTGCAAATGAACAAAGTAATAATGATATCTCTTCCAAATACTTCTTTGTACTTTCTGCAAGTAATTCTCAGTGGCCACTGCCTGTGCCAAACTTCTCTAGGCCCAGATCTTCAGAAAACAAGTACAGCAAAATGTACAGCTTCCTGATGCTATGAAGAAAACATTAAATGTAAAGAATGGGATTAGTAGTCCCAGTTTCAATGTTCAGGAGGCTGAGAGAACTTTTTCCTGGAATTTGGAAGGAGTGAAGTGAAACTGCATGCAAGTGAGCTTTGCTGTGTGATTATTTTCAATAAATGCTTTGGATTAGCTACACTTGATCAGTAATGGTTCTCAGCCTGAGAATCATTCCTGTACTTGCTGACTGGAGGTGCTTAATCAGTATTCAGGATTCTGTAATTGCTCATGTTTCTATTAAAACTGATTTTGCTGTCCTTGACAAGGTAAATACTGAAGTGGAGTACAATTCTTTTACTGCTTCTTCCTGTGTGACTGTTGATTGGTTGCACCCTAGGCGAGATGAAGACCTCCTTATGTCTATGGATATTCAGCTGGTTGAAGCACTGTGTGGCTTTCAAAAACCTATCACAACGCTGGATAACAGAACCATTATTATTACCTCTCAGCCTGGTGAGTGTGGGTTTTTGCTGAAAGTTCAAGTATATCTGCAACATAAGCTGTAGAGGCATATTGTCACAGGTGAATATGCTGACATGATTTGTCTCTCCAGCAATACATCTTAGATTGCCAGAGATTGAAAGATTGACTTGTCATTAACTGATGTAGAATTTACAAGGTGATTGAAAATGTTATTACAGTAATTACGGAGGTGGTAATTACAGTATTCATACTGACTTACTGCAAGGTGTTCTTCACCTATTGTGTATGTGTAGGTATAACCACAGAGTGCATAAATGCAGTTACCTGCATTCAGTGGACCATATGAAAACCTACACTTGTGGAAGTAAATGTGCGTATTTGAGCACACAGATAAGTAGAGAAGTAGATGAAAGAGAGGCAAGCCTATAATTAAAAGTCCCTTCTCAAGCTTAGAGTACATGCTGACTAGGCTCTGACAAACTCAACAGACAATTCTTGAGTCTCATAAGGTCCAACTTTGTCCTGGCCTTTTGTGCAACTTGTACTGAGAAACAAGCCACTTGGGTCATAGCCTACTGTGATCCAGGACAGTTCAAAAGGTGTTGCTTTAGGATCACTGTTTACAGTGTCCAAGTTAAAACTTTCAGATATGCCTCCTGGCCCACCTGAGATGTTGAAATTCTGCTCTTCTTATGCCTGTTGTGCAAGCTCAGAATATGGCTTTTGGAGTTCAGCTTCACTGTACTGGTGACGTAAAGATGTTTCTGTATCACTACTTTTTTTTTTTTTGTGGTGTTGTGGTTTTTTTAGGCCAGGTTGTCAAACATGGGGATATTAAGTGTGTGTTGAATGAAGGTATGCCAATTTACCGCAGGCCATACGAAAAAGGACGCCTGATCATAGAATTTAGGGTAAGTGAATCAACTTGTCCAGTGGCATAGCTCAACAGTGAGAATCCATTACAATCCTTTACCTCAGTCAAAAAGTACCAGTTGTCAGATGTCCTGCTCTCATACTTGTGTTTCACAATGGTGAGAACAAGTAATTCACCAAATAGAATTACAGTCCAGAACAAAAAAGACTTCTGGAACTCTGTGCTGAAAGGGTATTAAAAACCAGAAACATTTCTTTGGAAGTGGGTATTCTGGAGAGCAGTGTGAGGCAGAAGTGCTGGATAATAAGACTTTATTGCTGGAGCTAAAAAACACCTTTTTTGCAGGCATTAAAAATAATCTTGGCAATACAGGTAGTTGTTTGGGGTGGTAACCTTTTGTTTTTTAATCTGTGATGATAAAGATGACTTGGGCAGAATTTGAATAACCCCAGTTCTTTGATTTCAGGTGAACTTCCCAGAGAATGGCTTCCTCTCCTCCGATAAGCTGTCTTTACTTGAAAAGCTGTTACCTACAAGGCAGGAAATAGAAGAAACTGAGGAAATGGAACAGGTGGATTTAGTGGACTTTGATCCATCTCAGAAAAGAAAACACCACTATAATGGAGAAGTCTATGAAGACGATGAGCATCACCCTAGGGGTGGTGTTCAGTGCCAGACATCATAAATGGGCCAGTGAATAAGTTGTGATGCTTGTTTTGCATACACTAGGGGATCAGTGAGGGTTTTACACCCTCACTCACTGCTATTTGTTGTTCTATCCAGCCATAGTTATTTCTAAAAGCATAAAGAAATAAACTAAGTAATCAAACTGACTTTCCAATTTGTATAAAGCTCCAGGATGCAAGCTCACATGAAGTTGATTGTATTTCACCTCTGCCACTTGGTTGAGAAAACTCCCTTACTTGCTTGTCTTTTATTCCAAGCCTTGTAATTCCTGTATGTGTGCAATTGCCCAGGCTTAAAATAAGGTTCAGTGGTGTTCTTTCTAGGAGTTCTAGATCTTTATATTCTCTTTATGCACAATTACTTATAATTCATGGTAAGATATAGTTAAGTTTTGTACCAGTTAAGATAACTGTTACTGTTTTGGGTTTGTAATGGTGTTTGTTAAATGGGGACTGGTTCTAATTCAGCCACATAATAGGTGAAGCTGAGAAGGATGTAGTCAGTCTTCACAGGCCCACAAGCTCTCTGAAGCTACTGCTCTTAAAGTCATGTAGTCCCTTCCTCTGCCAGCTTTGGTCCTGACCCTGGAGCTAAATGTGAAGCTTGCTTTGGTCCATTGCTGGCTACTGCTTGGCTGCTGCAGGAGCTTCTTCCACTGCCACGCATGAGTGAAAACCTCTAGCCTTTATCAGCACACATGTGGTTTGGAATCTGGCAGTGTGCTGGCATGTGAAGCTTGACTTCCACCTTTATTACTGAAATCAGACACGCTCATAGTAGAGTGTCATGGACGGCAGCACCAGCCCTGCTGGTGGGTGTATGTGAACCTGCAGAGGAGAGAAACTTGTGTCAGAGAATACAACCGACCGATGCATCTAGGATGTTCTGAAGTCAATGTATTGTGTGTGTTACTTTAAGCTGACTTTTGAAAATTCTGTATGAATGTTATGATTACTGTAGATGAAGCATTTCCAATATAATTACGAAATGGTTCACTGCCTCTTTTCTTAGACCAGATGTTAGTTTAAAGACAACACCCTCTTCTTTCCAGACAGCTATTCACAGAAAAATCTTAGCAGGAAACTTCTTTCAGAAAATATGCTGAGAAGACTGGTCCAGATTTAACCTCTAGTGTAGCAGTTTAGTCTTGTTCTACCATCTGGCTGGGGACAGAACTTAAGACTTTTCGTGCTGCTTGGAAGGAGAAGTGTCATGGAGAGAACTCAGTTTTTTTTACTAAAGCAGCTCTAGCTCATGTGTTGCAAATTCAATTTCATAAAAAGTTTGCACCTCAAATGTTCCTTTTTATGTGCCTACTGAAGAGGGATTCCCTTGCATGTTTTACCTTTTTTTTTTTTTTTTGGGGGGGGTGTGAAATTTGGATTAAATTCTTTCTGAATCTTTGTTGAATGAGCTCTTCAATGACCTGTGCAACTGTGTCTGGCTAAGGCCCCTGCCCTACCAATAGGGGAGCTTGGCTGAAAAAGCAGAAGGTAATCCTAAATCCTACCATCAACAGGAGCTGGGACTTATGCATAAATGTCTTCAAACAGCTCTAAACTATGCTACTTTTCAGGCCAGCCAACATGGGTTTATTCTTGAGCACTAGAGGGAAGGAGATGGGGCTAACCACCCTCAGTGCAGTGCCTTGAGGATGGCAACATGACAGTATTTTGCTTCAGATTAGCCTGCATTATACTAGAAAAAACAGCCTGTAGACTTTGTCTGCCAGAGGCTTTGGGAAAAGTTTTCACCACACCCAAAACTACATCAACAGGGATGAGGTAATGTGTCTGTTCTTGACTTGCTCTCAAGACCATGGTGGTCAGTTATGCCACAGGTTTGATGGCATCACAGCTAGAGGATAGGCAAGGACTAGCTTCTACTAGGGTTGTTGACCAAAAGCCTTAGTAGAGCAGCACAAAGTTTGATCACAGAATTACTGAGGCTGGAGAATACCTCTAAGATCATCAAATGCAGCCTGTGGCCTGACATCATACCAGCTCAACCACAGCACTAAGTGCCATGTCCAGTCTTTTCTTAAATACATCCAGGGATGGGGACTCCACCACCTCTGTTGGCAGCCCTTTCCATGAGGAAGGGCTTCCTACCGTCCAATCTAAACCTTCTCTAATGCAGCTTCAGACCCTGCCTTCTAGTCCTGTCACTAGTCTTGGAAAAGAGCCTGACCCCCATCTGTCTACGATGTTCCTTCAGGTAGTTACAGAGTGGTAAGGTCCCTGCTGAGTCCCCTCAAGGGTAAACAACCCCAGGTCCCTAAGCCTATCCTCATCAGACTTACCCTCCACACCCTTCACCGGCCTCAGTGTTGTCATTGGACCCACTCCAGTACCCCAATATATTTCTTAAAGTACGGGGTCCAGGTCTGCTCCCAGTACTCAAGGTGAAGCCTTGGCAGTGCTCAGTATAGAGGGAGAATTAAATCCCTAGTTCTGCTGGCCACACTATTCCTGATAAAAGCCAGGCTGTCATTGGCTTTTTGTGACACCTGGGCACTGCTGGCTCATATTTAGCTGGTTATTAACTAGTACTCACAGGTCCCTCTACCATGCTGCTCTCCAGGCACTCATGCCTCAGACTGTAGATCCTCTGGGGATTATTGTGGCCAAAGCTAAACCTCGTCCTGTTGGCCTCTGGCCATTGACCTAGCCTGTCCAGATCACTCTGTAGCATCTTCTACCCCTCCAGCAGATTGACACTACCCCGCAACTTGGTGTCATCCACAAAAGTTACCAAGGGGACATTTAATCCCCTCATCCAGGCAATCACTAATTGAATAGAACTAGGCCAAGCACTGAACCCCGGGGGACACCACTGCTTACTGGACACCAACTGGAGGTGGCACCATTCACAACCACTCTCTGTGCCTGGTCATCCAGCCAGTTTTTAACCCAAAGAAGGTTGCACCCATCCTAGTCATGGGCTGCCAGATTTTCCAGGAGAATGCCATGGGAAACTTTGTCAAAGGCTTTGCTAGGTAGACCTCATCCATCTGGCAGCTCACCCAGTCGTAGAATGAGATCAGCTCAGTTAGGCATGACCTTCCTTTCCTAAACCCATGCTGGCTGGGTCTCATCCCTTGATTACCTTGTACCTGCTACTCGGTCGCACTCAGGATGCTCTGCTCCATAACCTTTCCAGGCATCAAGGTCAGGCTTACAGTCTTGTAGTTCCCCAGATCATCCTTCCAGCCCTTCCTGTAGATAGGCACCACACTGGCCAACCTCCAGTCATCTGAGACCTCCCCAGTTACCCAGGACTGGTGATAAANGGCATGACCTTCCTTTCCTAAACCCATGCTGGCTGGGTCTCATCCCTTGATTACCTTGTACCTGCTACTCGGTCGCACTCAGGATGCTCTGCTCCATAACCTTTCCAGGCATCAAGGTCAGGCTTACAGTCTTGTAGTTCCCCAGATCATCCTTCCAGCTCTTCCTGTAGATAGGCACCACACTGGCCAACCTCCAGTCATCTGAGACCTCCCCAGATACCCAGGACTGGTGATAAATGATGGAGAATGGCCTAGCTAGCTCTTGTGCCAACAGCTTAAGCACCCTGGTATCAATCCCATTCTGACCCACAGACTTGTTAGGATCCAAAATGGCATAGCAGGTCTCTAACTACTTCCTCCTGGATTACAGGAGGGATATTCTGCTCCCCTTCCCTGCCTACCAACTCCGGTATGCAGTTACCCTGAGGATGGCCAAGCTTTTTGATGAAGACTAAGGTAAAGAAGGTGTTAGGCACCTCAGCCTTTTCCCTGTCTTCAGTTACCATGTTCCCCCTTTCATCCAATAAAGAGTGGAGATTTTCCCTGGCCCTCTTTTGTAATTAAAGTCTTTATAAAAAGCGCTTTTTATCCTTAACAGATTTGGCCACATTAAGTTCTAACTGAGCTTTTGCTTCTCTTAACTCTTTTTGCATACCCTTAAATATCCTTAACACTTCCTCAGTCACCAGCCCTTCTTTCCTAAGGTGACATAACCTTTTATTCCTGACACCCTCCCCATCCCCCCCACCAAGTTCATGCAAAAGATCCCTGCTCAAGGCTGGTCATCTTCCCCTCTAGTCCATTTTTTGGCACAAGGACAGCCTGCTGCAGTGCCTTGAAGACTTCCCTCTTGAAGTAAATCTAGTCTTCCTGAGCTCCTTTGTCTTGCAGGGCAACCTCCTCAGGGACATTGTTCCTCAGAGACTTTGTCAGTCTCCTGAATAGGCCAAAGTTTGCCCTGAGGACGTCTAAGGTCACAGTTTTACTGACCCCTCTCCTTGTTTCTCTAAGGATTGAAAACTCAAATCATCCCACTATCACTGTGCCCTAGACAACCTTCAACCTCTACTTCCCCTACAAGCTCCTCCGTGTTCACAAGCAGCAGCTCCAAGAGTGCACCTTCCCTGCTTGGCTCTCTCACCAGTTACATCAGGAAGTTCTCTTCCACACATTCCAAAAGCCTCTAGGACTGTTCTCTCTCAGCTGTGTTGTATTTCCAGCAGACATCTGGAAAATTCATATCCCCCATGAGTACAAGAGGCAGTGATTTTGAAACCTCCATCAACTGCTTATAAAAAATTTCACCTCCAGCTTGATTCTGGTTGGGTGATCTGTAACAGATTCCCACCACAAAAACACTCTTACTGGCCTTGATCCTGATTCTCACCCATAAGACCTCAACCCTATTCTCACATTCAGAGGTCCACCTGTCCCATCCCCATCTGTCCATATGCCCCCCCCCACCATGCTTTGTCCACCTCCTGCTTAGCAGCAGTGCAAGAACCTTGTTCAGCTCATGAGAGTTAACTCTGTCACCCCAAATCTGCATTAAAGTTGCAGCATCTCATTTCCCATAACTCTGCATTTTCTTTCTCTTCTTCCACAATGGTGTTACCAAGCTGCCCCAAATCAGACAGGCTGATTGTTCAAAACCCTTAACACAGAATCACTGATTCACAGGTGCTGACAAGCACCCATGGAGATACCTGCTCCCTTCAAGATTTTCTTTGAATTCAGCTGGTCCCTCTTATTATTTGGTCTCAGGGGAGGGTTTGACTTTTCTTTGCAGATGACACACTCATGATGATGTCATACAACCACATACATTCAAGGGCCATGTGTTCCTTGAACAAGATGACTACAGGTTAGCCCATCCTCAGGAAAGGCTGAAAGAAGGATCTTGGGAACTGCAGACCTGTCAGCCTGACCTCAGTGCCTGGAAAGTTTATGGAGCAGATCATTCTGAGTGGCGTTGAGCGGCAGGTACCAGGCAACCAGGGGATCAGGCCCAGCCATCATAGGTTCAGGAAAGGAAGGTCCTGCCTAACCAAGCTGACCTCATTCTATGTGCTGCTAAGTGGATGAGGGGAATGCTATGGGTGTGGTCTGAGACTTCAGCAAAACCTCCGACACTGTCTCCCGCGGCATCCTCCTAGAAAAGCTGGCAGCCCATGGCTGGAACGAGTACACCCTCTGTTGAGTTGAAAACTGGCTGGATGACCAGGCACAGAGAGTGGTTGTGAACAGTGCCCCATCCAGTTGGTGTTCAGTGAGCAGTGGTGTCCCCCAGGGATCAGTGCTGGGCCCAGTTTCTATTTGTCTTTAGTGATGACCTGGATGAGGGGATCAAATCCACCTGTAGTAAATTTGCAGATGACACCATGTTGGGAGGGGAGTGTCAATCTGCTGGAGCAGAGGAGTATACTGCAGAGAGATCCAAACAGGCCAGGTCAAGGGCATGACATGCAGAGTCCCACATTTTGGCAGCAATAACCCCCACCAGACCTACAGACTGGAGCATGAATGCCTGGAGGGCAGCCTGGCAGAGAGGGACCTGTAACAACCAGCTAAATATGAGCCAGGTGTCACAGAAGGCCTATGACAGCCTGGCCTGTATCAGGAATAGTGTGGCCAAGAGGAGTAGGGCCTTAATTCTTCCTCTATAACAGCCACTGGTAAGGTCTCACCTTGAGTACTGGAAGCAGTTCTGGAGAAGAGAGTAAGGTCCAGAGAAGAGCAATGAGGCTGGTGAAAGTTGTGGAAGGTAAGTCTGATAAGGATAGGCTGAGGTAGCTGGGGTTGTTTGCCCCTGGAGGAAACTCGGGG
>VZRI01013056.1:126295-161154 GCA_013397515.1 Upupa epops
TCAGGGTGTAATCTGAGACAAGAACACTTTCATAACAAGGGCTGAAATAGCAAGACCATGCAAGAAGATGCATGTCCATGAAATGTGCATGAATATATCTATGTTATCTTCTCTCACTTGCATGCAGCTCACAGGGACATACAAATCCTTATTCAAGTCCAAGGAGGAAACATAACTATTGCTAATTAAAATTCCCCAAGTGCTTCTACACTCCCAGGAACTTTACTTCCTTCATCTAAAAGCCCAGAAGGTGCTCCAAAATATTTTAAAGATGCTCTCGGACAATTTTAGTTAATACATGAAGAGACCACAATACTGCATGCTCCTCAAGGAAAATAATCTGAATAGAACCAATTGCTGTCATGTTGTCTATTAAAGCTGGTATTTAGTAGGCTGTTCAAAAAAGATATTGTTATCCTCAGATCTTTAATGTTAAGTTTATGGAAGTGTTGCTTTTGAAGATTAGTAACTGTCCCTTAAGCTGGAAGTCTCACAGGAAGAAAATAAGCAAAGGCAACATAGATGACCACAGAGAAGTACTCAGCCTTTTGCCCATAACTTCTCTGGGCAACATGTTCCTATCTGTGTTTATACCCAAGGTGCTCTAGCCCTCTGATCCTCCTCGGGAGTTGCTCCAATAGTTCCACATTTTACTGGGGGCTCTGGAACTGGATGCAGCATTCCCAGTGCAGTCCCTTCTGGATAACCTCCCTTTCCTCCACCAACTGACCACAATGCAGAGCTTCTTATCAGCAAGCTCGCTGAAAGAGCACTCAATGTACTATCTTTGGTGACATGGACAATTAATATTAAACAGACTACTGATGAGCACCACTCCTAGCTGAACCCCACTTTGACATCAAGCTGTTGATCACAACAGAAAGCGACTGTCCAGCTAATTCGTAGCCAAATCCAAGTCCACTTTAAAAGACAATGACACCATGTAGGAATGTGTGTTACCCAAAACAGAAGACATCAGCTACTCTACTCTTATCTACTAATGCTGTAACCCTATCATAAAAGGCCACCAGAATGAGGGCTGATCATGCCTAACAAAAGCATTCTCGGCTGAAATTAAGAGACCTTAAAAACTCCTCTCCAGCACTCAGCTGCCATGCTTGCCTATTGATGTTAAAACTGAGTGCAAATGAATCTATACCCAGGTCAAATGAATCTGTAAGAACAAGTATAACTGCTTAACATGAAAGTCTCCTCTTGGACTGACACATTCTCAATTTATTTACCTGATTGTCTGATCAAACGAAGCACTAAGAATCTGGCTGCTGTCCTTAGAGAAGCTGAGGCATGTAACACCTTTACTGTGTGCTCGCTCAAATCTCCTCAGACACTGACCACTCTGGATCTTCCACACCTGGAAACAGCAAACAAAACAGGAAGTTGTTACTTTGTGGTGAGAACACTTTAACATCAGAGCCAGTATGAACCCCATTAAACTTAGTATGATTTTATATGGAATTACAACACTACCAAAATTGCAAGTGAATCACCCTCTACCAACACTGCAGAAAATTATTTGTACCTTGATCTTTCCATCTTGTGCACCAGTTGCGAGCATTTCTGTATCTCTGCTGAAACACATGCATAGCACTGCATCATCCATCATCATAAAATTATCTTGTGCCTGGTACTTTAGATCCTAAACAAGAGGACAGAAGTCAAAATAGCACAATTACTGGAATATATTTTAAGTGCAAAATTGCTAGTATTTTCACTTTTTATTGATTATAAAACATAACAGACCTCAAAAACAGCAAAAATTTAGAGCACAAAAATTTAGTGTCAAAATTTAGAGCACAATTCAAAGGTAAAAAAGAATTCTACAACCAGTTACAGTATTACAGTAATAAGGTTAGAAAAGACCCTAAAAGGTCATCCAGTCCAAGCTAAACCCAAATAAACCTAACATCTAGTTAAACCCATGCAAAGCCAAATCACAGTCACCCTTTCTAGATTCACAGAACCCAAGAGACAAAACCAAACAGTAGCAAAGAGAAGCAAGGTTTGCGTTTGCTCTAGTCAGTGAGTATGAAATAAGGCACAACTTACCTTCCTTATCTTTCCAGTAGTGAAGTTCCACACTTCAATGAAACCATCAACAGAACCAGTAACCAGATACTGTCCATCTGGGGAAAACCGAGCACATTCCACATGCGACTTCTGCCCAAACTGTTTCATATGAGAGCACAAATTAGTGCACAAGTCAAGTGACTAACTGAAAATCATAGTATCACTGATGGCAAAAATACAACCCGTTTGGAGGTATGAATTTACTCGTTTCATGTTAAAGCAGAAGGAAAAAAAAAAAAATCGAACAACCTGCCAATATCTATGTAACAGCATTTCAAAAGCAAGTAAGTATCAAAACAAAAAGGAGGCTTAACTGTGAAACATAGATCAAGCAAACACTCCAATGTCCAGCCCAGCTGCTGCTGTGAACATGTCTTTATAGCAATTTGTATATACTAACAAAAGGTTCCAATATGCAACACCTCTAGGCTTCAAGTCTCTAGTGGTACAAAATGCTTCATTTTAATGTTACTCTGGTTAACTTTTCAAAAGATAATGTCTGACAATTTAAAAAAAAAATGGCCATGTCAAGTGAGTATAGAAAAAGCAGTTTTGCTAATCAACTCAAAAATCCAGAATCAGTACTGGTAAACAAAACAAGTCCTAAAAAAGCATTTGTGCCAAGCAGCTCAACCAGACAGTTTATGAAATTTCTCACAATACAGAACTGACTGGGTGAAGCCTTAAAGCCCTCACAGATGGAAACTGTGAATCCTGTGAGTACTGCAGGATAACTATATTACAGCGGTTTTCACTCTTAAAAACTAAACATTAAAATCCTTGTAAAACGAGATACTGGCCATTCTGTTAGGTGTGGTATATAGGAATTAATGATCAAAAGTGGTTCAGAGACATGAAACTGCCTTCTTACACAAATAAAAGGGAACTTCAATAACTTGTAAAAAGTGAAACTCTGGAGTCAAAGCAGCAAGCCATTTATCACATTCATAAATACCATGATCACTCTTGTGATGAAACCTCTCATTTTAGAAAGTATCTTGATGATACAAATCATGAAGGGGAAGGAAGCAGCAGAGGTGGCAGGGAGGGAGGGATGAAAGTTGGAGTTCAGAACATTTATTTACTCCGTCCAACTTCATGAGTCACAAGACCAAACCACCAATAACAAACACAACATCACCTTAATATGTCTGCTCAGCTGCGTTGGGAACTTTTCTTCTTCCACATCTTTCACAGCTGCTTTACCTCTGAACAAATCAATTGTCATACCAGGAGGAAGAAGGCCCTGATGCTGCTGCCATTTCAGTGCCTTGAAGAGTAGAAAGCCACAGCATTAGGTTCAGTTAGCACACATCTTTAACACAAGAGTGTCACATATCCTTACAAACTGTACACAAATTGAACACAAATGTATTGCAAACAATATGAATTATTTAATAACCAAATTAAACCCAATTATGTAAACTATACAGCATTATATATTATGTAATTTAGTAATATATAATTACAAATTTGACAGTAAAAAGATACAACACTCAGTGTGCACAACAGAATTACTGTTCATCCCTTCAATGACATCCAAGTAGCAATCTGTCCACCTCCACCCTAAGTCAACTCTTATATACAGAGGACAGACATGGTCTTCTATGGTACCAAATATCGCTTCAGCTAGTTAGGATTAGCTGTCCTAGCCACGCTCCATCCCAGCCACTTGTGCTCCTGCACACTACCAAAACATGAGAAACTGCAAAGTCCTTGATACCTTACCAACTAGAAAAAAGGAAAATTAACAGCATTCAATCTCATGGCTGAATCAAAAAACAGCCGTTGTCAGCTTCTAATAAGCAAGATACTAAGAGAATTAGCTCCATTTCAACTGAAACCAATACTTATAGAAGAAAATCCACCACTAAAATGCTTGCTGACTTTCCCTACAGCAGCTAAAATCTTGTTACATGGAGCAAATACATGCAAATGAGTAATGCTTAATTTTCACAGTCAGAACAAGCTACATGGCAAGAGACTCACAGAAAGAAACTGCTACTAAAATATTTATATTTACCTGCCCCAACAAGGCCATAAGACGAGATGGGGGTACAACGCTCACTTCTCCAGCTAGAGCCTGTGCAATAGCAGCTCTCCGCTTCTCTTTGCTGCTTCCATCTGGGTAAGCCTAGAAAAACATTGGTGTAATTATTAGAGTTCTTTTCCATGAATATGTTAGGTTCCCTGAATTGAAGCACCTTTCAGATTCATTTTCTCCTAAACCTCCAAAACCACCCATCTCTTTAACCCCAACCCTCGAAACACAGGATGTACTTCAACTAAAAATGCCAAGTCTTAGTTAAGGCCCACACAATTCAACAATTTTCTTTACAAACTGTACGTTCTCCTGTGTATTTAAAGCAGTAAAATCAAGATACATTCTGTAGCAGGATACAGGCATGAATTCTTACCTACAGTATACTTCAGAAATATTGCACATGTGTTGCACATCAAACATTCCATAAAGTGCGAAAAAACCATGAAACTGAGAAGTTACATACTCTCACTCCCATAAGAGAAAACAAGAAGGTGTTGTAAGCAGTTAACAAATTTGAACAATGTCAGGGATTCAAGCAAGACAACATCATAAGGCCTCTAGAAGAACGTAACATACCTCACGAGGATCAAAGTAAGATCTGGCCAGAAGATTTTCAAGGTGGATGTATCGCTCTGGTTGAGTTTGTTTTAGCATGATCATGGGATCTGTTTGCCTCAGGAGAGACCTGGCAGCACCTAGCTCCCGAAGCTCAATCAACTCCAGTACAACCTGCATCAAGAGGAAAAATATCTGCCTCAGCAAAGGCCAAGTAAAAACCCCCACAGAGGAGCTTCCCCCCAGACCAGAAAAAGATACACACAGTCTGCACTCACTTACCTGTTCATAGAGATCAATGAGGGTCTTGTCAGGCAGCTTCAGCGACTGTATCGCCTGCAATACTGTGTCCCAATGCCCGCTATTGATGTCAGCCACAAAGCTCTCAATACTGTCCACGGTGTTGAGGGACACAGTTGTTTCCTCCTGAAGGGTAGCAAGAGCCCGGTGCAGGCTGTTCTCCTTCAAATACTGCATGATCAGCCGGATCACACTACAGGGGAACGGTTCACAATCACGACAGCAGCAACGCGGTCCACCCCTCCCCACGGCCCCAGTCAGCTACGATGACCTCCTCCATCCCACCCAGTACCCGTACCGAAACGGCAACGACTCACGGGCGGCCCAACGGCCGCCACCGGGCCCCCCGCTCACGGGCGGCCCAACGGCCGCCACCGGGCCCCCCGCTCACGGGCGGCCCANGGCGGCCCAACGGCCGCCACCGGGCCCCCCGCTCACGGGCGGCCCAACGGCCGCCACCGGGCCCCCCGCTCACGGGCGGCCCAACGGCCGCCACCGGGCCCCCCGCTCACGGGCGGCCCAACGGCCGCCACCGGGCCCCCCGCTCACGGGCGGCCCAACGGCCGCCACCGGGCCCCCCGCTCACGGGCGGCCCAACGGCCGCCACCGGGCCCCCCGCTCACGGGCGGCCCAACGGCCGCCACCGGGCCCCCCGCTCACGGGCGGCCCAACGGCCGCCACCGGGCCCCCCGCTCACGGGCGAACCCCTCGAAGTACAGGCCAACGGCCGCTCGTCCACCCTCCCCCATCACCGCATATTGCTTCCCGCCGAACTCACTCAGAGGACTCGATTTCGATAGACATCTCGACTCGATGCTGATGTCGCCACTATTCGCTCCGACCCCGGCCTCTGGCTTGCTCTTCACTGCTTCTGCTACTACTACCTCCACACTACGCTGCTTTCGCTGCGTCTGGCCTCCCGCTACGCTGCTTCCGCTTTTTGTAGCATGACGCCCCGCCTCTTCCTGTTCGCGCCACTCCGCCCTCTGCAGCCACTTACCGCGAGAACTTCATCACGTTGGGAGGAGGGAGGCATCGCTGCTAGGGCACGCATGCGCACCGAAGCAGCCGCCCTGCCAAGGTCCCGCAGCTGGTCCGGCGTCCCCTGGCGGAGACATACTGAGACTGCTGAGCTTGTGGGGTGCAGGGCCGGCGAGGAGGTGCTGACATGCCCCAACGTGGCCCAGGCATAGCGCCGGGATAGAGACCCAGTGGGGAAAGGGCTGGCATGAGACACAGCTGCCCTTTAAACACACCAGAGGTGGCCGTGGAGGCCTTCAACGCCTTGACCCTCCTGAGGCCAGAGTCTCACAGAATCATGGAATCTCGGTTTGGAAGAGATCTTTTAAGATCATCAGGTCCCGCCTTCAAGTCAGCTCTGCCAAGTCACCCCTAAATCACGTCTCTCAGCACCACATCTATCTGCCTTTTAAATACCTCCAGGGATGAGGACTCCACCACTGGCCTGGGCAGTCTGTTCCAATGTTTGATAACCCTTTCAATGAAGAAATACTCCCTATCATCCAGCCTAAACCTCCCCTGATGCAACCTAAACCTCTCCTGATGTAGCCATTTCACTTGCCACCAGGGAGCACCAGGTGGAAGCTGTCAACCTCCTCAGTCCAACCTCCTTCCTGGTAGCAGTAGAGAGGAATGACGCCTCCCCTCAGCCTCATTTTCTCTAGGCTAAGTGCCAGTTCTTTCAGCCTGTTCCTCATAGGACCTCTGCTTCAGACCCTTCATGAGCTTCAGTGCTCTTCTCTGGACACAGTCCAGCACTTCAGTGTCCTTGTGGTGAGAGGCCCAGAACTGAGCAGAGTGTTTGAGGTGCGACCCCACCATCACTCACCTCCCTGCCCCTGCTGTCCACAGTATTTCTAATACAAGCCAGGATACCATTGGCTTTCTTCTCCACTTGAGCACACTGATAACTCCTAGTCACCTGACTATCAACCAGTATCTCCAGGTCACTTTCTGACATGCAGCTTTCCAACCATACATTCACAAGTCTGTAGCTATGGCCCAAGTGCAGGACCTGGCACTTGGCCTTGTTGAACTTCATATAATTAGCTTTGTGCACAGATCCAGCCTGTCTAGATCCCACTGTAGAGCCTTTAGTCATTGAAACCTTAACATTGAAATCAATGTTAAGGAAAAGCAGAGCTGGTGGTGTCCCTCCTGCTCCAAGTTCTCGTGGTTGTCTCACTGGGAGAAGCTCCAGGTCCTGTGCAGCACCAAGAAAATAATGTTCAGGTTTCCCTGGCATAGGCCACTTCTCCCCTGGTCCCAGTAAGTACCAGATTCCAGTGCTAGACTGCCAGCACATGGTGAGTTGAAACTTGCTGTACACAGCCCTTCCAGAGGAACTCGTTCCTTGCTGTTTGTTTCAGCTTAGTTTATAGTTTACTAGATGAGCCATGGAAAACAGAGCCATGTGTGAGAAAGTGCCTGCCTTTGCCAACGAAAGCTGTCTCTGTCCCTAGAGTGCCTACAAAAGTAACCCAAACACTTAAAGTTGAAAAAGCAGTGAGTGAGGCACACAGCAGATTTTTTGCTCTCTGTGATTCTGACTCATTTTTTCACCTGCTGTTGCAGAGTTGTGGGGCTCGCTGATGGAAGGTGTTGACTAATACTTCCAGGCACATTAGTTTTCTATGACAGGTATGTTTATATTTGCTGAAGGTTGTTTTGAAAACAACTCTGATCCAGACAAACAAAGTGAAGCTGACAATTTTTGTTCTGGCAGGACACAGGTACTCCCCTGCCTGCCCTCTCATCCATTTTACTGAAAGCAGGGTCCTTGCTCCTGAGCTGTCACACTGGCATTTCACTGACTAGTGAATGGGCATAGGAACACACTAATAGGCTGGAAGGATACTTGTGCTGTATATCCCGTTCGGCTTCCCCTCCCTGATAGCTGCAGAGGTAGGAGGACACCCCAGTGAAACCTACCCATATGTAAGTCAGAAGTCTCCATTAACCTCATCCTAGAAGAGAGTCCTAACACAAGTGCTGTCTGTGCAAGCACATAAAAAGCAGACTTAGACTTTGTGGCTGGATAGGGTATTAGAACTGGATTTTTACACTTCACTCGAAAGAGAGAAGAAACAGTACATTTATTGTTATATAAATCAGTGGTTTATATATTGATTAGAGCAGTGTGAACAGTAAATACAACTTCTTAGCAAGGATGGTAAGGAACACCAGATTCTTGGAGGGCATGATCAGTCAAAGCTGTTGTAAGAGAACTTCCCATTTGAAAGGATCTTATGTACACTGTTACAGTTAAATACGTCCTTAATGAAGTGCAAAGTGTTTGCATGCCATTAGCCACTTACGTCTATTGCGGCAAGGAATCCCTCAACCTTTTAGAAGAGTATCAAGAGGAGGTCGTGGTGTGCAGCCAGCGGTCATTCAGGAGAGCTCAAAGGGCTCTATTTTGGGGGGGTAAGATGACTGACTCACAGTCAAAGCCACAGACCAAACTTAGCTTGAGCTTATGGCTCAAATCAGCCTTTGGCTATTGCACTTTTGTCAGTTCCCCCTGAATCAAGATTGAGCAGGGTGCCATCACCACACCCAGAGGCATCCTTATTGTTATTACTACAAGCAGAGTACAGGAGATAAGGGCGTGTTGATAGGGTGTGGGGTGGAGTGAAGCACATCACACACATCTGTGTGTGAGGCAACCTGATCTCATACTGGGAACAGTTCTGCATCTAGACACCTCCACAGCTCTTTACGGCCAACAGCTAGAGTGATGCCAAATCTGGAAGAGCATTACATACAGGAAAAAAGGGTTTCTATCTTGCGTTTTGTCTCTACTAGGATACAGATGCAGAGCTGAATCCTGTCCTCATCAGTGCCAGACCCACTCTTTAAGTGAAATCTCAGTAAGTGTGTTGGAATCAACATTTTTATGGGAAGAATTTTACTACTTTTCCTAACAAAAAAACCAAAAATTAATGAAGTCATGTTTAGATTCCTAGCAGTTCAAAAGTACTCAGTTTCTGGCTGTCCCCTCCTGCATTACTTTTCCTGAGAAAGCACCAAGCCAGGAGTGAGCTGGAGTCTAGGTGCCAGCTGGGGTGCAGAATAACACGCTACAGCTTAGTATAGCTCTACATCCCTGCTAGGTGTCCATCTGGCATCAGGTATGGCTGTCCACTGTCTGACTAGACACAAGACTTAGTTTCCCGTGCTCCAGAGCTGTGCTATGGCACCAGGAGCCCCAGACCTTTGGTAACACGGATGTCTTTTTTCTGGTGTAAGAAAATAACAAGATTGGCAAGGAGAACTATAAACACACTGATGTGGCATGCAGCTGGAGCATCAAAAAACATATACATCATTCTAACTGTCCTTGTGTGTTTGTCAAATAGGATGTATGTCTTGAGATAACACAGATCTGTGAAGGACTTGGAAGCATCTTACAAATGTGAGACCTTATCAAGATTCCTGTCCTTCTGTGTACAGTAAAAAACTATATCTGCAAGAGAAAGCATCAGGTTTGAAAGTTTCTTCTCATTTCCTACAAGGACAGATCTTAAGCCTCCACCTGGTTGCTGCTGTAGAGATGCCCCAGTTTGTGGGGTAATGAAAATAAAGTTACTCTTGCATTTCAACCACATTGTTGTGGTGTTTCAGTATCCTGCCTGTGTCAGCTCACACATCTGGTCTCTGAGTTACTCTAATGACCTGCAGTAGGGTTTTGCTTTTGTCAGCTTTAAACCATGGGCCTGGAAATAAATCCCTCTGTCAAGGCTCAAAACAAGATGCCTTGCTCTGAGGCCAGCACCTTTAGAGGCTACACTGGGAAAACAGATGGGAAAACATTTCTGTCTCCTGTTCTTGAGAATACTCATTATGGATCCCCAAAATATTTGAAGTATCCCTGGACCCACATCTTGCAGTGTGAAGTGTATGGCTGGAAATCAGTGTGCAGTTCCAGAGGGTCCTTAAACCCGTGCAAAATCTCACCTGCTGATGAGGCAGATTGTGTGCTGGACCATGTGAGGAGATGCAGACTGAGTGGCATTATTATCCATTTTGCTGGGATCCATCAGGGTGGAGAAGCTGTAGGAAGACAGCAGAGAGCTGGAAGGTGGGAAGGGCTCATGGGCACATGGTCTGCAAGCAGAGCTGATAGGAGCTGGGCTTGGCTCTCAGCCAAGAGGTGGTGAGAGGGGGTTTAACATCAGGTCAAAACTGCCTGAAGGAAAATTGCAAATGGCTGAAGTCTCTGGTAGCCTCAAGTGATGGAACAAAGGGCAAAAGCAATGTGCTGGGTTTTAGTCAGCACAGCTCCTTCAGTGGCAACCCTCAGACAAGGTACCAGGGAGGTGGGGGTGGCCTCTGTCTTGGAGAGGAAGTTTTGGCTGTGGCCACACAAAGCCTGGGGGTCTTGGGCTAAGACACATCCCTCCTCAGAGACCACTGCTGCAAAGGCCCTGCTAACTGCAAAACACAAAACACAATCTGCCTTTATCCAACTCCCAGCAGCATGGCAGGGAGGATTGGTAATTTAGACCTGTCTCTGAGAGATACCCAGTGAAATGTATCTTGGACTAATTAGGCTTTAGGCCTCAGGAACTAAGTTCCAGTTGCCTGGCCTCTGTTTTGACCTGTCTTTGAAGTTCATGGAGAAGAGGGGAAAGGAAATGAGAGGCCCTGCTTTTCCTGTAAAATGCCTCATTCCTTATAAAATTGTTTGGCAGAAATCAATTTCAGCTGGACAAGCTGAATATTTTAATGTAAGCCTGCAGTCATTTTCCTCCCTTGTTTCATTCCCCTAGCTGCTCAGTCACTGCTCTGCATCAGTAAAACCGCTGAGGCTCAGATAGAGTATTTTCTTGGAAGCAGTACCAGAGAAGATCTCCAAAAGATCTCCAAAAGATCTCCAAAAGCCCCCACATTAGGGGGCTCTGAGTTGCAGTGTTATTTCTTGGAGCAGCTAGAAGT
This sequence comes from Upupa epops, assembly GCA_013397515.1. Taxonomy (NCBI): domain Eukaryota; kingdom Metazoa; phylum Chordata; class Aves; order Bucerotiformes; family Upupidae; genus Upupa; species Upupa epops. Next base: position 137,244 of record VZRI01013056.1, read on the forward strand.
GCACACCTCTGCATGGTACAGCAGTGCTGGTGTCAGCTCAGCTCTTGGTTTTCAGGCAGGCCTGCTGGGACACACAGCTTCCAACCTTTGCCAGCCCATAAAGAAACCACAATAAATATTCTCCCTCCAACATTAACATTGCATAAAGAGGAAAGCAGCCCAGGCATGGTGAGGGAGAGGAATGTTGTGTCTCAGATGTGTCCTGGGCAATAGGGATGTTTCAAAGCACAGGGCAGCTGAAAGCCCAGAAAAAAACAATCATATACTCCCTCCTCTAACTGTAACACAGAATCTTCAGGAGAAGGAAGCCACCCCTGGTGCTCTGTAGTACATCTCTCTGGTCCAAAAACTAGGTCAAGTTGTACAGGGCCTTATCAGTTTCAGTGCTCTGTGCTTCCAAGGATGGAGATCTGGTCTCTGAGATGAACCAAATTCACATGGAAGAACATTCTTATGCCAGTCTGAAATGTCCCATCCTGCAGGGTTTACCTTTAACCCTACATTCTGTCCTTTTCTGCACTTGAAGAGAGATAATTTTTCCATAATCACTATTTAGTGAGGACCTGTAAGGACTCCACAGTTTTGTCCAGACCCTCTCCTCAGAGTGTCTTCAAATGGCCTGTGCTGCAGCCTTGACCTTGATGGTCTTTGCTGGACTATCTCCAGTTTATCAGTATCTTCCTTGTACTGAGCAGGCCTCAGCTGGGCACCACAGGGAGCTGAGTCTTCACCAGCATTAAGTGTTACGGAAGGATCACTTCTCCTGTAATGAACCTAGTGAGGTTCCTTTTGACTAATTCACCCAGCTTGAGGTTACAGCTGGTGGCAGATCCTTCTCCCAAAACATAGCAACTGGCCCCCATATTTGATGTAAGTGATGGGCTTTTCCCCATCTTTTCCTAGGATACTTTGAAGCCCTCCTTTCCATCATATGTGTGTGCAAAGAGTCTTGACAGGCTGGGCATCCAGGGTGAGTCATGTGAACATTTGTTTCCCTGGAAAGTGGCTTTACTGCAAAAGGCAACTCATACAGAGTGTTGTTAGAGCTGGAGCCACTCTTCTCCTTTTGAAAGTGAAAGAACATCCTGGGTGCAGCCACAGATTTTCTTCACGTACATTCAGTGGTGGGCCACATGCAGTCTTTAAACCACAGATTTCCCATCCCCTTTTTGTTCAAGTTTATGGCTCTGGTGCAGGCACAAAGGCCAAATCTGTCCATAGCAGAGCCTGGTAACTGTTTTGGATGAACAGCTGGTGGTGGGGTGTCTCCGGTTTGCTCAGTGCCTGGGGGTCAGAAAGGCTTTGTTGCACCCTGTGAAGAAACCCTTCTCAAACTGCCCACTGCCTTAATCTCAGTCCTTTGATCCAAAGATCCCAATTCTTTCTGGGTATCTAAGCATTGGTACCTTCCTCAGGCTACAAAGAGAAGCAGGCATAAATGTGGTGTGACTATTTGTTTCACATACAACCCCTCCATGACTTGTATTTCCTGCTACCCTGCTTAAGTGATAACCACACTGTAATGGTTGTCTGAGCAGATTTAGGAAAGATAGATAACAACACAATAGCCAAGGACTCATTAGAACAATGCATCTACCCACACACAATGCTAGTCAACCCAAATTTGGAAGAAACTAGCAAATGTATTCTGTAAATGTAACTGTAAGACTGCTATCTTACTCCAGAAAGGTTGGGCAAACCAGGGCCCACAGAGTTCTCCTATATAGGCTGCACAGCAGGATCTCCCCTTGTGTAGCTGTATCTCTCAAGGTTACTTCTCCAGAGATTTCCTTTTCTCAATAGATTCTCAATATATGATTAACAGCATGTTAGACTTTTAAATTGTACCTAAATTATAATCCTTTAGACATAAACTGTTGACCAAGTCTGGGACTAGGATTGGATCCAGCCACACCTAAACTCCTCTCTCAGGAAAGCAAAGGGATCCTCCCTGACAGTTTTGACTAACACCATCCTCTATGCAGTCAAGTGAACACTATCACATCATTATACCACTATTGCATTTATTAACAAACTTTGCTAAATCTCTGGTTTATATAATATATTACTACTTCTTTCTTATAAACTTATATAGTCAGGATAGCAAGAAGTAGCACAGTATCACTGTTTAAAGACACATGCAGTGTTTCTGAGTCCCAGTTTTTCATTAGATGGGGCTTGTAACAATTGACATAATTGAGAATTAGAAACAAGAGGCTTCACAAAAGATGGAAAAGATAAAAGATAAAAGAGTTATCTATGAGATGCTATGTGATAACGTTCAAAATGCCAACAAGCAACTCCCTGCATGGGTAGAATTAATGCACCAGTAATGGGCTAGGAAGATGCACCAGCTGGAAAATAAAACCTGCAGCTCTGGGGAGGACATCACAATAGGAGCAGAAACCAGGTCAAAAGTAATCAAATTTAAATACCCACAAACAGCACCTCGGGGGCGGAGGAACGCATTATGGAGAAATGCATTGTCCCTGGGCATTCCTGGAACTGCAATTCAAGGTCAGCCCGCTGGCATCACCTGGAATCTGATCGAAGCATTCCAGAAAGGAGTCCAGAGCCAGTCCACAGAAAGGCTTCCCTCTTTTAGGGAGCAGCTGCAGGGCATGCAGCCAGAAAACCAGTAATGACGGGAGAACTTGTCTGGAAAGGGCTTGAATTGATGACAGCTCCCACGTTTTAATTTGGGTTGGTCCTCAAGGACAGTTAGTGAGGTTTTTAATAGAAGCGGGAGCACAGATTTCAGACCCATGAGTTAAGGTGGTGTGAACAGAGGAGCGCTAACGTCTTAGATCGCCAAGGTCAAATCCGTGGCTGTCGGGGAGCTCTGCAGTTAAAGATCAAAACGCAAATAATTTAGGTCTGGGTGTTGCAAAGGTCAGAGTCTGTCCCGGGGCTGTCGAACAGCGTGTGGTCTAGCCTCGGCAGGTACCGGGTTTGCGCAAAAAGAAATAAATCAACGATTCCAGATGCACCGCAATACCCGGTTTGTGCTGCGGCACGGAACGGGGTTTCCTGAGTCGCACTCCATGTGAAAAAACACCAAGTGATCTCCCCCTACTAACTCACCTGTCTGGCCAGTTCGGAAACCAGACAGGAGGTGGCGTTTAACTATCGATTATCGGCTCTTGAGTACCGATCTCACCCCGCCGCCACTGCACACCGAGAAGCTGCTCTGTTCTCGAGGACGGCAGCGCTGGCTGTAAACGGATAGTCTCCCCTTGAGAGATGAGGAGGAGTTTGCTGTCTCTCGAAACGGAATGCAATATACCTTTAACAGACACACACACACACAGAGACACCTCTGGGGTATAAACAAAGGCACACATCAGTGCATGTTGCTTTTGCTAAGCTTCTACAATCTTCCCCCTCCAGCCCCTCCAAGATGTGGATCTTTACCAGGCACAGGCTGGTGGGGGTTGGAAAAACCTCAGGACACCATGTAGTCCCACTCGCCTCCTAGAGCAGGATCACCTGGTAAAGATCACACAAGAACACATCCAGACGAGTTTTGAATGCGTGCAGAAAAGGAGACTCCACAGCCTCTCCTAGCAGCCTGTTCCAGGGCTCTGTAATCCTTCCATGAGCAGGTTTTTTTTATGTTTAAATTGAACCTCCTGCATTCGAATTTGTGCCCATTGCCCCTTGTCCTACTACTAGGCACCACCAAGAAGTGTCTGATCCCATCTTTCTGACACCCTCCCTTCAGATATTTATGAGCAGAGATCAGATCTCTCCTTCATTTCCTCTTCTCCAGGCTAAACAGCTCCAGCTCCCTCAGCCTCTCCTTGTGAAGCAACCTCCATTAGATGATATGTGATTGGAGGAACTTCCTTTGAGATCGCGGTGGGGAAGAGGTAGAAATAGTGTGGCAAGTACTAAAATAAAACATAAATTGAGACTCCACCTGGAAAATGTCAGGAAGCAAGTATATAAAATAAATTGTTTAGGTCACTGGTGGATAGAAGGCAGTACAATGATTCCTCCTTAAGAAAAATGAGCTGCAAATGCCACAGTCATTAAAGGAATTAACAACAATCAAAGGAACATTTAATATATTGGAGGAAGCATGTACCTGGATTTTGTATCATTTTGCATCCTTTTTAGATTCTCCTATAGAAAGACAAGGACTGGAAGTATGATACTCTCTGAATGGAAAAGGGGACTTTTTTCTTTAGTCCAAGCAGTTAAACAAGTTGAGAAAATACATCGTGGACAGCTTTCGCAAAGATGGAAACCATTCAGTGTACTAGAAGCAGTGCTAAAGTGGATGGCTCACTCAGAAGTGGCTCTATCAATAGGAAAGTTTGTATTTGGAATAGATCCCCAGTGTGGAGAAGCAAAAATTGGTAATTGTTACTAGAAATAGCCAGGAAAACACCTTTAAGGTAGAAGTGGGTAAAAGCACAGGCTAAGGATAATCAATCATCCACAAAATGGAATCAAATGGTACTTGAGCTAACTAAAATTAGGGAAATCACCCTAAATCCTGAGTGGTATTGGTGGTAGAATTGTTACATTAAAACATAGGCCAGAGCATAGATTCTCTTCTAAGAATGAAATGCTTCACTCGATTCCCGACAGCCGTTTAGGGAAGGATGCTGGAAGGAAGCCAAGGACAGTAATGCCGGCACTAGGATGTGCAGTGATATTTTCTGCCATTTGCAGTGAGAAGCTACAGCTGAGGAGCATGAGAAGATCCACTGCAAGCAGCAGGCCGTCAGGCAATTGCTGATGTTACCACAGAGGACACTTTCTGGGTTCCAGCCTGTAGCATTTGCATATAGCATACAGCATCTACAGAAACCACAGATGCAGCTATACACTGGTGTGGGAGTACATGGATGCATTAACCTAATATAGCACCCCAGCAGAGTCTGACAGATGTGTTTGCTTTGCTTATTTATCTGCATAGGGTTTGAAAACCTAAATGACTTGTTATATGGATACATGTAGAGCAGAGGAGGCCTCCTCTAAGCAAAACAGCATGATGTACTTAAGCTGTATCATCTTGGAGGGAGAGACCATGTTATAGATTTATTTCTGAAGTTGGACCTTGGAGACTGTTGGAGTGATTTTAACTTGTGAGTCATGTCAAAACTGCTTCAAGGTTAGAAGTGAAAAGAAAAATAGTCTGAAAGAACTGTTCTTCACAGGCAAAAAATTGATTCAAGACATTTGCTATTCATTTTTAAGGACAGCAGGCAAGGGAGAAATGTGAGAAGAATAATTTACATGTAACTAGAGACTAATCATGACACTCCCTGGTGATATTAAGTAGGATTGGTTATATTTAACTTGTAGTTTTTGTTTTATTCCCAAGTCATAATCTTGGGCTGGGCTCTTGGATGCTTTTGCGGATTAGGAGAGATGCAGTAACATGAGTGGTAGGAGTAAGAAGGAGACAGAGAATGTTTTTTCTCTTGGCAGGTGGCAGCTTTTCTTCAACATTAGCCCCAGACCCCATTCCTGTCTGAGGATCATCAACACCAATGAGATACTTGGTCTGCTCTCCAAGGAACTTTGGCCTTGGAGAGGAGCTCCAAGTTCCATTGGAACTCCAATGGCCTTGCTGCTTCATCACCAGTGTGAAATGCCTTGGCTCCTGACTGAGGCTTGGCTCTGTGGCAAAGCAAACCTTCTAACAGCATGGTGAGATTCATCTGCACTCAGGCTGTAGACACAGAGAGCAGAGGTTAGATGGCCTCATGCTTTCCTGTGCAGCAGGGCAGGAAAGCATCCAGGCAGTTGGGATTTCAGACCTCACTGGAATGAACAAGAGCTCTTGCTTCAGGCCATTCCTCTCTGATGCACCAAACAAAACAATTTTAGTGCCTCAAAATGTCTGCCATTCATCTTTGCCTCTGGGTGTCTCTTGGCAGGTCAGTGCAGGAGCTAGCTGCTCTCTCATTGCATGAAAAGCATCCTGCTGGAGAAGGGTGTCTTCTCCCATTTTAAAAGGGTGCAGAATGATCACTAACTCCTGTCACCCAGCTGTACTGGAGCTTAGTCAAGGAAAAATTATCAGACTTCTTTTCTCAGAAGGCAGGGCAGGGCTGGGCTAAGGGAAAGAACTGCCACTGGGACATAGAGACCAACCTTATTGCTGCTGGGCTTGTGGGGGCTGGTAGTATGGTAGGTGGTATCCTCTTGCTGATTTGTGTGTAGCTTGATCACAGCAAACCTCACAGGCACACTTTGGACATAAATAAAATCCCCTAATTAAGTGTTTGGATTTATCATTTGTTTGTTTTAATAATATCTGCATTATCAGCATGCAGTAGGAAAACTGGATGAGATCCTTAGGTGTTATGTCCCTGAGAAGCACTTCACACCTCACAAGGGCTGAAGTCAAACTCTGAGGCTTGGAAATATCTGCTGGGAGCCTCCACATACATTTTTTTATAGCCAGGCCCCCCAGCTGAGTAGGGGAAGCCCAGCTACTCCTGGTAAAGGGAGAAAAGCCAGTTATTTGACATTCAGAAACAGTAAACCTTCCTGAGTTGTCTTGTTTGCCTGCTGTGTAACCTGCAAGCCATGAGGGGAAGCCACAGCTGCAGAGATTGGTTAGTTTTCTCCTGTAGCAAGACAGATTCAGCAGATATTTTCACTGAAGCATGATTTTCTTTTATTTGTTGCAACATGAGAAGCTGTAGGCTTTGCTTAGTTATTTCAGTTGTATACCACAGACCATGTTCTGTATTTCACTGAGTAACTTAGTAAAGCAACTTCAGACTGCTGTTTATGACCAACCCGCCTCACCTGGATGCTTTCAAACTCCAAAAATACTGCTGGTGGAGTTTTGGGAGTCTCCACTTTCTTCTCCTCGTTCAGATCAGGGCTGAGTGTGCTGAAGCAACTCAGCTCAGAGGTGTTAGGAGTTGGAGATGGCCCTCAAGTAGTGGAGGTGAACACTCAGGGAAGCTCCTAGTGCATTATGAGGCTTTGCAATCTCATGTTTTCCATGCACAGAATGTCTGAGGAATGGAGCTGAGCCCAAGGTGGTGAGAATCCAGCAGCACAAGAGCCACTAAGGTTCTCTGAAGGTCTTCAACGCTAGCACGCAGCAGATTTGTCCCCAGCATGAGGTCAGAACAGCTGTAGCTTTGTTTTAGCCATGTCTAAGAACACCTGTAAGGATGGAGATCCAAGTAGACAGACACGTTGGCAGAGGACTGGCTGTGCACTAGGCATTGCAGTGACCACTATGCAACTTGAGAGCATGGTCTGCATAATTCATTTCCTGAATGGGGCAGCCATGAAATATGCACAGGGGTATAGAGTACACCATCCCTTCTGCTTACTCCTGGGCCCACTGCTTCTGGCAAATTTAAAGGGAAAGGTTAGGGTGGGTCTTGTGACACAGCTTGCTCCTTTCTCAGTCAAAATGGGAGTTTTTTGGCACTGATTGCAGTCCTTCAGCTTGTTCTTATGTTTTCTTCTGCTAGGCGTTGTTTTCTCTGGAGGCCTGGGATCTTTGGCCACAGCATGTTTCCAGGGTTGCTCTTTCCAGAACCACAGTGGTTTCTGTAGTGAGGCTGTCTGACTATCTTACCATCTCCTGTTAGCAGAGCCGGGGTTGCTGAAACAGTGGAGCTGTCTCCTCCCTGAGCTGTTGGTGCGGCAGCCCGTGGAGTTAAACATTAAGCATAAGTTACATATTTGCCCTAAAGGAAGATCTTTATAGATTGTCCTTATTTTGTATTGTAGTCCCAGCAATACTGTAGCTCTGACGGCAGGGGTTAGAAATTTGATTTGTTAAGACATTGCAATGTCATTATGTTTGATGCTTTTTCAGAGTTTCCTGGATGTTACTTGAAACAGGATAATCACTTACTCATGTGCAACCAGCAACCACATGGAAGCCGCTCACAAAAGAAGCTGCAGCCTTTGCTAACAAAGGAGTTCCTTTCTGTTTTATTTTTCCAACGAAAATTCTCAAAATGAAATAATTACATTTCTCCTTTTGTACTGGATTTTGTGTTTGCCCTCACTTAGGAGCAATCTCAGTGGGGGGATGGAAGATAGGGGACTTTGATCTTAGTTTGACCTTGGTTTGAAGCTTTTCGTGTTGGTTAATATTCCTAGTCCAGGAATGTCAGAACGGGGAAGAGTTTTCTTCTTTGGACTCATTTGTCTGGTGCATCCACATTACCATACATGGAATACTTCAGAGAACATACAAGAGAAGGATGTCAATTTAATCAGGTAGAGGCACAAATTTTGGACCAACAGCTAATACAGCAGAGCACCAGCAAAATCTGTCTCCTCTTTGCACTCAGATTCAAGAAGACTTAAGAGCTATCCTGGTGTTTTCATTACAGAAAGATTTGCTTTTTCCGAGAGCTGCCTCCCCTCTTCTTCTCTCTAATACAAATCAGTAATCTTTAGCAATGCCGGGGCTGAGAAACATTTCTATGTTTAACCATAAACACAGGGGTGTCAGTCAACCAGTAATGCGTAATCAACATGAGGAATGAGTTACACCCAGCATCTCCATCTGTTCTGGCATCCCTGAGACCCCAGAGCAGAGCTCAGCTGGGATTCAAAGCTCAAGTCAGGGGCAGACCAAGGATAAATTAGCTTCCCAGTGGGGAATGGAGCTCTGAGGTTGAGCAGCAGCACATGGGCACAGCTGGAGTGTAGAAGATGTAGCTGGAAGAAATTCTGACTTTATGTGGTGATAGAGCAGGTCTGGAGGATAGACAGAGGCAGCTACGTGCTGTCTGACTTTATTGGGGAGCAGCAAGGAAACCCAAGTTTGTGGTGCGGCTGCAACAGAAACACACAAAAAAAGGGCTTCCTGAAGTTCAGACCTGCCTCGCTGGTCTCCTGCTCTGCCTGGCTGTCAGCGAAGAGCGTGGTGGCACTGGGGCTTCTCACTGGTCTCCAAAGCAGTGCCAGGGCTAGAATCTCTGCTGTAGCAGATTTGTAGTGGATTTGCTCCGTTCTTGCCTGACTCTTCCTGGAGCTGGTGAGGGTGATTCACATAAGGTAGTATGACGACATTTCGGGAGGGATTACTGTGGTTTCCATGACACCGCCAGGCATGAGTCAGCACCTCGCTGCTGCAGTGGCTCCCGTGCAGAGCTGCATGTCCCCAGCTTTGCTCCAGTTCAGCATGGTGAAGGGCGGTGCTGGAACAGAGGCGGGGAGCACGTATAAGGTTTGAGCTACCCTGAGAGCGGGAAATATGTCAAAGAGGGGATTGAACTTGTTTTTCTGACAGCTAAATGTGGGGATTACTTCTGTAGAACAGAGGTTGCTCGTGCCCACCTGCAGGCGTATGGTCTGCTTAGTGTGAAGCTCCTCTCAGCTTTTTCCAGGCATGTCTCTCAGTGCTCTTGCTATGTTCTAGCAGGGCTGTGCAACTGTGCAAAACGCTGTTCCAGATGCACAAGAGATTATAACCACAGACAAGAATGGCAAGAGAGCTGAAGCACGATCTTTCCCTAGGCACCGCGTCTTTGTCTTTGCAGCTGCAACTTGAGATCAGGATCCATCATTGTGCAGCACCAGTGAGTACCACACTGTGATCTGTACATGACTCCCTGCAGATAAGCCCCTACACAGAGCAAGGAACTGCAAAATTACAACAACAGCAACAATACAAAATACTTAATGTGTCTATGGCAGTCAGATGGTATAAAAGCTCCCAAAGAAGTTCACTACTCAGCCCTGGCCTGAGATCATCTGCTTATAGTGATGGAACACAAGAGTCAAAGTCTGGCTGGAAAGGTAGAACTTCATCCAGCTTGCACCCACTCATGTTGTGCCTGTCCACCCCGGGAGTATCCTCAGCAGTCACTGTGGAGGATTTTGGTGCCAGAAGAGGTTTGGTGACTCTGATAAGGATGTCCAAGGAGCCAAAGCCAAGACAATATGAAACAGAGTGGTATTCTCCCTCCCTGTGTCATTTTCTTGGTGGCATAACACCACTAGTCACACAACCACTCTTAACCTTTCTAGGATTTCAGGGGGAATTCTGTCTGGCAAAGTATGTTTTCTGCTGTTGGAGGGGCTGAAGTATTCAGTGCCCACACACAGACTGAACAATTTCGAATTACCATTGTCTCCACCTGGGCAGCAGGTCTGGGTGACAAATGGCGTGGTAAGGATGAGGGGAAGTCCCCCAGTGTTTATTTAAGTGCTCTACTTGAGACTAGTAAGTGCTGTGTAAATACTGGTGTGCTGGGTGCAAGCTGTGCCTGAAACATGAAACTCCTTTGAGAAAGGCCCTGTGGAGCTTCTTCTGTGTGCTTGGCAGATATGCTAGCTGGGACCAGCCCGTGGAAAAAGTTGTCCTGCGTCCCACCCTGAACCACTGCTGCTCCACCAACACACTATGCCCTTCCTGACCTTGTGGTCTCCAATCCTCTCTGCTCTGAAAATACTGGCAACTCACTCATAAGGACCATTGCCCTCAGCCTGCTGGTTTCACACTTACTGTGTCCAAAGCTTTGGCCAAACTGCTTTAAAACCTTGTCGCCTGCCAGCAGCTTCCTTACCTCAGGTAAGGAGAATTCCTCAGAGAATATCTGTCCCAACCAACAGCAGAACCCACCCTTGGGGCCAGAACAGCCAAAGCTCCTGTCCCCAGTAGGGCTACAGCTTCCAAGGCTCATCAGCTGTTTCAAGTATGTTTGTAAATCTGTATTTGCAGTGAAGCAAAGCTAATTTATTTCCTGGAGGTTGACCAAAAAATGTTGTCATTCACGCTTCCTCTGCCATAGGATTTTGGTGCTGAGCAGGGTGTTGTTTCTCATCTACACATTGATGTTCAGGACTGACCTTCCTGTGACAGGGTTTGACTCCCCTGAGCTACCCAGATTTACCTAGAGCCATGTCAGCTCTCCAGAACTCTTCAGTCTTAATTCTCTGTCCTGTTACCCAGTGAAAGACAACTCTGCTGCCTTTTGACATACCTAGACTTTGTAGAAATGGGTATGTGAACATTTGTGATTCTTGGGATGATGTTTTTCTAGGTATGGTAGATCCAGAGTAAGATACACACAGATGCTGCTCCAGGCACAGTGTGAACCCACAGCACAACACAATGTCTGGGCAGGTGAGAGTGTGGGCATGGTTTTCAGCCTCCAGTGTAGCCACATGCTGCCTAGCTTTTGAGGAATTCTGCAGGCTCTCCCCTTCTCCTCTTGTTCACCTTTGTGGTCAGTCTACAACTCAAACTAACATCTTAGTTTAAGGACCTTCCTGGTGGATGAAATGCTTTGGTGGCTGAAGATAAGGCCCTCACTACACTGGAAATCAAACAGCTTTTGGCAGGCAGGCAGATTTTGGGGAGTCCTGGCAGTAGTGCCTTCAGGTTGAGTGTTATATAGACATCTGCACCATCTCAGCCACCAAGAAGTGTATGCTCATCACATGTGTGTAGTGACAGACCTGCATGTTCCACCTTGAGCCTGACCAGGGTTTCAGAGGTGGGGAGGTATTTTGTACATATTCTGGCATGGCTCTATTCTATGCACAGGCACATTGAAGAGTTTCTGCTCCTTAGAGATGTGGCAGGTGATTCCATTACCTGTGACAATGATCTTCTCTCTATTGAGGCAAGCTGTTGCTGGCATCAGGCTAAAGTTAAGGGCACAGCTGCTCAGTTTGACGGCAACAATCCCATTGAGTCTGTTTTGGGTCAGGATGTTCTCTGTGTACTTGAGTGTCTCTAGAGGGGGGCAGGACACCAAGCAGCTGTCTAGGATGGAAAGTGTACAAGCTTGTCACAGCCCCTTTACCTCCATTGATTCTTTACTTCCTCAAATGCACTTTTCAGCCCAAAGACTACTCTCCAACTCAGCCTGCTCAGACACAGGCTAGGAGCCCCTTCATCCTGGCTGCCCTCCAGAACACCCTTGCTTCCCTCAGCCAGCATGGCTATGAATATCTTTGCAGGCAACAACGCAAAATAGAGTATGGTGGCCACCAAAGACAGCAAAACACACCAAGGGGTTGGCAGTGCTGCTGTCATGTTTTTTCTGCTGAGCTGCAGTCCTTCTGCCACAGGAAGCAGTATTACCTTTAGCTTGCATAGTCCTGAAGTCCAAACAGGGTACAGAATTTGTGGTGGCAGAGAGAGGAAGGAGTGGATTGCTTTGCTGTGCCGCCACTGCTGTGCAGCACAATGCTGAACCACAGAGGGACCATGAGTGATGGGAGAACATAAACCACATGCTTAGCAGCTGTGGGACAGGGGCATAGCTTTCCCCACCCACACCAGTGAGTGAAACTTGAGTAAACATGGCCCTTCTGTCCTCATCCCAGATTTCCAGTTGTATAGGACAGGAATTTCCAAAACAAATGTTCCTATTAAAGGAATGCAGCAGGGGCCAGGAAATAATCACAACAGAGATAAGGATAAGTTGACTTCATAGCTGTGCCAAACAAGCTCCTCTGGCTCTGGCTGGTTTAAATTGGACATTGCCTCTCTCTGCCCCAGGCAGCCAGTTCAGAAAAGGCACCAGCTCTGCTGGTAGGGGCTGGGAACATGGTTCTGGGGCAGATACAGCAGGGGGGTCAGGGTGATGGAGTGGCATCTATTTCCTCTTGCTTATATTAAGGAGCTACCCTAGCTCAAAGCCTCAGCAGCCATCCGCTGGGCTTCCCTCTGACTGTATGGTCAGTAAGAGCACTTGTTTGTTTCATGTGTCTCCTCAGAAAGTTATGGAGCTGTTCTGCCCTGTCCTTCCAGCAGGATTTTTGGGGACTTATGTGCTTGCCTCCCTGTACTGGGCTGTGTTGCACAAGGCTGCCAAGATTCCCCTGTCTTTGCCACCGGTCCCCCCTCAGGGACCAGTTCTGTTTAACATCCATTGGGCCACATGGCACTCCTCTGGCAGACTGCTGAAGGTATTGTATAAATGTTCTGTTGGAAAACATCCGAAATCTGGCGTCTAGTCCCACCCTCCCAGGAATAGAGAAAAAGCTGCACTGCGCTTGGCTTGGAGCTCAGGAAGAAGGGGTTTGCTAAAACCAGATGTCTGCATCCACTTTTGTTGAACCCTCACTGGGCTTTTGCACCTGACACTTGCAGAGAGGCTGTTCTCTCAATGATAGGCAATAAAGGATTTGGCAAAACTGAGATTGCTCTCCCACGACTATGCACATCTGTGGCTTGGCAAATAGATGGGCAAGTGAAAATAGGTCCTCTAGCCAGACAGCTTGCAGCAGGAAAGAGGGACAGGCAGTACTTGGATAGGTGGATGCAAGTGATGGGGCTCAAGCTTTGCACCCAGAAACAATGGGCATGTCTTGGCCATTGAAATCTGGCAAGAGTCTGTGTGAACAAGACTGGAATGAAAGGCTTTCAAGCCTTTTGTCAAGCCCAAAGGAATGACTTCAGATATGCAGGTCTGTCCCAGCTCACTGAAGTGCTGTTTTCTTCTCCACCCTGCACCATTTGAGCATCACCTGCACATAATGGTCATCTGCCATATCAAACTTGCTCTATGATAAAACAGTTGTGAAAGTTTAAAACCAAACATGCAGTTTACCGGGAAAAGGGATACTCTTCCTGACCACTGGAGGTAGCCAGCTTTGCAGCCTGTATAGTCTCTGTCACAACATAGAGCTGCAGAAGTTACCTGCACAGCTGTCTGTCAATGCTTCCTCCCCAGAGACAAACACACTGTCAGGATAAACAAGCAAAGCAAAGACCTTATTCGTGGAAAGACTGAAGACTAGACGGAGCTATCAGAGCCATCCTGCACTGTACTTCTGTATACTTCTGATGCACTCTACCTCTGAACAGGGCTTACTTGCTCCCTCTCAGATGTGTGGCACACACATCCTGCTGTGATGCTTCTGATTATTCATTTATCTCTGGAAACACAAGCACCTGAGTGCTTTTCCTACCAAGGCTGTGTGCAGAAATAAGATCCCTCTGTTACTGGTGTTGTTACCTGCTTGCTTACAGCTAAGAGTTGTGTTATCTTTATTAATAGCAGCATAGAAACCTCATGGTGTTACCCACAGACACACTTCAGTCTCCCTGCCACATGGGTTTCCAAGGAAAATCTTACACCTGGCATTACTGCCTTTCAAATGTGTTTCTGTAATTTATTAATTGAAGTTAATTTTAGCAGACAATAATAATTTATTTAGATGCAGAGCCTGCTGTAACAGAGTGCCATTATTTGACACGCCACTGTGTTTCTTCCATCTGCAGACTTCATAAGGCTTTTGAAACAGGCACTTTTTAAAATTTCACAGAACCGCTTTTTAAGGTCTGTTTCTTTTTGCACAAGTCATGGGTCTTACCAAGGCATCAGGTGACATTAAGTCAAATATGCTTTGAGGAAATCTGATTATGTAACAGAAACACCATTCCTTTTATTGGATTGAAACAATAATCCTCTTCTGATTTTGTTTTCTGGTTTTTGAGATAGTTGTGTTTTGTTTTTTTTTTAAGAAAAATGGAAGAAATCAAGATATGTTTTTAATAATGCTGTGCCTAACAGCTGACTTCAATAGCAGTTTTCAGCCTCTTTGTTGATCCGAAGTGCCAAACTGACATTTGGATAAGTGGCCAACTGTTCCTTTAGCTTTAATTCTTTAATCTTCATGGAAGTACTGTACTGGTTTTCTTTCCCTGCAGGAGACTACAATCAAAATATCAACTGGTGTGGGTATAGAAGCACATCCAGGAACAAGTGGCAGGAACCATTGCAAGGTAGGCAGCCATGGGTGGGTGCTACCTGCTTTAGCTGATTACAGCAGTTCTGCTTCTTTCCAAACCACTCCAAAACCAGGGATGGTCTCAAATATACAAAAACCCAAGCAAACTGTAGTGAAGCCATTAACAATAGTGTTTGGGAGATCAGTGACAGAGCAGAAGATGTAAGTATTCTGATAAGGTGATAAAGAAAAGAGAGTGCATCATAATTTCTTTACTGAGAGAGTGGTTGGGCATTGGAACAGGCTGCCCAGGATAGTGGTGGAGTCACCAAAAGGCAGTTAGATAGCACTTGAGGCCAGGGTCTAGGGGTTAGGGAGGTGTTGGGATGAGGGCTGGGCTTGATGATCCTGGAGGTCCTTTCCAGCCATGATGATTCTATGATTCTGTGATTAATGTCTGTCAGCAGAACAGTAGGATAGGGAGATAGGAGACCACAATCACCATCAGCTCCTAGTGGGTGCAAAATGACAAAACAAAAGCAACACACAGTTCCAGATGTACAACCCAGTGGCCATAACATAACTGCAGTAGTTAATGTTGCTTCTATTCTGCATCACTATCACTATTGCTTGCATTTCGGGGCTTGCATGCTGGACAACCCACTTGCTTGCTTTCATCTCAGCTATCCTTGTGAATAAGGGGATATGGTGGGTGTGTGGGATGGCACAGAACCAACTTAGTTTCACAATAAAGAGTCCCCCTTCCAAAGGATCTCACAGTGAAATCTGCTTCACTGAGCTCTTGCCTAGCATTTTTGTGGTGTCTGATGAGTCTTGTTGATTTGCTTTTCTTCCTTCTGCAGCTATTGCCCAGGGTTCCACCAGCAAGGACACTGCAGATGCTGCTAACAGCCTTACAATAAGACAATGGATGCCCATCACTCCAGGACCTGTTCTAACCATACATGCTACCAGGTTGTCTCTTGTCACACACACACACATAACTGGTGTGTGAACTGGCCCAGTGTACCAGATGCCTGCTGTTATTAAAGTGCAGTGTAAGTGTAACAGCAGTGGAGGCCTTAAAATTTTGGAACAGACCAGAAGCAGACACTCCAGGACTATAAATAACTTGCTGGCAGTCAATTAGGTGCACAGCCCCAAAAGCCTGTGTTAAGTGTACCAAAGAAAAGCAGCAGCAGCTGAGCAATTGAGAAACACATCTGAGCAGCAGAGTCAGGCACCTGCTGCGGCATGGGAAAGCAATACCCGCCGGCGCCGTGCAGGGAAGGGGGTGGAGAATGAGGCCCAAGAGCTGTCTAGAAACTCAGACACCTTGAAAAAGTGCCAGGATGCTGAATGTGGTGTGTTTCTGGGGGGTTCTGTCCACAGAATCACTACTATAGCGTGACTGTTGGACTGTGAGTGCCCCTGCTCCATGCAGCTCTGTTCTTCTGGCGACTACAGAGCAGATAAAGTTTGAGAGGACCTCTGTTGATCATCTGATTCAAAACCCCTGCTCAAATAAGGGCATCAAGAACCAGTTGCCCTGATGCAGTGCATCTCCAGATGGCATTTGAACTTCCACAAAGAAGGAGATTTTCACTGCTTACAAAGTAGGACAAAACTCTTTTGAGCTGCCATTGTTACTGAAGCTGCCCATGATGCTGTCAGTTGTCTGACTGTGGGGTTTTTTTCCCACAATTTTACTTATCTAATGCTCCAGTCCTCAGTGCAGCTTTATGAGGTATCAGCTCAGTGTGTCTAATAATGATTTTGGCAGCATTATGATGTACCAACTGCAGAGCAGAGCATTCCTCAGAAAAATGCTTCAAAGTTGGGTCATTAGTAGTGTTTTGGGCCCATCAATTTTTGAAGCAGCTAATTATGTAGAGAGCAAACTGCCAGGCAGAGAAGCTTATCAGTTGGGGACAGCCCTGCTGATTGCAGTTGCCACCACTGACGCTGACCACTACACATTATGGATTTTATTCTAATAATTATGCCTTTTTTCACACTACCTCTGCAGTCCCGTAGCTTCTCATCCACCAGAAATTCTCAGTTCAGAGAGATCATTGTTTTGAAGGCTACTAGGTCAACCTCCCTAGGCAATTCCAAAGTCCACTCATGTTCTACATGGCATGACAGAACCTTATTTTTACAGGATTCCCAGTGAGAAGTACCACAATGTTCATACAAGTTGAAGTTAAATGGACCACAGTCGATTTCGCTCTTAGCAACTGTGCTTTTTAAAGGAATCACGGTGGTTTAAAATTATTTAGGCAAGGAAGGGTCTCTGGAAGGCTATTGCTCAAATCCTTTGCTCAAAGCTGGTGTAAATCTACTTAGGGTGCGTTCTAGGTTAGGAAAGAATAGGTTTTGATATGACGTTTTCTTTCCTTTTGTTCCCAAAGATAGAGTCTGTTTTGTTTTGGACTGTGGGGGAGGCGGAAACACGCTCTCACCCCAGATGGATTCTCAGCCAAAGAAGCTGGGATCATTAGGAGCTAAATGGCCCCTTTGAGTGGTCAAAGGGAAATGGCTTCAGGCAGGAAGCTGAAATAGATTTCGAGAGGGTCTTGACGAGGGGGTGCAGGGGCGTTCCCCTTTGCCCTGCACCATATAAAAGACGTCGCTGGGGAGGGTGGGGGGTGTATGACTAGTGGCTCTCTCGCTCTTGCCCTTTTTCTTTCCGGAGCAGCTGAGCAGTCCTTCCTGGTGCCACAGCCCGCCCCACTCTCTGAGGCTGGGATGCTACAACGGGGCTGCTGCCTGCCTGCTCCGGGCGTGGTGGAGGGGGTCAGGCCGTGGTGGTAGGGCCCCTTGTCCCCCCAGAACAGGCAGCTTTCTGCCACACTATGAGAAAGCCCTTTCCCCGCCGTGATGGTAAAGCGGGTGGGCGCACAGCCTCCCCGTGTCAAGCTGAGCAGATTGACACTGATCACCGCAAGCCTGGAGATGCCGGAGTGATGAGCTAACATTAAAGAGAAAACACCCGGAAAGCCTGAGACCCTGAAGGAGGAGGGAGTTCCCTGTTGGTTTGCTGCTGCAACCACCATTGTGTGCTTGCCACGTGGCTGGGCCATACAGCCGCTGCCATCCTAATTTACGGAACAGCAGGAAGAGAATCTTTTGGCACAGCTTGCACTGAGAAGGACTCTGGGACCTCTCGAGTTAGTGGGAGTATGAAGACCAGAAGGGTGTTTGCTGTTTCAGCTTGGCAGAGCTCTCCACGCAAGAAGCTGAAGATCTGTAAATTTGGCAGAATGTTGAGAAAATGGGGTTTTAAGTGTCCTGGGGTGGATCCCCTCTTGCTGCTGCTGGTGTACTGTGCTGTGTGTGTGCCCCTCTCCCCAGGGGACCTGACCAGAAGTGAAAGACAGCTACAGAATGCTTTGCCCATTTCTTTGTCTCAAAATGTGTGTAATGCCACTGTGATGAAGTTTCGGTTTTGTTTGTGTCACCTGCTTGGGCCTTTTCTGCTTTTTGTGCTTAGATAGGTTCAATCTAATTTTGTTTCCCCAAGCTCTTTTCTCTTGCATGATGGATCCTATCCGAGACCCTTTGAGACCAGGCTGCCTTTCTGTTTTTGGAATGTTCCTCACCCTGCACAAGGTGGTTTGTCCAGATGAAGTGTAAGCTGTAGTTCTCCTTTCTTATTGTTCAAGAGATGTCTTGAACGTCTCCAGAGAAGGAGACTCCACAACCCCCCAGGGCAGCCTGTTCCAGTTCTCCATTACCCTCACTGTGAAGTTCTTTCTGATATTCATATGGAACCTCCTATGTTCCAGCTTGCATCCATTGCCCCTTGTTCTATCACTAGATGACCTTGAGAAGAGCCTGAATTCATCCTCCTGACACCCACACCTCACATATTAGTAGACATTAATGAGGTCACTCCTCAGCCTCCTCCAAGCTCAAGAGACCTAGCAATCTCAGCCTTTCCTCAAATGGGAGGTGCTCAACTTCTTTATCATCTTTGTTGCTCTATGCTGGACACCCTCCAGCAACTCTCTGTCCTTCTTGAACTGAAGGGCCCAGAACTGGACACAATACTCCAGATATGGTCTCACTAGTGCAAAGTACAGGGGGAGAAGAACCTCCTTCAATCTGTTAAACATCCCCCTTCTGGTGCACCCCAGGATGCTGTTGGGCCTCTTAGCCATAAGAGCGCATTGCTGGCTCATAGTCATCCTGCTGTCCACTAGGACGCCTAGGCCCCTTTCTCCTACACTGTCTTCCAACAGGTCAGCCCCCAACCTGTACTGGTACCTGGGGTTGTTCTTGACCAGATGCAAGAACTTATTGTACCTCATTCAGTTTCTCTCTGCCCAGCACTCTAGCCTGTCCAGGTGTCACCCCAGTGCAGTCTGCTGGGGTGTCGGGTGTCGGCAACACCACCCACCTTCATGTCATCACCAAACTTGCTGACAGTGAACCCTAATCCCTCATCCAAGTCATTAATGAACAGGTTGAACAGGAGTGGTCCCAGTACTGATCCCTGGCGGACTCCACTAGATACAGGCTTCCAAGTAGACTGTCCCATTAGCCACTACTCTCTGGCTTCTAGCCAGTTCACAGTCCACCTCACTACCCAATCATCCAGTCCACACTACCTCAGTTTGGCCGCCAGGATGCTATGTGGGATTGTGTCACATGTCACTGAAGTCAAGATAGACCACATCCACAGCTCTGCCATCATCTATCCACCTGGCTATGCCCTCATAAAAGGCTATCAGGTTGGTCAAGCATGGCATCCCTTTGGTGAATCCATAGTGACTGTCCCTGATGACCCTCTTGTCCTTGATGTGCCTAGAGACAGTGTCCGGAGGGTTTGGTTTGTTGCTGTATCAGTCATGTAGTTGGGCTATCCCATAAAACCTGCCAAGGATGGACACACCACCACTACTCTGGTATGCTGTCCCATGGCTGTACCACCCTCCAGGGTGACCTCATTTGCATTAGAACAGAAGTTAGTGCTCAGCAATTTTACTTTCCAGCTCAGTCTCTTCTAAGTAGCTGCACTTCGGAAGTTAGCAGCATTTTCTTGCTCTCATTGTCTGTTTCTATAGGTGATTTTAGAGTTACTACCAAGAACTGGTTTGTTCAGTGCCATATTGGGGTGCAGTAACTCAGAGGCTTCACCTGTGGGGAGAAACAGACAGCACACAAGACCGATGCTACACTGACCAAGAGGGTGTCCGTCCCATATATGTCACCTTTGCTGTAGAGCTGAGGGATCACAAGGGTCAAATTTTTCTTTTCCAATGGGCAGTGTCTGCAAAGAACTCTGTCTGTTATGCCTTCAATCCCTATATGTGCAATCCTGATCCTGTTCCTCAGCACCTGAATCTCGTTCCCATCTGCTGCTAAGTGCAGTGTGTGACGTCTCCAGTGCCTGTCTGCAGCATGAGTCATGATGGTTATGTAATTTTCATCAGGGGGTTTAGGTGTTTGTTTTGTATATAGTAGTATCTATATTCTTTTTAATGTTATTATTTGCACTGAAGATGTTTTAGTTATCTTTCACAATCCCCAAGCCTCACTCTTTTATTCCCTTTCTCTTCCTCCTTGGGAAGGAAGAGTGGTTAATAGAGAGTATCTGTCAAGTTTCTAGTAGCCAGCCCACCTCTAACTCTTAACATCAGGGAAGGGGTTTCTCACAGTGTCTGTCCTGAATTTCAGTAGAAGTCCTGCTTGACTAAAAAGGGAGTTTCTTGCACTGAAATGCAAAACAAAAAATGTATATTAGAACAGGAAATAAAATACACAACAAAAGAATGTAGTAAAGATTGCTTGCTTGGAGGGTTCAAGATCACCTACAGCTCAGACTAGTGAGGGTCATCAAGGGAAGTATGATATGACTCTACAGTCATGCTAGCTGTTGGGTAAAGTGAACATTCACTCATGGATGGGGGATACTCTTAGGTCCTTTTACAATATGCAGTTTTTCAACCACACAGCCCCAACTCAGTAGACTTACAAGGTTTTTTTATGATCCAAGTGCAGAACCCAGCACATGGGTTGACCTTAGCCCATCTATCAAGCCTCTCCAGATCCCCCTGCACGGCTTTACTGCCCTCAAGCAGCTCAAAACATGCTCAATTTGGATTTAACTCTGTTCACTGCCACTCTCTGGGTTTAGCCATCCAGTCAGATTTTTATCCGGCAAAGCATGTTTGCCCTAGCCAAGAGCAACAAGTTTCTGAAGGTGAATGCTGTGGGAAAGTGTCAAAGGCTTAGTTAAAATCCAGGTAGACAATGGAAAAGACCACACTGATAAATGCATTTTTGTTGCATCTTCACAGGCAAAGCTTTCTCCCAGATCTTCATGTTCATTATTAAGAAGATAGGAAGTGTTAGCCTTTAAGCATTATCTTCATCCTTGAAAATCAAGGAGTAAGACTTTGAATTTTCAAGTATGTGAAGGGCAGGAAGGTAGCCAGGAAGTACAAAGGTTCAGTTTTTTACTAAAACCCAGCCCCCTGCTTGTCTTGCTCAGCTGTTCACTGCAAGATCTAGTGCAGGCTTGAAAAGTCACCTCTGACTTTGAAGAGATCTTGTCTATGTGTGTTCATCTGGGTTGCTGGCATTGAGAGCAGTGGATGGAACACAGCCTCCAGGAGTGGGCCTGCTGCCTCTGGCAGGCACACAGAGGTCTTGTAAGGCTGCATTGTCCTTGAGTGCATAGACATCCTGCAAACAGGATACAGGCAAACAGGGACGGATCCAACGTCAGCGCTGCTGTGCTAAAGCAAAGCAAAGCAAAGCAGCAAAGGGCAAGAACACCCACTTCGGACTCCTTCCAAGGAGGTGAAAGGGATAATCAAACTCCAGCTTAGTCCTTTTCTTCCTTCTTACAAAAGGCTTTTTTTTTTTTGTTTTTTTTTCCCACAGGCTGGAGAACATGAAGGTGTAGCAGGGTAAACGTGAGATAAACCTTAGACCTGTGCTTGCCCATCCCAGGTGTGGGCGGGCAGGTGGACCTGGGCATGGGAAGGGAAGTTCACCTAGAACAATTATGGTCTTACAGAGGAGTCAAGGAATTTTTTACAAGCTATGTGCTGATCTGGTCCAGGAAACCCTAGGTAACCAGTGGGGAGAAGGATGAAATTCTAGTGACACTTCTCAGCTGCTGCTTTCAACAAGGGACAGAATTTCCACATAGAACTTCTTCCAGACACTGAGTTGTTGTGAATCCTTCCTGTTTCTCACCAACTGAGCAGAAGAGGGCATAAACAGCTCAATACTCAGAACATAAGTAGAAGAAAGTGGAAGATCCCTCTCAGATCATCCTCTTCCACAAAGATAGCAAATTTTGAACCATGAGAAGAACACATTTGTGATTCCTATGCAAGGACATTCAGAGTACAAAAGCCAATGAAAGATTCCGTAGGAACCACCACATCCCTACCCAAGCCCTTTGCTGTGCCCCAGTCAGCTAGCAACTTCTGTGCAGAGACGCTCCTCCACTGCTCCCAGTGCCCCATGTAGCAAGCACTAGAGGAATGAAAGACATAATGGCCAGTGCCCTCTTCCAGAGCCCTCTGTCAATATGGTACTCAGAGCATGCTGCCAAACAATTTGGGATGGAGTGTGTGTGCTTTGGCATGTTCTTCCCACTGAGCCAGCCTGGGTCCCAGAGGCTGATAGCTGATCCCAGCTGGGAACAAATTCAGTACTTCCCAGAGACCACGGGTGATCTCATGCCAGCTGCCTAGCCTTAGCCAGAGTCTTGTGGCCAGAAAGATCTCTTCCATGGAAACTGTTTTTATGAGAATATGCCAAGGGACACAGGCAGACATTTGCATCAGTTTCCCCTGAATTAACTGTTCCATTTCCACACTCCAGTCAAACCCAGAAGCAACCAGGGAGCAAGCACTGGTCTGTTTCCCCAAGCAGCTGACAGCTGGTGTCCCATGCATGGCTTCAGGAAGGTCTTGCATTCTGGCCCAGTATCCACAGGTATCTGTGGTTTTCTGGTGTCCTTTGAAGACTCTTGGATCTCTTTCTCTAATGCTAGTGAAAATTATGCAGTGCAGAGATAAATTAACTTCTGGGATGAGAGGAACAGCCAGAGTGGGGAACAGCTAGAGAAAGTTAATGTAAGAAGGTTAAACTATGGCCCATACCAGTACATCAGCCCAAATCCCACCTAGCCAGTGGTGTTGTTCAGATCAATACTGCCAGTCATCATAACTGAAAATACTTTATTTTACATTGATAGTAAGGTAGGAATATTGGATTATATAGTCATTGATATATGAATGATAAAAATGCAAGAGCAAAACCATCTACAGGAAACCCATAAGCAGTCCGGTACTCGACATCCTGGGAAAAGCTGCATGCCAGGACCCTCCCTCATCCCAACATGCAAACAGTAATCCCAACGTGTTTGCTTTGCAGATATTTGTTCTGAGTTCAACTGTTCCACACAGTATCACAGTGAGTGTAGCTACCAGTACGGGAGAGCTAAAACCACCACCCAGCATGGGTCATGGCCAAGATGAGTAATTCTGTGTAACACAAGTGTTCATAGAAAAGGCCCCTGAAAATCCCAGGGAGCGAAATTTCAAGGCCAGGTTGAGAGCATTTCATGAGTTTGACCAGTACAATTTACAGGGACAGTGAGACCTGGAAATCACACGTCAGCACCAAAGGGTGAAACTGGCAACCAAAGGCAGCTTGGATTTCTACATGGCTTGTGGCTTTAGCAGAAGAGGAACTAAAAACCAGTTTATTATGCTGATACTGTCTCTACTGAAAATGTTTTCCAGGTTTCCTGGATTTCCAGGTTCCGTTTCTCTCCCTCTACCAAGGTACCTGTGTAAGAAACCTTTGATTGCAAGTCAGACCACCTTCAGACCACCTCCATGATAATAAATTTCAGCATACAGCAAACCAATGAGCTTTTGCTAATCTTCAGAGAATATGAAGGCAAGGAACCCTCTCCAAACTAGCCACTCAGTTAAAACAGCTAGCTCTTTTGTATAGCCTGCTAGCAGACAGACACCACTACAGCTGAAGGTCCCCACTCCTCCATGTACAAAAGGCTCAACACGAAACCAAAGTTCTCTCTGCAGAGTCCAGGGATTTTTAGTGGACCTTTGATGAGTGCTGATCTGCTTCTTGCGGGAACAGGGCCCTGCTTCTAAGGCACCTTTGAAAATAAAAAAGAATCACAGAATCATTAGGGATTGGAAGGGACCTCGAAAGGATCATCTAGTCCAATCCCCCTGCCACAGCAGGGCCACCTAGACCAAGT
>VZRI01013056.1:161296-185461 GCA_013397515.1 Upupa epops
GAACTGAAGGGCCCAGAACTGGACACAATACTCCAGATGTGGCCTCATTAGTGCACAGTACAGGGGGAGAAGAACCTCCTTCAATCTGTTAACCATCCCCCTTCTGATGCACCCCAGGATGCTGTTGGGCCTCTTAGCCATAAGAGCACATTGCTGGCTCACAGTCATCCTGCTGTCCACTAGGATCCCCAGGTCCCTTTCTCCTACTCTGCTTTCCAGCAGGTCAGTCCCCAGCCTATACTGGTCCCTGGGGTTGTCCTTGCCCAGACGCAAGACTCTACTGTTACCCTTCTTGTACTTAATTCAGTTTCTCTGTGCCCAGCTCTCTAAACTGTCAAGGTCTTGCTGAATGGCAGCACAGTCTGCTGGGGTGTTGGCGACACCACACAGCTTTGTGGCACTCTAATCCCTCATCCAAGTCATTAATGAATAGATTGAAGAGGACTGGTCCTAGTACTGATCCTTGGGAGACCCCACTAGATACAGGCCTCCAATTAGACTCTTCACCATTAATCACTACTCTCTGGTCCCTGCCTGCATCTCCATTGCAGGAGAAGACTACAGCTACACTCATGTTTTTACTTGTAGACATTTGACCTGACTTCTGTAACACATCCTATTCATGTACCCCCTTGAATCTGCAAATGTTGGAACCTTTCCATTTTTGACTTTTCATTTTTGATGCAATGACAAGCAGAAGGGAACAGTTCTGAAACAGGAGCTAGCTTTCTTGCACCTGGCTCCTGCTCCATGCAAACCTGCCTTCACCCAGCTCCCTGCATGGCAGAAGCAGCAAGTCTGGCTCACAACAGCTTTCAAGTGAAGTGGGTGAACATTTGCAAAGTGAGATTGGAAAGGCAGCTGTGTGTCTCTAGTAATTAAAATATCCGAGCATACTCTCAGGCATTGCTGTTACCAAGCCCCTGCAGGATCCCACCCCTGCAGTGCAAGGGTTCAGCAGAGTCTTCAGGTCTCAACAACAAAACAAACCTACCAAAACCTAAAAAGGAATTCAGAAAAGCGGCAGTGCTGAAGATGATCCCCAATGCAAGGAGCGTCCCTGATTTTGACAGCCTTCAGCACAGGCCAAGGAAGTGCAAAGTGCTGTGGTCAGAGCTGGTGACAAAGAAGGAATTTGGTTCCCAGTTCTGGCTGAGAGTTTTCAATCACTTAAACCAGCTCCACGTGTGTCAGCGCCTGAGGCTTTCATACAGTCACAGGCAGGGAAAGTGTCTGTACAGTCCTAATGCACTGACAGAAAGCAATACCCCAAAACATCCATGTCTCCCAGAGCCTGTGATAATCAGAAGGGAGTATTCCCAACAGAGGACACACGTTTTAACAGGCTTTAGGCAAAAAAAAAAATCAATTGGAAGTCAGCCCTGCTGTGAATATCTCAGCACCACAGGAGATTTCATGGACAAATACACAGAGCCAATATAATACATGGCTTTATATATAATGACGCACATAAAAAAACCTAGTCTGAAGATAAAGGAGGTCTTGAATCATATCCTATTATGTTGCACCCTAGTTTAATCTGGTATCAAATATACTGCTTATGATACCGAAATCACTGTTTAAAGTTATTAAAATGTTACAACAGCAACAAAATTAGTAAGTGAATTCAAGTTTTATGCTTAACCTTGCAAATTAAAACTCTGTTTTTTAGGAAGCTTCAAGACAATGTTTAAATAATGTAGTAACTTCCTACTGTTGTTACCAAGTGTCAGTAAATTTTAAGGCCATAATTTTATCACACAATTAAGCAAATTAGTATTTATTTTAGGTAAAAAAAACCCAACACAACCACAACTCTCCCTCCCTCAAAGAAACTCCTACAAGTGGTGTGCTGAGGCAAAAAGTCACCATCGCATCCGTACTTATGGTTATCTGAAGCCAGTAGTTTGTGCAGATGCCATCTGTGTAGCTCCCAACTTATGTTGCAAGCTCACTGGCAAACGCTGGCTTGACTCACTAAAAGCTTCCTTTGAGACTGAAAGACATAATGACATTCATTGAATCCAGACCTGATTGTTCAACACCTGCTTTGCACACAGAGAAGATGTTTGTTTTGGTCATTGTGAGGAAAAATACATATGATGTTTTCTCCATTAAAAAAAGCCTAAGGCCAAGCGTAAACTTCTAGAATTTTAGCAGCATTTGATAGTCCTTCATAAAGTAAAATCAGGAATCAATTATAAGGAATGTTTTCATCCACCTCAATTAAAATACCAAATCTCATGAGCAGTAATGACTGATGCAATCACAGTTATAATCAATAAAATCTGGGTCCAGCAATTAGATCAGCATGGGGAGCACTGTAGCAAACAGGTCGATTTTAACATTTTTCTGGCAAAGTAAGTATTTACAACTTTTATATACAGCTTTCGGACTTAAAAAATATTTAAGAGCTAGAAAGTTGTGTAAAGTCAAGTTCGGAATTTTAAAAAATAAAAGAAAAAAGCACTTGTCCAACCAACTCGGAGACGCTTTGGCATGCCAAAAGAGGCCTTTTTTGTGTTCACTGCAACGGTTATAAAACCAGCAGATATAAAGCATCAGTGGAACCAGATGTCCTGGGCAACATGGGCAAGGTCTCTCTTGTCTCAGATGTTAGCTATTCGGTGAGCCAATATCCACTGTGATCTTCGTATAGAGAGGGTACTTGTCAGTCTTTAACACCTTGTAGGATAGTGTATTTAAGCCGTCAGAGCTCATGGTCTCTCTTGTATGAGCAATTCGGTCAAACCTGCAAACCAACCAGTGCAACAGAGAAGGAAGTGAGGGGTGGTGGCAACGAAAAAAAAGAAAGGAAAAAATTTAAATAACCTGAACAGCCCTCAGGCAGTATCTCCAGTTGTTTTAAGAACAACCTAAGTACCAGTGTGGGTCCTACCAACCCCTACATTTGACCAGTCTGAGCAGCAGGCAAAGGCATTCCTATGTGGTCAAACTTTAGCCAGGAAAAAGTAGCCAACTTTTAAATCACGTGGGTCCTTTTCCAACTTCGCAGTAGGGCAGAAGTTTTACACACCAGAGACAAGCTGGAAACAATTACTCAGAGCTTAACTTGCTAAGTTTAAGGAAAAGAATAATAAAAAAAAAAAGGCAAGAGGCATTCATACTATAGTAAAACACTGGTGAAACGGTCTGTAATAAGGTAATAAACTAGTGAGGAGAAGGGATCAGCTTATGGAGAAGTCAGCAAGGGAGGAGATGGCTGCATGGCAAGGATAAAGCCAGGCAGCTGGAGCACCAAGAGTGGGAGATGTTCTCCTAAACTGCTGTGAGATGGGGGGGGGGGGGGGAGACACACCTCTCAGGGTTGGGTTCGTTCTTCCGATCCCGGGAATGACGAATCATCCTGCACTTCCCAATGACAGCATCTGGACGGGATATCCCCATGCCTTTAAACACCAGTCTGTGGAAAGCAAGTACATTAAAACCCTGCCACAGGTGATGGATGTGAGGTGCAGTGTTGCACCTTCCACAGATGATTATTTGTTTTCAGCTCGCTATCACCAAAGGGGGTTAACCCATGGGCACATGGGGAAAAGACCCACTCCACTGTCAACACCAAGGATCCAGTAGTTCACTGCACCCCTCACTCAGACACCACCGGCTCCTCCAGAGCCTGAATTAACGTTGCTCCAGGCTGCAGACTGGAATTTGAATGGGAGGCACCTTGCTTTTAACCTGTCTGGAAAGGAGCCAGAAGAGCATTCACTTTTTTGGGGTGTGAAAGCTTCAGTCCTGGTAGAAACTGCAGTGAATGGTGGTCAAACAGCTTGGTGGTGACACATGGCCAGAGCCACAGTGGTCACAGCTCGACCCACCAGGTGTGGGTCTTTGTCTGCATACTCTCTGCAAGGAACCTGCAGCTCATGGACTACGAAGCTGCAAAAGTACCTGGTTTCTTCCTCTTTGCATCCCCCTTTTCATTCCTATATTGCAGCTTTTGCTCTTCAAAATCTGATTGCCTCTAGAGAGGGCTGACTTTTTGTTCTGATTGCCTGGCCTCACTGGAAGCTTGTCCCTTGCTTGTCCCTCAGGAAGGTAGAACCATTTGTAGAAAGAACAGTCCTGAAGCCCCAAATAGCTCAGAAAGCCCAGAAAAAAGATAATACTGTGTAGTATTGACACTGAAAATCCTAACCAGAACTTCCCAAATCCAAGCTCCTCATAATGACTTCTCGAAGCCACCACCCTGGGGATGAAAAGCCATAAAGTAGCACAACCTGATTTCCACCCTCTGCCCTAGTGTTCAGGCAGTGGTGATCCCAGCCTTCCCTGTGTAACACCCTCCTCCTCTCCTGCAGTTCCGAGCCTTGCTGAGCTTCCTTCCAGGCAGGAAGGGATGGCTCCTGGTGCTGTTCACAACTGCTCACAGCCCGACAAACAAAGCTCTCATGGGAACTAAGGGATCTACTACCAGGATACAGATCCAGGCAAGCCTCAGGTTACAGTGGGCAAAGTCAGTCAAGGTCTCCCCTTCCCTTTGGCCAGTGCTGGGAGAAACAGAGGCATCCAGCTCCAGTCTGTGCATTGGTGTGGATGCTTGCCAGGCTGTGTGGCAAACAGTCCAGATCATGGTTGTGATTTTGCAAACAGGACACACTCCTCAGCACAGCCTGGGAGCTGCAAAGAGCACCCAGTAGGAACACACTTTTGCTGGGCCAGCAGGTTGCCCACACAACCACCTGCAGCCCCTCACACAGCAAGGAAGCTCCCTGTTGTGGTGAAAAGACACTCTGTCAGTGCAAGAGCAGCAGGTCTGTGCTCATCCTCAGCCTGGGGACACTCTGGGTCTCAAGGGGGTATTTATTTACCTGTTATAAATGTCATCATCTTCACCACCCCAGCCCCAGTAGTTGTTTGGGAATCCGTTGATCTTTGTGAACTGCTCTTTGCTCAAGGCAGACACACCTCCGAAATACTGATTGTAAGGCAACCTGGAAGCAGGGAGAAAAGGATGTTACAGGAGAAGAGGTGCTAGCTGATGACCTGCCTGCTTGTTTAGAAAGGGCTCCTTGCCAAAGGCCAGAGAGGTTATATGCATGGCCCTGGAGTGGCAACAGACATCTCTTCCAGCAGCATCCCAGCTTGCCCCCATATTCACCATGCCCCAAGAAAAGCTCAGTGCAAAGCTGAGCTGGCAGCGTGACCTTGCAAGAACAAACCCAGCCAAATTCCACTCAGAACAGGATGATTTGCTGAAATTCAGACCCACGGTACAAGGAGAGAGCCCATGGAAGGATCACCAGGACCTACCAAAGACCTTGTCTCTTCTTCAACAAGCAGAAGAAGCCCCTGAGCTTGCATTTCTGCTCAAAGCTTCATCTAGCTGGATAAAACTGGAGATGTTGTGGTACTGGTGACACTCCTGATCAGAGCAGAGCTTGGGTCTCAAGTGGGGATGTGTGGGTGTCTTGCCACCAACACCACTGCTGTACCTTGAGCACTGCTGGACACAGTGTGCCAGTAATGACTGAGTTACAACTGGTTTTCACTTACAGATGAGCCTTTAAGCTCCCCTTTGTGGATTTGGGAGAGAAAAAGAAAGCAAGGAAAAGCAAGGCACATTTTTATTTACAGCATCTTATTGAACCCAAATGCCAAAAGGTGTTTTGTTTTGCATTGCTTTTGAAACACACCAGGGCAGCCACCCAAAACTGAATAGCCAAAAAAATTTCATTTTGGTCTTAAAATAGTGTCTGATGCAGTCCTTCTTTAACCTGCACATAATTCTTGCTGTGTGAGAGCCTATCACTTTTCAGGCTGGCTGGAAACACTAGCTGTCTTCCAGCTCCCAGCCTGAAACACAGTAAGGGGGACACATGGGCATCTGCAAACTGGCCCTTAGCATCTCCTTGCCCTTTGCTTCACTCTCTAGAAGCCGTGAGTTTCAATAAGCTGCTCAGCTGCACTTCTTCCTCCCCTCCAGCCAATCCCCCTCCCTGCAGGGATGCGCATGCCAGAACAGGCTTCTGCCAAAGATATTTTCCCATGGTCTGGTGGTGGGTGGGGATATGAAACTGTGCCTGGCCTGCTGGGCTACCAGCCACGTGAATGATAAAATGCCCCTCTAGAAGGTGTCTCACCGGAATCCAAACTTATCCATGGACACAGATAGGTGCCGCGGCTGGCTGTAACATTTGTAGGTGTTTCGGTCATCCATTGGGATGAGGTCTACATCACTAAACACAAAGCAATCATAGTCATACTCTTTCAAGGCTTCTGTAAATCCTATATTCAGCAGTTTAGCACGGTTAAATTCTTCTTCTCCGTCCTAATTTAAAAACAAATAAAAACAGTTAAGTGGCTTAAAATCACCAGCTGGCTTCAGAAGCATCTTACCTGTTGTGAGATGTGGATGTTGCCATAATGGGCTGGCATGCCTGTGATAGAATGAGCTCAAGCCCAAGGACAAACCTTCAGCACCCACAGGATGCTCACAGTGAACCCCCCAGATGCTGCCCACAGGCCGATGGCAGCTGAGGCACCGGAGATCCTGGGCTTGGCTCAGCTTGCTTCTTTTGGTCAGAGACTCCAAGAGAGCAGGTTTGATGCTATGTGGTCCTCCCCATCCCACTCCATGCATGGACATTTCAGGACTGAATTTTGTCATCAAGTTTGCAGATTGCTGAGGTTTCCCAAAGCAGCAGAGAAAAGCAAAGTGAGACAGAAAGAGAGACACCTTTGGAATGCTCTAGTCTACAGCTAGGATAAGGACCATGGACCAAAACCATAACCAGTTCTGTGGCCATAATTTCGGCACCCTCCTCTAAAGCTCTGCCATGATATGGCTGTGGGAGCAGAGCATGGCCTCTGCTAAGCAGCACATGTGAGCACAGGACAAAGAAAGCATGTGCGTGGCACCAGGAACTAAGTTCTGACACTTAGTCCTGCTTCTGTACCAAGTCCTGGGCAGACATCTCACATGTTTGAGATGCTCCCCAGGTCCTGGAAAGGGTGCTGCTGGTTCAGCACACAGCTCTGCTGACTGGATGGCAGGACAGTGTGGGCTGCCTCATGCAAGGGCTACAGCTCCCGCATGGGACATCTGCTATGGTACACAGCTCCTTCCTTGTTGCTACTCTGACAGAGCTCTCAACAACCCACCACCTGCAAAAAACCCAGGAGGGCTGTCGTCGTGGCAAGAAGGACTGAATAGAGCTGACACCCCATCAGGACACATTAACCCTAGGAACCAGCAGGCAGTGTGGAAAGAAAATCTCTGCTCTCCTCCCTGACCAACAACTTGGGGAAAATCAGTCTGGCCTCTCTTAGACAGAAACATTTCAAAAGAACACGTGGCTTTCAGTACAAGCACTGGCTCGAAAACTGCTCAAGTACTTTTGAAAACAGCATTATCATACCCACAAACCTGAGGACACTGCCGGTTTTAGAGCAAGTTATTTCCAATTCAGGCCCCAACCATTCAGCTGCAGCCTCAAACCTAAACTGTCAGCTCTGTTCCAGAGCAGATAGTGGAGAACTCAGTGGCTTCGCCTGTGGAGACTGAAGGTTTTGCCAGTCTATAAATAAAACGTGCCAAATCCTTTACTTTTTGTCATATCCAACCTTTCCCTCTCCACACCCTCAAAGTGTTGATCCAAAAGACTCCTCCAGCAAGTTGTCCCCCCACCCTGCTGTTCCCACACCCGGCATGGGACATGAACCAGAGATGGACAAAATACTGTGCCCAAGGAGCAGAAACTCTAACCATCAACTCTTCCTGAACTGCTTGGCCTGGTTAATCGATAATCAGTTCAGAAACTGTTTAATCCAGACTGGATTTGTGGCTGGAGAGACAGCACAGGTTCTTGAAACAGTCCCAAGTATCTTTCAAATGAAGGTTTTAACATGCAAGTGCCGAGGTTTTCAAAAGCATTCATCACCTGCCTCAGGCATAAATGACTTCACAGGGAGGAGTGCACTTTTGTGGAGGAGGATCTGAGTGAATTCTCAGCATCCTCACCTGAAACAAAAGGGTTCAGGCAAAAGGGTTCACTTCCCACCTACAGTGGTGGGAAGATGATCACCAAAAATCTGAGTGCAGAAAATGATAGCAAATTGAACAAAGAGGCTGGGGAGAGGCACCAGCCGTGGGATCAGAGTTTTCTTCCCCTGGTGAAGGGGGATGCTTACCCACAGCTGCCAAGACTTCCTCAGGTCCCATGCCACCAAACCTGGGCCCGACTCCGTAACACTATGAGGGAGCCTTCTCAGTGCTGGTGCAATATGCTTCACACCTCAAAACATCTGCTGGATCCACTTTAGGAGAGTGGCCTCATACTATACCCTTTGGCTGCTCTTTTAGCAATGCAACTTCAAGCAAAGAAACCTCACACCGATGATGTTACCAGCAGAGGCTCAGCTGTAATTAACCCATGCCTCCAGGAAGCCTCTGGCTCCTCTGAGTGACACTCAAAGACTAGCAATGCTAGAAGAAACTGCCTTTTTAAACTTTTCCCTGAAAAAATCTAAAGCACACACACAGGTTGGAC
Source organism: Upupa epops (assembly GCA_013397515.1). Classification (NCBI taxonomy): domain Eukaryota; kingdom Metazoa; phylum Chordata; class Aves; order Bucerotiformes; family Upupidae; genus Upupa; species Upupa epops. Next base: position 169,810 of record VZRI01013056.1, read on the forward strand.
AAGGAGTGTGCAGAACCATCTTGTGCTGCTTCACACACTGGACTCCTACAAGGGGTCTGCCTGTGGTAAGGCATCAGACATAAGGCAAACCCTTCACAGGGGCACTGCCACTCTCCTGCAAAATAGCCACACACACAGCTTCACACAATGGGGTCTCAAAAAGCTGGAAGGAGGGAAAATTCATCATCCAAAAAAGAGAACAAAAATCCCTGTCCCACACAGTTTTTAGTAACTTTACTGCAGGCAGGTAGCTCATGCAGCAAAGCTTGCAATGGTCTTATCAACTGTGACTCCTTCAAGGGCAGGAGACTGGTTTTCTGATCCAGGAGGTATGCAGGGCTTTGCAGCAAGTACTAGAGTACAAGAAAGACTGACAGGTTTTGCTTTCTGCTTCTTCACCAAAGGCAATGTGGAAGCACTGGCGTGCTTGCTGTATCTGAGATGGAGATCTCTCAAACTCCCAAATGTGCTGCAGGCTTCCACCTTTGACCAATTCCCAACTCTTTGAAAGAAAAAATTAACTAAAAGCAGAGCTGGGAGATCTCCTTTCTGTGCTGATGTCCTTTCCAGATTACTGCATGGCTCAGAACCGCAGGTGACACTTGAGAGAGCAGATAAAGTAGAACTGGAAAAACCTCCAGCCCTTGCCTCTGCTTGCAGTATCTCATCCCATGGAGGCCCCCTGTTATTTGCTAGGAAATGGATCAGTTTGAACTTGCTAGGATAGAGAAACATCATCCTAAAAAGTACCTAGGAGACTGCTACTTGGACAATGCAGCCAAGTTCTAGATGCAGTCTCCACCCTTATTTCCTAGGCTTTCAAAGAGAAGCACAATTTTGTTGCACCTTTTTCTCCTGGCAATTTTTTCCCATGTTCTCTTATCCTGAAAGTTAAGCCATGTCTCAGTTGAGTGTTCTCATTTCCAGGTCCATGAGAGACTAGCTGAAGGGGAACAACCTGCAGTCTCAATCCTGCCAAATCTGACACCGAGATGTTTCTCATGCCTGAATATGACCAGCCTGAGCAGAAGAGCCCCCTTGACTTTTTACTTCCCAACCCCTTTTTTTTGCTGAACCTGATTTGCTCAGCCAGACCTACTGAAGCATGCTGCATTTTTTTTAGTGCCAGACAGATCAAAATGAGGAGCTTCAAACATCAAGCTAAAGGACTTGGAAACCAGAAAAAAAGCCATCTGTTTCAGTTTTGCCCTGCCTTCCACTTCCACATAGGAGGCAGCTCATGCATGCAGCACACTAATGCAAAGGACCTGTGGCAGCATCTCTCTCACCTAGATCCCATAGCCTCGGGGAGGCTATGGTGAGGACACATGTTTTTGGTCAGCTAAGAGAAGCATCACCTCCAACAGGAGGTTGTCGGCTAAGTCCAGGATCTGCCACAACAGCCTGAACCACACACACAACATCCTTATGAAAGTCCATATTCCAGAAAGAATTTCCAGAGCTCCACAGGACCCCAGAAGAAAACTTACTATTTGTCTGTCAGAGGGAGCACTATTTCCACATGGCTGAGGGGCCTCAATACCCCCTGCAAAGTAACACTAATGTGTGTGATGCCCCAAGCACTACATTCACACATACTCGGCAAAACTGCTACTGAGGGCGCTGCAGGTAACACCAGGAGCTAGTAGAAAATGGTTGAGCAGCTGCAAAGTCTCCCCTTTCACACATTCCAGTCTGGCTGCTGAAGTATTGACAGGCTCAACGCTAGCAAGAGAACTCACTGCCATACATGAGCACCCAGGTGGCAACAGGTGAAGGAGACAGAGAGCAGGAGCAAGGTGGGCTGGGGAGAAACCACACATTCACCACCACCAGCTCATGTCCTGAAGCTAGGCTTGTGTAGTGTTGGATGGGTTCTACAAAGAGCCTGTCCAGCCGTAAGCCCTCACCTTAGATGTATTGGAAAGATCCTACAACTCCCACTCCACACATAAGGTTTGGTTTTTGCTGTGGGTGGAGCATGGAGGGGCAGCACAGTATTTTCCACTGGCTCCTGTTACACACTTGACATTTTACCAGTATCACCCCCGTGAACTCAGCCAAGTCCTACTCTGAGGCACTCAGCCACGGAAGAACAGCATGGTGGAGACACAACGGACTCATGATGGAAATGCATTGGGCTGAAAGGAAGAAGTTTGACATTACCAGTGCAGCAGTAGCAGGCTCAGCGCTCCTCTTTCTTTCTATGAGATGCAGAGCACAGAACAGCACGTAGGCAGCGTGTAGGAGATCACACAGTAATTCTCCTTGCTTCAGTGATTGTTTTGATATAGACAGGATTAACAAGTAAAGGTAATATTTCCCCACTAGAAGGAAAAATAAAATAAAAAAAAAAGGAGGGCAGATGCAAAGGGAAGGACAGACAAGAAAAAGAGAAAAGCAATTGTCAAGATAGCAGAGAAATAAGACCACTTTCCTACTGTACTTCTTGCAGAATCAATACATTTTCTGCAACTCTCTCTGTTCAGTGTTCCCACTCACCCTTGAAAGATTCATCCAGTGAATTTACTACTGCTGACGACTCAGCCTGTCACAGGCATGCAGAAGGAGTTTGTTTATTTTACTTACCAAGTAGTTTTACTTGCTAATCTATTGCTGGATATGTGCCAGACATACACAACCTGCCTGTCACTGCATGACACTCCTGCTCAAACTTTGCTTAAGGGATGTGTCTGGAAAAAGCATTTGTTTCAGTAACTTTAGTGAGAGTTAACATCAGAACACGCAGACAACGGCACAGCTTCAGCAGCGGAGAAGAGCAGGAACCAGCTATGCCAGGCAGTGCAAGCCAGCATGTACCAATACAGCAGCCATGGGAACTTTAACTGGGCTTCCCCTTTAGAGGTGACAGCACAACTCCATGTTATCAGATCACTTCCTTTCCTTATCCTTTCCTTCCCCACTGATGGGGAAATAACAGCCTCAGTCACACTGCTGGCTCCCTGAAATGGATATGGCTGCTTGCCCACACATGGTGTCCCTGAACCATGGGCAGGCAGCTCTCCCTGGTCCTCTGTGGAGCCAGATGATGAGCTGTGCCCCCATCCCAGCCCAGCTGCTGTAAACCACATTGAACCCTCACTTCTATACCATGCTGCCCTGCCATCTGTCCACCATGATCCGTGGGGAGCGTGGCTCCAGCAACTCTGTGGCACAGGTAACTTGCAAATGCAAAGAAAAAAAGCCTCAAGGACAAAGGGCTGGCCCACAGCAGCACAAGCTGCTCTGCGCATTACACAGGGAGGGTATCCTTACAGGTTTAATTCTATGACACACCATGCCAGCCCACATGTTACTGTGTGCCCTCAGCAACAAGGCTGCCAGTGCACAGCACAAGCACAAGCAACCTCAGACACTGAAGCAACCCTGCTTCTGTGCTAGAGAGCTACCACTAATTCCTCAGGAATCATTTTTGCCCCAATCTCTGGCACCGCGGAAGATGAACAAAGTAAGAGAAACAGTAGTAACAGAGTATGGGTTTCTTTTCTATATAAAGATCTCCCCTTCCAATTCTGTGAGGAAATCTATTATTTGTCTGATAATTTTAAACATTCTTGGTGTTTGATATACTTAAAACACATCACCTGATTTGCAAAGGTGAGCAGTTATTTAAAAAAGCCTGTTATTTCATCTCACTCTTTACACAACTGAGATACTGGGATATAAATACATTCCCAAGCAACACACTGTGCTGTGAGACTGTCTACATAGAGGTCTCTGCTGGGTCTCTTAGACCTCTATCTGCCCTCTCAAGCTGCAGACCAAGCACGTGCTTACAGAGTAAGCTTTTCTTTTTTTACTTGGGTAAACAACACCCATTTATTTAACCACTATTACAGTATAGATGAACGTAGCTTCTCTGGAGTGAAACACTTTTTTCTTTTTATTTTTTAAAGACAAGTCTAGGGCCATCAGATATCAAGGAATGCAAACCACAACAAACCCCATCCCCTGTCACTACTTGTTTGTTTTCTCTCCTGTTCACCTCAAGACAATCACAGTCACTTGCACAGTTTTACTTTCTCCACTGTGACAGTTTGTGCACTAACATGAACAGAAGTTACTCAAGAAGATAAGTGAAACACTAGAGTTTTATGGCACACCCAGTGCCAGACAGGCATTAACTTTGTCATCTTAAAGATCTCTGTATGCAATTCCTGCAGCAGCTGAGAACATCTGGAAAGACGTGTCCAATTGGCTTGTGCTACTAGTGAATTTTTTCACTCCCCACCCTAGGGGCTTCAAGCAGAAGTGAATTACACTTGATCAGGAGACCTCAGGTTTTCTCTTAGAATTATCAAAGTAAAATTGCTCATGTTGATCTTAACTTTTTGTTTTGTTTTTAAAGGAACCATATCCCTGCTGGCCAGCCCACTTATGTTTAGGACAAAGCAAGTATGCCCATTTTATGGGCACAGGCACTATCATGAGAGCAGTAAAAAGCACAGTGTTTGCAATATCTTACCTGGTTAATAACATATACTCCATAATCTAGCTGTTGCCTTTGGAGAATTGGGTGCAGGTAGTAGAGCCAGTACTTCAGGTGCTCCTCTCTGTTCCTGAACGGTATGATTATTGCTACTTTCTGAAGTGCCATACAGTCCTTTGGAGCAAAACGACCTCCTGCTTTGACCTCTGGGTTGATTCTTGCCACTTCTTCCAGGTTGACTGGCTGGGAGAACTCCACGCGTAGCGCCCCAACTGCAAGACAGGCAAAGTACAAAGCGTGTCAATACACACTGCTTGGCTCTCCAAGCACACATTCTTTACACATTTGCTTTTTGTTTAGCTGTTTTGTTTTTTTTTTAAACAGAGGTCTGGATCCAAACAAAACCTTGGCAATGCATGGAGGTGTTGAAGCATGGACCAGCTGTACCCAAAGGAAACATATAATACCTTTCAGAGCAAACCTGCCAACACGTAGCCTCTACATATCAGACCCAAATCAAGTTGTTGCTGACAAATAAGTTTAGAAAAATCTTGTTAACTGCATGGCAAACCAACGGCTGTGCTGCCCCTGGCACATGTGCAACAAAACCAGGCTAGGGAAGAATGTTGCTCTTTGCTCTCACATCACACAGCTCAAGAGTTAAGTATTTCAAAAATAGTCTTGCTCTCCTATCAACGTAGTTCCTTAGACCAAAGCTAGCCACATGTAAAGTGAACAAACCCTCCTTTCTTGGTGTCTTCATTTGGTTCTTTTTTCCTTATAGACACTTGCAGTGTTCTGTAGGCACACCCATTAGTTATTAAAAGTTCTGTACTAGAACTGCTAAAAAAATAATATCCAGATTTGCATGTGGGCTGGCAACTCCTGCACACAGTTTCAGCAGTGGCAGGGTTTGAAACCACCAAAATAATCCATGCCTAAACTGGTGTATAAAATTAAGAAACCACCTTGGCAGCATGGAAGAGGAAGGCAGCCTGACATGCTCAAGGGCAAGCTCAATGACAGAGGGCAGAGACAGCCCAAGGTACTGATATGGCCAGTGAGACCTACTCTGCAAGCCTTTGGTTTGCATGCCTGCACAAGAGCTCTTTACTTGCCAAGGCTCCTCTGCTCTGCCATACCAGCTCCAAAGCTTGTACATGGCTCTGGGCTAAACATGGCACCACTGGCCAAAGCCCTTTTGTGTATGTCCCCTTTCAACACCCAGGCTGGCCTTTTTGCAGTATTTGCGTCCAGCTGCTCCAGCCCTAACAAACAGCTTGACAGTCCACGGCGAACAAACACACTAGCTGCCTCCGGGAGAGACCTCTCCTGCTCGTGTGTCCAGCTCCGAACAGTGGCCAGGGAATAATAAACTGGGCTCATATACTTGGTTCCATCAGCAGTGGATGGAGATGTTCAGGCCTCCACACATAAAACAGGTCTTCATCATAAACACTAGGCTAGGGATCACTCTTGGCTGATTTCACTGCTGTAGCATCCCCTCTACTCCATCTGGGTGTGAACACACATGTGAGCATTAATGCACTCACACATGAGTTTTAGAGCTACCACCTCCTCTTCACATTTCTTGCAGAGGCCCCCAAACCCCTGTGAAGGCACATACAACATACATGCTTCTGTGTGTACATGCCAATGCTGGATGCACTGCTCTTACAGAGTTCATTTAGTTCAGAGGCAGTGCCATCACAATCAACCTCATGCAGACTCCAACATACATCTACTGAAAAAAACAGAAATAATGCTGCAGGCTCATTCCCTGCTTATTTATCTAGAGGAAGCTACTTTGGTTTGGTTGTGTTGCTCCAAAAACCTGTGCTTGCTCAGGCTACAGGTGGCAGGAAGACTGTCTGAAGAGGGAGAGGCGTTCAGGGTACCTTGGGAGGCAGTGAGGTAACTCTACTGCCTGACCCCACTTCCTGCACAACAGGGGAAAGACCTTGCAGAGCTGCCACTGTGGTCAGGATGTTAAAGGGTCTTCCTGTCTGTGCACTTGGCACTTTCTCAGACTCTGGGCACTGGGATGTCTACCCATACAGCACTCCAGTGTCCGCAGCTTCATCCTGACATACCAGCCTGGTTCCCCACCCTACCTGCCCCAGGGTACCAGCTGGGTGCCTGCCTGCCCTGCGGCTGCACAGACATGGCTGAAGCCTCTACAGCCACAAAGCTGCCTGCAGGAGAGTTCAGAGGGCACTCTGCAGTAGGAGGAAGAGGCAAGAATGGGAGGAACAGGGACAGGAAGGAACACACTGCGGCATTACTGGACCAGGGCTCCACAGCAGTAGGATAGGGAGGTCCTGTCTCAGCCATTCCTGTGACAGTGGGACAGGCAAAGGACAAGCACCAGGGCAATGAGGCCAGTGGGAGCGTGTAGTTTTCTCTAGAGTTGCTTGCCTCTTCCCTACCAAAGTGGTAAGCAGTCTCCTGGAACAGTCTCTGGCCTTGACTGACCTCCTTGGCTGCTTCCTCCTGCCCATCCCTCTGCCCCTCAGTGTCACCTCCATTTGGAGACTGACACTTGCAATTAGGATTATGCTATGTGCATTTAAACCAGCAAAGGCCATAACAATGGGCACAGTTCACTCTACAGTGTGGTCCTGGTTAGCAAAAAACTATACATTGCGCAAATGAGCCCACAGGCAAGCAGACCCCAAGGCTGTCATCTCCTGAGGATATGGACTCAGGGTGTGATGTGCTGCTGACAAGAAAGCATGAGAAGTTTGCTGTGGGTGCTGTCAGACCGGATGCAGCAGTATCTGTATCTCTGTTTATAGAGGGTAAACTTCTCAGCCCGATTCACTCCATCTCAATCTTTTCCACTACTGTTCAAGGTGACTGCTTGACACAAGAACAATGAACCCCTGAACAGACAGGCGTGGCACAGCTACAAGGATGTGCAGCTCTAGTCACCCACCTGGAGCAGGATCTGTAGGAAACACCTTTTTGATTCAGTTACAAAGTTCCAACACTGCAAAGCTTCCTCTGCTGCCACTAGACATTTTTAGCAAAAGAAAACCCTGAAAATTTGAATAGGCAACTGACAGAATCTTGCAGAAGACAGAGCACTCACAAACATCACACCCAAACACTTCAGAGACTGTAAAAAGAGGTGGTAGCTAGCAGTGATAGGGCAAGAGAGAGACACACAACCAAAAAAAACNTCAGAAGCCTTTTTTTCGAAGGGAAGGAGCACAGGAAGGGTGTTGTGCAGGCACACACGACACGACATCCTGGGGCACACAAACAGGAAGCAGCTTCTCACACACAGCAAAAGGTGAGGTCTGCAAAAAGCCAGTCACAGTGCTCAAGCTCCAGGAGGCTGACCCACAGCCCTGATGATGCTCCCAGAACCTGCCTCCCGACAGCCACAACTAAACCTCATGCCATTTGGGTCTACCAGCAGAGTGCTCAACCATCCTGCTGACCTAAATGAGAGGACACACACAAGAAGCCAGGATCCACTTGGCCTAATGCTACAATAAATCCAGATGCTGCTCCAGCCTCCTTGGACCAGAGACAGTAGAAATGTTGGGAAAACACAAGCAGCAATGCCCCACAGAGCTGATATTACCGCTGGCTGTATCCTCAGGATAGCAGTGAATGGGATGGTGTCACACTCCATACAATAAGGTCATAGCAGGTGATAAAACATGTGGCAGGAGCAACCAAGAGCAAACCCAGGGCATTAAGATGGGATGGGAAGAGATGAGGTAGAACCCCTCCCCAGAAGGATGGTGCACCTCCAGCAGAAGGAATCATACTCCAGAGCACCTCACTGAGAAAAATGACAGAATCCACCTGCACCTCAAACTGGGTGCTATACTGGTTTTCAAACTGGCCTCCATGAGTCTTTACCAGCTGTCATATAATTCGTCAGGCAAAGAAACAGTCCCATGCAAAACTCAGGTATTCAGTTTAGTAAGAATGAAAGCAAAAGCATGTAGCACAGAGGCTGGGGAAAAAAAATCTCTCCCCAACCAGGGCAGCAAAGAACATTTCGACAGCCCTTTTCCAAAAGCCAGGCACTGCTCTCCAGTCGCTGAGCCATGTGCACATCTGCACTGCTATGCCCAGACAAAACTTACACAAAAGAAAAGCTGGAAAAGAGAAATAAAACTCACAGGAGAAAAAGAAAACAACCTCTCTTTGCAAGGCCCCAGTGGAAAAGGGAAGGGCACCAAGTCTACTCGGACTGGGAAAACCCAACACCCACTGCACTCCAGAAAATGAGGGGGCAAGTTCCCCACCCTAGACTGAAGCATGAGTTGCTCCAGCCCCTAGACCCACGTGGCTGCTCTAGGGCAGGCAGGCAGCTGCATCCTACAGCTCAGCAAAGGAAATCTTTCCTAATAAAATCAGCTGAACTTCAGAGCTGTGCAAGTGGCACCAGTCAGGCTCCAGCTGGGTAGCCAGTGGTGGCAGGGTGGGACTAGTGCAAGAGGCATCACCCATCTGGGCCCCTGAAGCAGCCCCCAGTCCTGTCCTGTGACCCACCAGCTGTAACAGCCACCAGGACATGTGTCTCCTTACAGACTGACTGGCAGCTGCTGCCTGAAGCCTTTGGTCTCCCATAAGGGTTAAAAAAATTAATTAAAAAAAATTAGTTGGTTATGGCTAGAAATAACCCAGTGAGGAAAAAAACCCTTCACAAGGTCGGAATACATTTTCCTTGGGTGATCTACTCTTAAGAGTTGCAACCCCCTTACAGACACAAGCTATGCTGGTGCAAAGCCTGGGGCTACACCAGTACATGCCCTGTCTTGTGCAGGCTCACGTGGCCCCTGGCATCTGAAGCTGGGAGACCCCAAAGGGAAAGAGCTGGTGAAAGAAAATGAGGATGAATCACACACACCAGCGTCCCTAGGTCTCAGTGATAGCAGGTTTGCATGACTAAGTGAGTGTCTACAGACAGAGAAATTGATTTTCTTAATCCAACCCCAAACACTGCCTTTTCCAACACAAGGTCTCACAGTAGCACATGGCTACTGTAGGAAAAAATAAAACACCCTGTGATTTGCACTAGAAGGTACTTCAGGGAGAGAAGTGAAAGTCCTCATCCGTGGCTCAAATCCAGCACACTCTCACTGAAGTGGCTTTGAACTGTCTCTATTTGAGCCAGGAAAATCTGCATGCAATTAGACCTTCTCACTGCCTCCACAAAATTAAATTCCTGCAAACTCAAAACAAACAAACAGAGGGGCTTGGATCGGACAAAGGCTGAGCCACCCCAGCAGGAACTCTCTACCCTGCCGTGGGGTGGGATTGGGATGGTCTGAGGGGCCAGCTCTCCTGGCCTGAGTGGCATCCTGAAGACCTGGCTCTGCCAGGAGCAATCCTAAACTGCAAAGCAAACCCCCTGCCCCATCCTGCACAACCCAGTCCCATCCCGACACCTGGGGCTAGGGTGCACTCCCCACATTGCGTAGGAGGGCGCCAGACGCCAGGTGGTATGGAGGTGCCTTTGTCTGGATGACATTCTGCCAGACCCAGACAACAACATAGAGCACAGAAGGCAAGGACAGACAAAGGACACTGCATGCCTGGGGAAATGGCTGCTGACACTCCACTGCCGTGAGAGCACAGGTTTGTAGAAAACCACCTTAAAAAGGCTTTACCCAGTGATTGGCAGCTTCAACAAGTCACACTCACAAGTAAGTGCCCTCAATCCAGTGACACTCCAGCCTGAAGACCAGTGTTAGGGGAGACGACAAATGCACCCTTTTTCACACAAACATCTGCAGGAGCTTGGGGTAGTTCTGCAGCTGATCAGCAGCTGGAAAGGCTGTATGCCGGTGGCCACAGTCACTGCTTGCCCATCTGGAAATGTTAGTCCATGCCTAGCCCAGCAAACACCTCTCCTTCCCACCATGACCTCTAAGACCTGATTTGCACAAAGGAAAGCACTGTCCTGGTGGGACAAGCTGCACACTGACTCTGCTCCATCCACATCCCAGAAACCCACAGATCTTTGACCCCACCACTGCAGTAGTGCTGTGGACTCCAGCTCTGTCCCCAAAGCCTCTGCAACCAAGTCTCTTACTTGGCCCACAGAGGTGGGGAGGAGAGCAGGGGCTGCAGGATGCTGTACAGAGAGGAAAGTCCACTGGCAAGAAGAGGCAAGCGGTCATGTCTGGTAGCCCAGCATCTTGGTCTTGCTTGTGAGGCCACTAGACCCACAGCACATCCCTGCTGAGGACCATGCACGTCCAGCTTGCTGCCCTTTGAGAGCCAGACTAAGGAGCTCCACTCCACAACAAAGGAAGTAAGTTCGGAACTTAACCAACTTAACCAAATTCTGTCTCAGCTTGGGAAGCTGCAAGTATCTGTCTCCCAAACTTGGCCAGATTTCCAAGGAAACTAGCTGTTGCTGCAGATCAATTCTGGCAGAGAAGCAAGCACATTATGAACACTAGATGCACCAGATGGAAAACTTTCCTTTTCTCCCATCTGTTGTGCTGTATATCTTTAGAACAGCTGCTCTCCAGGAAAGCACGGTGCCTTTCTGAGATACTCTGAAAGCCAGATTAATAGTCCTTGACCTTCACTTTGAGCAGTTAAGAGGATGTTAGGGATGCTCTCATCACAGAGGCTACCAGAAGAGCTGTGCTTCCAAGGCAGGCAGGACGTGCTCCTGACCACACCGGCAGCTGTGAAGCTGTTGGTGGTGTTGCCAGGACCGCATGCCTATTCCCTGCCAAACATCTTTAACGTATTCTTTGGAGAAGTTTAACATGGTTTCTCAACCTCTTTTGAGGTCAAGAAAACCTAACTGGTTCACATGTTAGCTCCCCCCTCCCCCAGTCCTTCTCTCTCTGAGTTTCTGTTTCATCTTTTCTGAAAAAGGAGAGGAAGGGACATGAGTCAACTCCAGCTCCTGACTCTGAACAAAGTACTGCCTGCAGCATCCGGGTTGGGTAATAAGCAGGAGGGAATGGAGATAGCAGTTGCATTGGAGAGGTTAGAAAAAAAATACCAGCAAAAAACACAAAGCAGAAAATAGCAAGTTCAGATGAGTGTGGGGAAGATGCTGTGTGTAAAGCAAACACTTTCTCCACTGTTTGGTATTGTGAAAGACTCAAGAGGACCTTGGTTTCCGAAGCAGAAACCTTCCACAAGCAGACAAGAGCCCAGGACTGCAGGTGGGCAATATGAAAGGAGCCAGACCCCAGGCATGCCAAATCCTCTGGCACAGAAGCCTCCTTAAAAAAACAGTGTCCTCAGCACCTCTTAGGTTTTTACTCTCTCACTCCAAATAATGCTCCACTAGGATTCTGCTAGTCCTAAACTATCTTCTCAACCCCTATCCAAGCCATGTCCCACGTACAGGGGCCTCAAACTACCTGATCTGTGAATTCACTGACCTCTCAGGCAGCAAATGACTTCTAAAAACATCTGTAATCACTACTGATTTGTCAGGCCACCTCTGTCTCTTCAGAACCTCAGCGTTACGAGAATCTCTTTATTGATTACTCACAGAATCACAGGCTGGAAAAGACCTCCAAGATCAAGTCCAGCCTATGATCTCACACCACCACATCAGCTAGACCATGGCACTAAGTGCCACATCCAGTCTGTCCTTGTTCATCTCCAGGGATGGGGACTCCACCACCACCCTGGGCATCTGCAGCTTAGAGCAACTGCTTGCGCCGTCAACAAAGATGTCAGAAGAGGTGCATCAAAGAGAAAAACCTATGTCACAAGTCCTCCTGCCTCCAAATAAGCAAAGGGTGCTAACTCACAAAGGGATTTCCTTCTCCCTATTCTTGTGCTAAAAGTTTCTGTCCAGGGCTCTAGCATCTCACAGCAGCAGTTGTTTATCTTGCAAACCAAAGATCTTCCAGCAAAACAGCCTTTTGAAAGCTGTATGCCTTTTTAAATACCATTGAAAGTGAGTGCATTTCTAGTGGCTTTTGCTTTGGAATATTCACTAGTTCATATATTAAACAAGATTTTTCTGGTTTGTCAGTATCCCTTAACTACTACTTTTCTAAATATAAACCTGGGAATGAAGAGCTACTAAGCCAGATGTCTCACTGCAAGGTGTTTAGTGCCCTAGGGTCACCTTTGCCATGACATACCCATGGGACTGAGGGTAAGACCACATCTCTCAGGTCTGCCATCCCTCACCAGCCAAACCCAGTATTTAAATGAGGATCAAAAATGTCTAAGGAGACAGCTGTGTTCTAAAATAACCTACATAAAATAACCTGTGCTCTTAATCAGGCAGGACCTGAAAATTACATACCTGAAACAGATAATCCTGGCCATGAGGTTGTTTTTGCAGACTTCTGGCACTGCAAGGTAAGTGCTGCTTTCTGATGAGATCTTGGAGGGGGATCTTCCTTATAAAGAAACCACCTGCCCCCTTCACACTCTCTTCTAAAAGCAGTGTAACCTAACTACTCCACCAGCAAAACATAAAGACCTTACTGAAAAGTAAGAAGAATGGCATTTGGCTGTTTGGACAGCACCTAGGTCAACATATAGTATGTCTACAAGGCAACTTTTAAACTTACCTTTTCTAAAGAAAGTCTGGGAAAAAAAAAAGCAACACTACTGTTCTACAGATCTCAAATAATGTAGCAGGGGCACCTGAAGGATCTGTCTGGATATTTGCTGGCTTTTGGGCTTCTCAGAGGCTGAAATTTCACCATAGAAAGCAGGCTCTGCTTCTGGATTTGTCATTTAAGACACTTACTGGAACACAGCTCTAAACTGGAGCATAAATCCAAAACACTTCTATTACCTGGTATTAGATTATTTCATAGCTGTTAAGGACTCTGAATTCAACTCTGAATTATAGTTGCTCCAGCCTTGATATGTGCTTTTAAATTATAAATAAAGGCAAGTGAACCATAAAAGCATTTTAAATTTGGCAGCTTCTTGTAGAGATTAAACCTCATTCAGCTAATGCGTTTGCTGCTGAGCCAGACAGCAGGGATTGTAAACCACTGTATCTGAACATCGCTATAAAATACCCAGTGGGCCTCTGAAACAAGTAACTGGCTATCTGACTGTCCATAAAGCCCAAGCAATTCAGCTATACATGTTTCAACAAATATATACAGAAGGAAGGAGCTTCCTTTTCCCACCAGGGAATCACAAGAAAGTCCTTGCACATTCCTGCCTATTATGTCCATATAAAAAAGGAGTTTTGTGAACAAAAATAAGTCTTAGTTTGTCATTCTCCATGTGTGGACCATCAGAAATGCCTATGGAGTTTACAGTTCTCTCCCCCACGCTCATCTTCAAGATACCTGAGATGCTGATCAAGGTGGACTCAGCTCTGACCAATATCTGAGGCGCAGCCAGGATTGTTTTACAAATGCCATTTGCTACCAAAACCTGTAGGTTGGTGCAGGAAAAACATTAATGACCCACCTGTTTTCCCACCTACATGGATTGCTACAGACTCTGAAGCTGTATGGTACCAACCTGCATCTGACTGTACCATGCCACAAGTACTGAGGGTAACACAGAAACATACTGCACTGTAAAGGTCTACGTGGCCTGTAGCTCACTGAATATGTACAGTCAGTTCCATTAGCCTCATTTGGTCCAGCAGATTCTGCAAACTGCAGTGAAGATGTTACATGGATGGAATAAAGTATTTTAACTGATCCTTCAGCAACTAAGTCTGATAATGCTTTGAGTCTTGGGGACACTAAGTTTCTCTAAACTCCAAGCATTTCAAAAGCACATGACTCACTCCTGAGAGGATCAGGATAAGTGGAGACCATTTAAAGCAAAGCCATATTCATAAAGGGCTCTCACATTCACTCCACCGACACTTTAGCCCTAAAGTGAACTAGGGGAAAAAAGTGTAAGATAGGAACGAATAACAAAACACAGCACAGTTCCATTTAATGACCCCAAAACCACCTTCCTGAAATAGCACATCAGTAATTTGTTATTCAAATGCATTGATCCATAAACAGCTGACTAGTGAGCACAGAGAGAAACTATGAATTTCTGTGTTGGTTTTGCACATTTAAAACTACAGGTAGCATCTTGAAAGCCCCTTTCCCGGTTGTGATCTCTGCATATAAGGGTGCCTGTACTATGGTAGCTCACTCATGAAGAAGGACATGATCTCCAGGCTCCAAGGCCCAAATAACTTGTGGCCAGGTGACTATCAACCGAGATGCCAGCAAGTCATGGCAGTACACCGCCTACACCACTGGAGTGTCTATTCAAGGAGCAGCAACTAGGAACAGCAAGTTGGTCGAGAGCCTCATAACAGGAGGAGAAAGGCTGAGATTCACCTCACCCCCACCTCTGCCTTGTGACAAAGCCAGAGTATCAGAACAGGTTATCCATGTAAAAACCAGACCACCCTCCAGCGGGCTGCAAAACTGCCGGTAGCGTTTCAGACTCCCAGAACCCAGGCAGTCTTGGCCAAGTCCAGCTTCAGGGCAAGATGAAACATATGCCGAGCTGCCACGTATCAGGGTACTGCATCACAGGGCCAAGTAACGTGGGAAGCGCCTCTGGGACAGATGAATGGATGGATGCAAGAGCTTCATGTCCCATGCCCTCCTACCCCCAAGCAGGTCCGCACACACGAAAGACTGCACGGCACAAATAGCCATTCCGTCCACCCCGTGGGATTGCGCAAGGCGTATGGGGAAATGACTCAAACTCTCCGGAGAAACCCGTCCGTGCCGGAAGGGTACCCGCAGCGCCGGGAATCTCCTCGTTACCGCCCCCCCTCCCTTGCCAGAGCATCCGCGCCTCGGTCCCCCCCGAAGCCTGGTTCCCCGGGGATTCTCCCACAATCACCCTCGGCTCACGGCACTCGTGGGACAGCCGCGCCGCTGTCACATCTGCGCCCGCCCGGCGGGGACCGGCACCCCACGAGGGACAGCAGAACGCGACGGGACAGGCACTGCCGTTGGCGCACGGGCGATTCCCCGAGACCTCTGCGAACGAGGTGGGGGAGGCGGAACCCCACGCAACTCCCCCCAGCTCCAGCCCCGACGGGGCGGCACTCACCGAGCAGTGGGGAGGTCTCAGGACAGGGGCTCGGCGACGGCGACGCCGGCGGGGGCCGGGAGGACGGCGGCGGCGGGCGGGAGAAGGGCAGCGAGAGGTTGGCGGGTAGGAGTCGGCGTGGTGGCGGCTCGGGGCTGCCCGCCGGCCCGAGGGCGCTGCCAGCCAGGTAATACAGCAGCGTGG
>VZRI01013056.1:185496-222355 GCA_013397515.1 Upupa epops
CCCCCCCCGCCCCGGCATCGCGGGCAGGAGCAGCGGGTCCGCCCTCGGCATCCTGCTACGTCAACTCCTCCCTTGCCACCCCAGCATCCCGCCATGGCATTCCTCGATCACAGGATGCCCCTCACCTCGCTGCGACCTCGGTATTTCCCGCGCCGGCACCCCGGCATCCCACTATGACATCCCCCGTCCTCGCCAATCCCACTCCTCGCCACCTCTCCCCATCCCGGGATCCCTCCCCGGCATCCCTCCCGCTCCACCAGAGGCTATCAAACAGTGTCTCCCCTAGCACCACAGAGGGCAACCCCACCGCCACCCTCCGGCTGTGTGTGTGTCCACCACAGTGCCCGGTAGCCTGGCTGTGTGTTTGTGAAGGTCCGTAGAGTGCAAAAGTGCTTTTAGCAGAGGGTGTAAGAGGTAGAGAGATATGAGCTGTTGAGGAGGAGTACAGGAGTTCATGCCCTTTGAAGTGTACCAAGTATACACTTAATAATTTGTACGATTAAACATAAACTAGTTTTTTTGTCATCTCTGTGGAGCTTGTTTCAACATGATTTCTGCAAAGCGAAACAAACCAAACTCATGTTTTTGCCAAATAAATCACAGGACCCCAGCAGCAGTGGTGGCAGGGTCTTCTGAAAGTCTCCAGGCAGATGTCCTGCTTAGAGCAAGATTATTGCCTGCAGCCGGTGGAATCTGCTGTGGTTTCCTCCCACTGAGCTTGAAATCTGCCCAGCATGGCGACTTCCACCTCTGTGGTGCCCTATCCCGGAGCTGTTCCACATTCCTGAGGAAGGAGTTTCCTCACGTCCATCATCAAGGCAGTAGAAGTGCCTGGGCAAGCAGGTCTGAGCACTATCCAACATCCCGCAGTGTTACTCGTCTGTCTTCAGAGTCATGAGTCTATAAATCTGCAAAGAAACCTTCTTGGCGCTGCCCTGTAACTGTCACATCCAGCAGTGATAGTAAGAGGGTTTAGCAGTGCCCTTTGGTTGACAGCAGTGTCGGTCAGTATGCCAACACTAACCTAGCCATTCTCAACACTGACCAGAGAGAACTTGGTGGGCATCAGTGATTTATGGCATGAGACCGACAGCCAGCTAGGCAAAATCCTGCTGGTGGTCTAGCAGACTTGCTTGTATCTTGATAATCCCATGAACCTCCGAGTTCTTCAGGGACACCAGGTGACATTCAAGTGATTTTCAAGTGCAAGAAAGACTCCTGCCAGTAGTTCTTTATGCTACTACTATATAGTGTTCTGTTTACTTTGTCTAATGAAAGCAAAGTCACTGCAAGGAGAAGTGAATCTACATGCTCATTGGTTAAAACTGCTTTCTGACACACTTACAGACACATCACTTCTACTTCCCTCAGGCCTCATGGTCTGCTGATTTCAGCAGCCTCCAGCACTGCTTGGTGGGCCGCCAAAGTGCTGGTCTGTGGAGCTGGGCTCTCATCCAATGTGTCTGGATGCTTCTTTGATGTTCATTCAGTGACTGCTTACAGGTACTCTTCCAGATTAATAGGCTGTCTATGGTCTTTGAAGTGTATCGAGTCCCATCTTTTGACCTCTGACAATGCTGCTTCTTGATCTCAAGTCTGATATTCTTCTGTGACTGTTTCTCTTGGTTGTTGAGGTTTGGACCAGCTGGACTTGAGCAGATCCATGATATGTCATCTGATCTCATGGACTATAGCAGTTCAATGCTGTACAGAAGCAACCATAAAGGATTGTTTATTTACTGGCTGTGGTGAAAACTAGTAGGGCATGGTCTCAGGTTGTGATATGCTGGGATAGCAGAAAGAGAATGCCCAGGAAGTATGGCTATTGCCATTAGTGGGAGAGTCTGCACTTGTCTTTAAAAACTGAAATAGTCAGCAGAATCCAGGATAAATCTTAAACCTGGACAAATTTGGCTTTCTCTGGGACAAAAGAGTTTCTTTTTTCTGGCAGAACAATGAGTTGAATTCGGGTCTCAGTGTCTCTTTGCCCTTCCCAAGTGGCTTCAACTAACCACCTGAAAGTTCCTTTGGAAGATGGGCATTGCTTTCACTCTGTGGAATCTGAAATAGAAGGAGTGATCCTGCAGTCCAAGTGTATGACCAGAGGCACCTGCCTTCTCTTTTATGTTTTCTTATGCATTTGCCAGTTCTTTCTGACATCTGCAAGTCAGTCCCATAATAATTTGTGCTTTCATTAAATCTGATGTGAGTATAAGAATGGCAGTGCTGGTGCCCATGGTCCTGATGCCATCACTGCTGATATTGTCACTTAACATTCAACTAAGGATCAGCTTGCAAACTGGCTTCTTCAATGACCAAACCCAGCTTTTCAATGCCTTCATACTCTCCAGACATCTTTTATGAATCAGTTAGCAAAAGGCAACCCAGCAGGCAATCCATTCTTTGGAACTTGCAGGTCAATTCAAGGTTTCAGTGTTTCACTGCCACCAGCAATTCCTCATGGAAAGAGTGGTTAGACATTGGAATGGACTGCCCAGGGATGTGGTGGAGTCCCTGTCCCTGGAGGTGTTTGAGAAAAGACTGGATGTGGCACTTGGTGATTGTGGTGATGTCAGGTCATAGGCTGGGCTTGATCTCAGAGGTCTTTTCCAGCCCCAGTGGTTCTGTTTCTGTCCTTCTCAAGCCATGAAATGGAAATACAGTCCTTAAAGGAAAAATGCTTACGTGCATGGCCTTAGGGAAGGTCCTGCTGTGCATGCTGCGCATCAGCCCACTCCAGTTTTTCACCATTACAATCTCCACCCCAGAAAAACCTGTAAAGAGTCCTTGGAGATCTCACCTTTCCAGTCATACTCGAATCATCTGGCTTCATTGTGGTGATGTTTCACTTTGATGAACCAAATTTTCAGCCTTTTTCTCCCTACCAAAAACTACCATGTGACTGTACTGCCTTGATGCACATGAATGCATCTGTCTATCCTCCATGCCTAATGAGTTCAAAGTCTGATTGTGATCAAATTTGGCAGTTGGAAGAGATCATAAACATTCAAAATACTTGCTGAAACAAGCTATCAGGGTGCACCAGAGTGAAAGTTCGCTGATAATATGGTGAGACATTTGTAGCTAGGCATCAAAGCATGGGGGGCAAAAGAGAGGTTGTAAGTCACATACTCCTATGAGAAAAGCAGTGTTGTCAAGGAGTTTGGCAAAATCCAGGAAAGGATGTGAATATGTGCCTAATGGAGGTTTATGAATCCTGGTCCCGCTCATGGGAGGATTTGTTTAATTCTGATCTGATTTTCCAGCTCCATGCTTTAGCTATAAAGTAGCATCAACTGCTGCCACAGGGCAAGCACTCCTCACCTGAAGTCACCACCAGCATTGCTGGGGTGTATCCACACAGAAACACCTGTCCCCTCTTCCATAGCAAAACATGGCCCCTCTGGGTGCATGACCTTGTGAAGTTGAAGATGGCTGGAAAACAGAGGTGCAGGAGCTCGTCCTGAGTGACACTGTGTCAAGATTCCGTAACCTCTTTCTGGCCAAGGAAGGCACAGAGAAGCACAGACCCTGCAGCAGTGCTACTATCAGTTCACACCCAGTGCAGTGTGAAACACGTCAGCTTCTCCAGGGCAGGTGGGAGCTCAGACTAGTGACCATCTCCGTGTGTTAACCCTGATCATCCCTGAGGACAGCATCAAGCTCCACACATGAAAGCAGCCTCAGATTGCATGGGGTGAGAAGACCACAGCCCTGGGATTACTCACAAGAGTGAAAAACTGCACAGCATCGCAAAACAACCTCCTCAGGGCAGGAAAGTGGCACCTGGGATGAGCCAGAAGAGAGGTAAGAAGGTATGGTCGGGATCTGGGGAAAGGCCAGATGAAGAAGTGCGAGTGGGTAGTGGTGGGTGACAGTGGGGCCCGCAGCCTATGCTGTGGAGTAGCCATGTGGGGTGTCTCGATTCACAGGTGCCCTCTGCTGGCATCCAGTGCCCCCACCCCACGGTACTGTCTCCCCTAGCAACAACCCAGTGCCAACACACCAAGCCAGCCTCTCGATCTTAACAGAAACGCTGCTACCAGGAGTGCAGGACAGACACGCTCCTTCTCCAGGTTAGATGGACACAGATCTGCAGGCGGACAGCAGAATTACAAGTAAAGAGAGGCAGAGGGCTCTGGAGATCTAATAGCAACACCCAGCTGCTCTTTGCTGGAAGCCCAGAAGAGTCAAGACAAAAACCACAGTGTCTCTATGGAAAGAAGTTTCAGAACAAGATCTGACAACAAGCTTTGTCTGTAATTTGCAGTGCTCATTACTGGCTCACAACTCCTCTTTACTTTCTGCTGCCAACAGTTAACTTTGTGGGGTGGTTCTGCACCGTGCAGCAATTTGTGAAGGATGCCAACCAGCCCTGAAATGGAAAATGCTAACACAGACCACCTCCTGCTAAAATCTTTGTGTCCTGAATGGTGTCAGTAGGTCCTGATGGTGTCCCATATATATGGCAGGGAAGGTGCCATCTCCTTACCAGTCCTATGGGGCTAATTCTCTCTTTCATTTCTATCCAATCTTGTGATTTCATATGTGCATCTTTTTGTCTGGACAATGCTTACCTGTGTTTCATGTCTCAGGTCTCATTTTTTTGATACCTTGGTAGACAGACAAGTGAGGATAATCCTCTGTATGAGACACACAGGTCTAGCAGACAACAGGAAAGCACCTGCAAACAGAATCACAGAATAATAATTTTTGGAAAGGACCTCCTGGATCACTGAGTCCAACCATACACACACCAACAAAAACCCTGAATACCTCAGAGATTGAAGAACACAAAAGTATCCTCTCCATGCCTGCCACTGTAGCCTGTCACAAAGCACTGTGACTACACACTTCTTAAATTCCTCCAGAGTTGGTGACTTAATCACCTCTTTGGGAAGGCTGTTCCTCACCACTCTTGCAGTAAAGAACTTCTTCTTAATACCCAATCTAAACCTCCCTTGCCTCAACTTCAGACCATTGCCCCAGATTCTGGCATTAGTCACCAAGGAGAAGAGGCCAACACCCATCTCTCTACAATCTCCTTTCAGGTAGTTGTAGAGGGCAATGAGGTCCCTCCTCAGCCTCCTCTTCTCCAAACTAAACCTGCCCAGCTCCCTCAATCTCTCCTCATATGATTTGTTCTCTACGTTCCTCACGAGCTTGGTAGCCCTCCTCTGGACACACTCTAGCATCTCAATGTCTTTCCTATAATGAGGAAACCAGAAGTGAACACAGTACTCAAGAGGAGGCCTCACAAGAGCAAAGTACAAGGGCACAATAACTTCCCTTCTCTTGCTAACCATGCTATTCCTGATCCAGGCCATCAGGATCCTGTTGGCCTTGGCCACCTGAGCACAGTGCTGGCTTATATGAAGCCGGCTCTGGGCTACCAGCACCTCCAAGTTGTTTTCTGCTGGGCAGTTTTAAGCCCCCTCATCCCCCGGCCTGTAGTGTTGCCTGGGATTGTTGTGACTGAAATGCAGGACCTGGCACTTGGTCTTATTGTTCCTTACACAGTTGGCCTTGGCTCATCCATCCAATCTGTCCCACTCCCTCTGTAAAGCCTTCCTGCCCTTGAGCAGATCAACACTCCCACACAATGTGGTGTCATCTGCAAACTGACTGAGGGTGCTCTCAATCCCCATGTTCAGGTCATCAGTAAAGATATTAAACAAAAGTGGCCCCAAAACCGAGCCCTGAGGGGCACCACTTGTGACTGGCCACCAGCTTGATTTCACCCCATGAATCACAACTTCCTGGGAATGGCCAGCACCCAGTTTTTAACCCAGTCAAGGTACATTTTTTGATACCAATGATTTGTCGGTTTCTCCAGAAGAAAGTTGTGGGAGACTGTGTCAAAAGACGTCCCAAAGTCCATGGGACATGTTACCTGTTACCAACGGTACCACAGACAGTTGGTCAGGCTGCCTTGGTGACCCTGCTGCCAAAGTTCAGGCAAATGCAGCATTACTGAACATCTCCACCAGGCACATGGAAACAAAAAGGCCTCCTTATTTCTCCTAAATTTCATCTGTCTTTACATTATTTACTTCTGGGGTAGCTCTAGGGGCTTTAGTAACTGACAGACTGGGATAACCAGACCTTTCCTGCAAAAACCGAAGGACCTACTCCACAAATAATTGCTAGAGCAGCTGTCACTTTGAAGGAGAGAGCTGGCAAGTGTGCTACCCACTTTCCTCCAGCATGGTGCTAAATACAGCATTATGACAGCATTCAGTCCTACACAAGATGGAATTAGAAACACTGTTCGCAGAAGGTATAAAAAAAACAAAGCTCAGTAGAAGTTTGTTCATTCAGAAACAAACTCCATGGAGAAAGAGATTCTGAAAGCTGCTTTTTCTTTTTTTGCAAATCACAGTAGCTGCCAGTTCCCAGATAAAAAAGAAGGAACTCAGAGTGCTTGGAACACCTACCCCAGATCCAGCATCCAGGCTGTCAGCTCAGAGCAGAAGAGAAGAATCCCACAGCAGTCCCACCTACTTGGGACCTCTGCCCATCCAACCCAAACACCTCAATTCCACCTTCACTTCAGTACTTCTCCTTCATGCTGAGCAATTACTAGGGAAAAAGTGAATTAATGATTTTCTGCTGTTCAGTTGGCTGCATGGAGGATTTGGACCCTGTCTGCCATGTGGGAGCACACACCAGAAGGAAAGTCAACACTATCCTTAAGAGGCCAAGAAGCTGCAGGGCATTTGTGCATTCAGAGCATGTCTTGCAGTCCACAGATGCAAAGAGGCAGAGGCAAACCCAAGGCTGAGGAGAGACAGGGTTTTTTTCGATTGAGGTGAGTTGCAGCATCTCCTGCCCAGTTGCCAGTGATTCCAGTTGGCAGATGAAGCAGGGGAAAAGAGTGTGCAATGCATGCTCCCACTAGCCCACTCTACTGCTGAGGTCCAGCGCACAGCCTAGCTTGACAGAAGCCCTGAATTTCTCAGGATCAATACCAGCTTGGCTCTGTCCCCTCAGCTGCTGGCAGTGTCAGCATGCAGAACGACTCATCCATGTACTCGTCTTGCATTCTCACAGCTGATGATGTCACTGGAAATTTTTGAATCATCAACGAAATACTGAATGTTACTCACTGCCTGCCACAGGAACAGAGAAGAGGGAGGCAACCAAAGGTGTCATCTGGATCCAGAAATTCTGACAAAACTTCTGGGAAGTAGTCCCTGCCCCAGTTGTGGAGGGAGATCTTAGAATGAGGTTTTGGCTCTCCTCTATACCCACTGGAAAACTTCTGTCTGTCCGCATACCTGCACGCAAAGGAGAAGAAGAAATCAGTCCTTCTCCCTCTTATATGTGGGACAACTCAGGGTTGATGGGAAGGCAGAAAAGAGACTAACACTTCTGTAAAAAACATCTGGAGCCATAGAGGGAGATAAGGATGAACATACCTGCGGTATTTGATCTCCTTTGGCTGACTTTCCCCCTGGTGCAGTGGAAGGAGAACCTGCAGGTTCTGGGCCTGGGCTGTATGGATAAGGCAGTGTTCTGCTCCAGGGGCACTGTGGTGTTTGTGGGTGTCCAGCATTTACTGGTATGAAAAAGCTCTGGGAGGAGCAGCAGAAAAGGAGTTAAAATATTGGTGTTGATGCAACAAGCCAGCAGACTGAGAACAGCTGTGAAATCCGGGAAAGGCAACAGATAACGGTGAGGAACTGGCAGGTTCTGGGTGAAGCAGTGAGGACACCAAGGCCACACCAAAGATAAAGCCACCATAAAGACATGAGGCAAGAGTGATGTGATGCAATCCTACTTGATCTCCCGCCATCTGTGCCCAACCAGATGGAAAGTAGGCAAATAGTAACACGGTCACTCGGGAGGCAGAGGCCTGATAAAGGCTCATGGAGCAACAAGCAGGTGGCATGAACGTGGGAGAGTGGGTAAAGGTGAACATGAAAGAAAGAGCTAAAGGCAGGGGCAACACCACAGGGGAACAAGCATGAGACTGGTTTGGAAGCAGACACCTCATTCTGGGTTGCCACCATCTTCAGCAGGGTGTCTCTGCCTTGCTGGTGGTTAAACTAAGGCTCAAGATTCAACAGGTAAGCCAAGAACCTTCCTATGCATCATGCAGGACTGCAGATGACAAGAACGTGGGGAAGAGGTGGCAGGATCAGAATCCTTGCCACTGTCTCAGGAGAAGCCAGAAGACCAAGGACATCTGCAGGTGCAGGGCGCGGTAGTCAGCTGTACCACTGAGAACCAAAGACCTGCTGGAACAACAGAAGGATAAGCCTCCTTGTGATAACTGTACACAGGGGAGGAAAGCCTGGGCTCAAGTGTGTGACTGTCTCAGGTGTATCTTGAGCTTGTCCTGCAAGGATATCAGAAAACCGCCTCACCCACCCAAGGAAGAATTTTCCTGTCTCCTCTTGAAGGAATCCTAGGCAAGGATTTTGTCAGCAGGGGTTGCAAGGCTTCATTTGAGAGAAAACCAGGAAAACACAAAAACAGTTTTCAGGAAGCAATTCCTCCTTTGGCACCACCTAGCATGTATTAAATTTCTCTGTGAGCAGAGCAATGTTTGAATACTACTGACGAACAAGGTGAATGAAGATCAAATCTTGTATCAGTCAACAGCTTTTCCACAGCAATACACAACCTGCTGCCCCTGGCACGGAGTGGGGTGCAGGTGTTTCCTGCTCTCCTCCATCCAAGGAGAGCAATCGGGAGCACAAAACACACTCCAGTTTCACTGCTCCTGCACTGCTGTTGGCATGACCATGTACAAGACCAGCAGTTCACCATGGTTCTCTTTAGCAGTGGTACTGGGGGTCATTACAAACCATATTTAATAGGGTTCTGGTTATAAAAGCATTGCAGAGTGTAAAGGCATGAGATAGCCCTCACCCTGGTTGTGTTGAGTATTGATGTGCGAATGGCTTGCAGGAGGCGGTCTCCTGTTATCCACATAGTTTAGTGCTGCTAGGACCAGATTTATGAGATGGACATCTAAGCAAATACACTGTAATGTGTCAGTGAGTGGTAGCTGCTGTATTCCTGGGACCCATGTGCTGGTGGAAGAGGCCTCCAGGGCTCACTCATCAATCCTTGTGCACAGCAAGGCTTGGTCAGGTCATCCCAGGGCTTTGTACACAGTGTACCAAGGACAACGATGTTCCACCTCCCTGCTGTGCTGCGCACACTCTGGGGAAGGTTTTCTTCCCTCACTGTTCACCTGAACATGCTAGTGCTGTGGTTTGCAGCTGTTCTTTTTTATTCTGTCATCCCATACTACCAAGAAATGGTGGTGCCCTTCGAACAGCTGTAGGCTGCTACCAGACCCTTCCTTGGCCTCCCCTACAATAGAATAAACAAGACCAACAGGCCCACATGTGCATCAGGAACAACTGCCAAACCAGTTAAATATTTATTTTTAGTTGTGGATTTTCCAAAGTGGAATAGTAATAAAAGCCAAAGGTTACAGAAGAACAGTGTAAACTCTGTGAAGAGAGAATACACAACATGTGCACAGCTACCTTGGCAGAGTGGAGGAATGGTGCTGCAAGCAGAAGGTGATCCTGAATTTGTCACCTTCCCCCTTCCCAAAAACTTCCTCCTGCCTCCTCCTGTTCACTCCTGCCAAGCTGAATGAAAGAACAACTGAGGGCAAGTATGGAAGCAGTTGTGCAGGACCAACACCCCTCTGGCCATAGGATGTGCTCTACAGCCCATTCCCTTTTGTCCCAGGACAACATGTACCTTCCTAAGGCTCAGGTAAGTCTGTGGGGAAGAAGTGTCCTGAGCACAGTCATAGTCAGCTCCTTCACTGTTGGTGGTTCCTCTAGGACATGTACAGTTTGCTGGTCTTTGCACAGAGCACCTAAATGCTCCCAGAGTCAAGGAGATCCCCTGTTACTTCTGGGCCAAACCTTATATTGACAAGTCTGTGCCAAAGGTGTATGTAGTCAACATTGGTCTGCTACAACACCAGCTTTCCACCAAGTGGTCCTCTTTTCCATCCTTCACCTTTTACCAGTTGACTTTGATTCAATAAAGGAAGGCAAGTACAGATGTGGAATATTCAGATTCTTGGGAAGACATGATGACGATGCCCATATAAGAAGATTGACATGGAACATCCTGTCTTGTAGGCAAAGTAGCTGTGATCTTCTGGGATGGTGATGCTTGCTGAGAAGTTATTCCCTAAAGAGTTGGTGCATTTTACCACTGAGGATCCTCTCCAGCCTCTCTGTCCCCTTTCTCCTGTATATGCCACCTCTGCTTATTTAATCAGTTATTCATGCACATGGATCCCATCTGTCACACCAAGTCCTATGAGCATTTTGATTTTTCAGTCTCTGCTGCAACCATTTATCTGACCAAGATAGTGTGTGGAGCAAAGAATTAAACCACTCATGACAATGGGTATAGGACCACAGCCCGTGGTTGCACCTGGAATTCCCAGCTCCCATTCACAAAATCACGGAATCACAGAATCACAGAATCACTGTGGAAAAGAATCACTGGAGAAGACTCCTGGGATCATAGAGTCCAACCACCTACCCTACCTTACAAGTTCACCCCTAAACCATATCCCTCAACACCTCATCCAAATGATCTTTAAACACGTTCACCTCTCTGGGAAGTCTATTCCAGTGCTTGACCACCCTTTCTGTGAAAAAACTCTAATATCTAGAGTTTTCTATCTAAATCTAAACCTTCCCTGTTGTAACTTGAACCCATTCCCTTTTGTTCTATCACTAATTGTTTATGAGAAGAGACCAGTACCACCATCTCCACAACATCTGTTCAGCTAGTTGTAGAGAGTGATGATGTCTCCTCTCAGTCTTCTCTTCTTCAAGCTAAAGAGCTCCAGCTCTCTCAGTCTTTCCTAGTAAGATTTATTCTCTAGGCCCTTCTCCAGCTTAGTTGCCCTCTTCTGCACCTGCTCCAGCACCTCCACATCAATCTTGTATTGAGGTACCCAAAACTAGACACAATACTCAAGATGTGGCCTCACCAATGCTGAATACAGGGGGATGATAACCTTGCTGCTCCTGCTGGCCACACTATTTATAATACAAGTCAGGATGCCATTGGCCTTCTTGACCACCTGGGCAGACTGATGGCTCATATTCTTCTTCCTCAGGTCCCTCTCTGTCACACAGCTCTCCAGCCACAGCTCCCCAAACCTGTAGCTTCTCTCAACTGAGAGAAGCCCCTCTGCTCTACCTGTCAACAGAACAGGCCTCCTGTGTGTTTGGGATCCCACTGCTGGGATCCTGCCTGTGCAGCAGGCAGCTTGGTATCCACCTGAATGGCTGAGATGAAAATCAGACACAAATGGCTGACCCAAATCAGACTGAATTTTTTTTACTTTTCCATGTGAAATCTCTCAATCCAAATGGAGATACCTCCCATGTAAGAAGAAGGGAAGCTGGAGGGTTGATTTGGGTGAGACACACCCAGAAGTAAGGTGGCTGGGTAGACCAGAGAAGAACATTGTTGTCCAACACAGACTACAGTGTGAGGGGGTTGTAAAGCAGCCTGGCACCTGGAGGTGAGAAGTGCCATTGGCATGACTTGTTAGTTGCATGAGAGCTCTGCAGTGATCCCTCTGGGTGCACAGTCCAGTTTTTCCCAGTGCAGATCAAATACTGCTCAAAATGCTGCTTTTCCCACCACTTCTGAGATAAGCCAGCACCCTCCCCTATAAAAGCAGCCACATGTAGACTGAGGTGCACAAGCGTGTGAGCCTGAACCAGCCATGCCTGTGAGGGAGCTGGTGGCTATGGTGGCAGCACTGGTGATTCTCATTGCTGCTGGTGGTAAGCCCACTCTACTGACAGCAAGCTTTGGTGGTGGGATGGGAACAACATAGGGACCAGAAGTGGGTTGGAGGGCAGAAAGACCAGGAATTCTGGGTTTGGAGAGAAGGTAAGGAGGGCAGACAACCACTGGCTGTGTGGGGGAGCAGAAGGTCTGGAGCAAACACTGCCCCTTATTAGCAGCTTGGGGGAAGTGTTACAGGCTGCTTCACCTGCTGTATTGCACTGGGGAGAGGGATGGGGTAAGAGACAGCCCACAAAGCAAGCAGGAACCAGCATCTGTGAGAACAACTCACAGTATGGTAGCTACTGTCATTCCTGCCTCTACAGAAACCTGCAGGTCTTTATGAGAGTGCTATGTTCAGGGTATTCATATGGGAAGTGACTGGCTATAGGCTCTGGAAAATCACTGCTACCTAGGTGCATATCATGGTGGTCCTACTGCATGTGACACGTCAAACTCACAGGACATTTGTGCACTGCACAAACATGCTATGAACTGCTACTGCTCTGCCTGACTGCAGAGAAGGGTAACACTGAGTACGGTTCTTACTGGGGACAGCTGTTTTCCAGCTGTGCAGTGAGTGCACTCAGCCTCAGCCTTCTAAAGATACCCCATATGCCCGTGGGTTTACATTTCCTAGGATGTATTGGACGCTCTGTCAAGCTTCTGGTCCATGAGACTGGGAGAGAGGGCTGTCACAAGAGGGGTTAGTGGGTGGGAACAGGCTTTCCCAGCTCAGTCCGACACAGCTTCTGGGAGGGTGGGGGCTGGCATGCAGCAAACTGCTTCCCCTCACAAAACCCATGAATCTGATCCAGGTCCTGAGTGGGCCCTGTACAGCCCTGGCTTTTCATTGGTTTGGATGTGACATTCTGTTGATGCTTTGTTCTCCTGCCACTGGTGTTTAGGGATCTCTCCTCAGTTTCAGGGGCAGAACTGAGTGAAGAGAATTTCCTGAGAAAGGTAAGATCTTTCTGGTTCTCGTTCATGGCTTGAGTTGGGATTCATTGCCTGGGAGAAAGGCTGTTCCTAGGAATCATCCCCAGCCCTATGGGTACTGGTGTCAAACAGCAAACCCTCATCAAAGCCCAGGCTGTCAGTCCAATACAGTGACCTCTGTTTCCTGCTTCCATTGCCTTGTTCAGGGCAGAGGGAAAGAGATTAACAGTGGCTCCTGCTTCTGCCTTGGTGCTGTGAGAGGAAAAGATGAGTGGTGCTGGCACTGAAACATGTGCTGTGATTTCTCCTTCTCAGCCGGTGTGTGGAGACATGGTTGAACTACAGGCCTGCCCTCTCCTATACCTGCCGATCTGTGGGACAGACAGGAACACCTATGCCAATGAATGCGAGCTCTGTGTGAAGAAAATGTAAGCTCATGCCTTTGGCAGAGAAATCCAGAGGTCTAACTTGGGACCTCTTAAACTGGGTTCTTATGAAATAGTCATTTAGGCTCCCCTGTGCCTGGGAAAGGCCATGTCACACTGGAAGGAGATGTGTTAGTTTTAGCAGAGTAGAAGAGGTCTGCTTCATCTCAGCTGAGCCAGCAGCTGTGCTGTGAAGCCTCTGAGCTTTGATTTCCTGTACTGGCATTGCCTGTGGAGAGATACAGGCATGCCCCCAGCTCTTGCCTGCAGGTTCCTGCTCCCACCTTGGCACCACTTTTAGTGACTGTTGGGCAGCTGTAGACTGAGTATTTAGCTTATTTTGTTGGAAGGGGAATAGTCCCAAACAAGAGCTGAATGTTCACTGGATTAGCTTGTTAAATCAGACCACCCTGTGGTGGTTGACACGACCAGTAAAACCAAAAGGTAAGGTCAGGAGTCCATGGCCAAGAGACAAAAGCCTGCAAGTTGGCAGCAAGCCAGAATCTCGACCGAGGATGGGAGAAAGTCCCTCCATCTGTGTTGCCAGAATGAGAGAAGGGAGACTTGAATTTAGATGGACAAAAATGGTGACTAGGGATCTAGTCTAGGCAGTCAAATAGCACCACTACGTTCTTCAGAGGGACTTCTGATGAGTACTGCTGCACAGTTACGTGCCTTGAGCTCTTTTGGCAGAACCTCAAACTAAAGGTACCATTATGAATTTGATAAATAGGACAACAGGGATCTCTTGAAAAGCAGAATTCTTGCTTTGAGGCAATCATTTCACCCAGGTTCCTGCTATAAAAGGACCACAGGTCTCATGGGGTTAGCAGAGCACTTGTGCAGCAGATAACAGAAACTGTGCTGAGCTGCAGGAAGACAGTGATGACCTTCCCAGGCAAAGGCAAGCTGCAAGAAAGTGCACCTGGCTGCTCCGGGAAGGAAGGCTTGGGGTCATCTAGCAACAGCCTATGGTTGCTAATAGGATGGAACCACACTCTTCTTCATGGTAGGAGGTGATGCAACACAGGCCAACAGCCACAAGGAGCAGCCATAGAGAGTATAGACTGGACACAGGGAAACTCATTCCTCAGGAGGGTGTTGCAGTCTATAGGTGGGGGGGGTCCCCCAAGCTTCAGTGGTGGTGGTTAGGGCTCAGACAGAGCTATGGCTTCCATAACTTCATACTGGAGACTGCCATAGGGTGAGTAGGTTGGGCTGGAGACCCACCACCGGTGCTGTACATCCAGGGAGGGGGGATCTATGGGCCAGGATGGCTTGCAGTCACCCCAGCTTTGTAGACAGGAAAATGAACAGTTTTATAACAGTTCATTCTGCTCCATGGGCTGGATGGGAGTCAGGGCATGATTCAGCAGAATACTTTTTCAAGCTCTCACTCTTTTCTCCCATATCATTTTAGGAAAACCAGGCAAGACATCCGGATTTTGAAAGATGGGGAGTGCCAACAAAGCTGAGTATTCTGGTAGCTCTCCTGAGCCTAGAAGCAGATGATTAATTGATCCTGTGTACTCTGTGTTGATATTACACTTAAGTTAGTAATGGTGAACAATAAAATTGCAAGCACAGTCTGATTTCAACAGCTCCTCTTAATGCAAGGCTGGGGAAAACAGCACAAGCCATTTCCACACTGGGCTATTGAAAGCAGACAGTCAGAACATTAACTTCAAACCCACATTGCAAACCAGGTTTCTGCACTGTATTATTTCACCTACATGGCTACATGGGAGAGGCTAGGAACACACATGTCCTGGTGAAGAAGGTTCTCAACTAGTGCAAGTTTTTTTCTGTGGGAGGCAATTTAACACAAGGGAAGTCTCTTCAGCACGGGAGAAGACTGCTCCCTGGTAAACACGACCACTTCCAGAGATGACTAAACTTGAAAATAGTAGCATATGAACTTCTCTGATGCTATTCAGTTTGTTGTACAAGATCCTTTCACAGCAGGATCAGCCTGTATAACACATGGGAGCATGGAAAGTGCCTGAGTAGAGACCTTGGAAGCAAGAGACCATGAATTTCTCTCCAGCACTACAGAGCAGCCTCCAAACTGAGCTGACTACCTGGAAGAACCCTCTCGGAACTGCAGGCTCTGGAACCATTCCTAGAGACCATGTCAGGGCACCCTCTAAACAAGGTAACTGTGTCAGCATGCATCAACTGTCTTTGGGACTCCTTACCCTCTTTCATCTATCACTTCTACCAGATGGGACACTACTCACCTTCCATTAAATATCTGTAATGAGGTTGTAGAGCTTGAGGCTGCCTTTGCTTATAGTGGCAGAGGACACAGGCCAACCAGGATTTGCTTTCTGAGTTCAGTTCAGCCCTTCACCAATGCTATATTTCTGTAGAATGGATGCAATGATCAATCAGCTTTGAAAATGCTTCAGTGTGAGCTGAAGTAATTCAAGGACAGGTCTTTGCTCACCCACAGGTATCACACTGCTCTGATGTGCTGCTGTACTCACATCACTCATTTGCAGGCATATGGGTAAGGATCCAGCATGTGTCATATCATCAAGCAAGCTCCTTGAAGCCAGTAACTGACTTGTGAGCCAGGAAGCTGTGTGGTGTCACAGCTGGTCGTACAATCCATCCACACACACCTCTCTCAGTTCTGTACCCTCCTGGAACCTCTGGGTGGCATAGCACAGTACAATAATGCATGACAAAGCTACTGCTCATGGATTTAATACTCTGTCTGGAAATAGCACTGAAGAGCATAAACCAGCCATACTTAGCCATATGGGAGATCCATCTGACCTGGCTTCCACTGTTTTTTCACCCTGAGGCATCTGCCCTCCTTAAAAGGTTTTCTCTCCTTAAAAGCTCTTTTTCAGCTGAAAAGTCCAAGCCTGGCTGGTTGCTCAGAGTTGTACAGAGCTTTGGTGAACACAGTTTTGCTTTCCTGGACCCTTCCTACTTCTGCAGTGGAGGGAACACAGCTTACTCAGCTGCCCATGGCTGCTGCTGACACCATCTGCTCATTTGTCCCAGTCTCCACCTGCCTGCTCAGTCCTCAGGTAACAAAGAAGAGGTGGTCTCACTGCATGTTACCTTTTCATTGCCAGTCTTTCTGTGCAGGCTTTCAGATGGTGTCTCCCCTGCACTGTCTGGAGGGGCTTTGGTTTTTTTTTCCCAGAACAATTGCAGGGTGAAAAACACAAGTGTATTGTTCATGTCCCCCTGGGACTTTCTGCTTTTACCGCTGCCAACCCAGCCATGGTAGAACATCTGCAGGCATCTCTGTCCTAGCTGTGCCAGGGCTGAGGGAGAGGCTAGACCCAGCATATCTGGGACCCTCTGTCATGGGGGCAGAAGCCATGGCCATCTCATCTCCCCATGTTGGCTTGAGCCACACAGACACAGAGGCTGAGTCCCCTGAAGGCCACGTCTATTTATTTGCAGACACTAGGAAAAACCAACACAGAAAATTCAGGGGCTCTTCTGGAGTGGGAAACCACACGCCACCAGTGCAATGTGCAGTGTTTATTCAGAAGCTGCAGAGCTGAAGCACACACTTGTGGACAAGACCCACAAGCCAAAGCGTGGGCAGCCTTGGGACAGGGTCAGCGGTAACTCTCTGCACACATAAATTTAAGGATATCCACCCTCCCTGGGGAATGGTGGATTTGCCTGTTTATTTCACAGAGCTTGAGAGTAAGTGTAAAGCAGAGGAGAGGGGAAGAGAGTGATTTAACACCACCACAGACCTCAGGGGCTGATGCAGAACAGCTGGATCCAGCCTAGTGCTGAGAGCCTGACTCTGAAGCCTGGCAGTTCTGTCTGGCAGACAGACTGGCAAGGTCAGGTGATACTCAAGAGCCAGCTAGTTGGCAGCAAGATGTCTGCAGTGCACTGGCAGGGGATCTGTGCATTGATATGCTGTTTTGCCTGTTGAATTTATCCATTTCCCATCTTTCCATGTTTCAGTCAGGGCAGAGGGGAGAAGGGTTTATCTGCTTTCACAAGCACCATAGTTCATCACACAGAGATACTGATAGTCCTGCTCCCAGAGAAGCATATTGCAACCAGAAAAGTTGCCCGCAAACCTGCCCCAAGTCAAGCAGCGAAAGACAAGCCGGAAAATTGCTTCTGTGTCATTGTCATGCAAGACAAGACTGGGAGAAATACCCTGACATGCTGCTAGAGTAACTCAGCTCCACTAGCTGCCCATGTCCATCCTCCAGCTAACCTGGGATTCAGGGCTGCATCCATGGCTGCAGGTCTCTGGACATTGCCTCTCAGTGGCAATGCCGGGTGAGGTAAACAGAGGTAGCCCTGAGGAGTATAAGAGATTCCAAGTTTGGTGGTGCTGTGTTAGCAGTGACAGAAATCCCTACAGTGCCAAGTTTGGTGTCTGGATGCAGGCATAGGTCTAGCTTTCCCTTGGACAGGGCATTCCCAGGGCTTCAGGGCAGTGTAATGTGTGTGGATCTACTGATACACGAGGAGTCTCACACCCATGGCTATTTTTGAGGACTTACAGCAATGTTGCAAGAACTCCCTTTAGCCCTGTGTTCAGGCTTGGACTGAGCAGAGGCATGTGCTGCAGAACCTCCAGATCAGGATTCTTTGAGTTTATATTTCACTAGAGGAGAACGATCTTTTATTTGTAGCACTGGAACTGCTCGCGGTGGCTGAGCTCTTCCAGGCCCTCAGCTAGGAAATTTGATTCGTAAGTGAATGTGGCTCAGGCTGGCTGACTGAACTGAGATGTGGGGTGAAAGGGGAGGAATGCAGCATCTGGCATACTGTAAAGTGTCCATCAGCAATAGTTTGTGCCTCTGAGAATGGCCAGAATGTTTAAGCTGCTTGTACTAATTAATCCATAACAAGGGAGGGGATTTAGCTATGGCCACACCTACTAGGGAGCTCTGCTGGGGAAGAGCCTGCTGTGTTGCTGTCATGGGGGCACAGAGGATTCTTCCACGGAAGCATGGAGAGTCTCTGCCTCATAGTCCCTCCACTTCAGAGTTTTCATTAAGCACCTCAAAAGACTGAGGGCACAGCAACAATTTTTTATATGTGTCCTTTAAAATCTATTGGTTTCTGTCCAGCTGGGATGTGTCTGGAATAGAGAAACATTCACAGTGCCAGCTCTACAGCGACATATGGCAGTGTTTTGCTGAGTCAGGAGTCATTTATCAGACTTCACCAGGCTTTGGAGTGACTGAGTAGATGAGGGGTGTGAGACACTGACTAAGCCACATCCTGAGCACACATAGAGTTCCCATAAAGCACTGAAACACCCAGGCATTTCCACCCTTTCTTCCGTGTTTCTTATCAACTGCAGGCAGCCAAAAATTATGTCAGGCTTTTTGATGTTTTCTTATGCCCAGGCATATAGAATCACAGAATAGAATAATTTATATTGGAAATTACCATTAAGACCACTTAACCAGCACTACGAAGTTCACTACTAAACCATGTCCTTAGGCATCATCTCCGTACATCTTCTAAATACCTCCAGATACGGTGAGTCCACCACTGCCCTGGGCAGCCTGTTCCCAGGCTGGATGACATTTGTGGTGAAAAATGTTTTCCTAATATGCAGCTTAAATCTCCCTGGCAGAACTTGAGATCATTTCTTTTCATCCCATCACTTGTTACCTGAGAGAAGAGACCAACCCCCATCTTGCTCCACCCTCCTTTCAGGTAGTCGCATAGATCAATAAGGCCTTCCCTCCTCATTCTTTTCTCTAGACTAGTTCCCTCAGCTGCTTCTCAAAGGACTTACGCTTTACAACCTTCAACAGTTTTGTTGCCGTTCTTTGAACCTACCCCACCAACACAAAGACTTGGGGGTGGGGGGTGTGGAGTAAAATTAAATTTACTACTCAAGGTGTGACATGCTTCCCTCCTCCCTGAGCACCATTTCTGCATAGTAGAGCACACTGCAAGATAGAGTTTTCAGGATGGCTGCATGACACAATATGATCCCAGGGCTATGCAGCATCACACAGTGTTGCAGCATGGACACTCTCATAACACCTTGCCTTCACTTGTAGTTGAGAAACAAGTAGATCCCCTGTGAATGACTTGGAAGCCTTACATCTCTTCATATCCATGCTCCTGGCCCACCCTCCCCTATCAGAGTCTTCCCATATCTGCACAGGGGCCACCACCCTGCTGCCTCTTTTGAGGCTGTTAAGCTTGCCCCACCTCAGTGGAGCTACCAAGTAATCTGCAGCGGACACAGGGGAGGAGCCCTAGAGCAACGTGGTAACTGAAGGGATAAGCAACAGAGAGGATCACAGACTCCCGGGTTATGGCTTAAGAAACCCACATGCATGAAGTTTTAAACTCTGGAGCTTCCAGGGATCTAGAATGTGCTGAGAGCAAAGACTGTTTATTTAAAAAAAAATACAAACCCAAACAACAATAAATCCCTGCCTGGTAAAGACTGGAGACAGCCCAGATCTGCTCACCCCCAAGGAGCTGCTCTGCTCCAGGACAAATCTTGGAACTGTGGATTGAGGTGGGATCCTTTCTGCCATGAAAGGCAGGCAGTCCCCAGAGGAACTGAGAGTGGTAGGTTTTTCTACTAACCTTGGAGCCACTTTGAAATCAATGAGGGGGAAGGGCATTTAGAGGCACTAGCTCTTCACCAAAGCATAAGTAGTTGAGACCTCATGGAGAAAAATATTGGTAGAAGCTGATTCCCAAATATTCTGGCACTGAATATGTTAGAAATTGGCCAAAGTGACACCTCTGCTCCCTAGAATTCAAAGAATCATAGAATCATTTGGTCTGGAAAAGGCCTTCCAGCTACCAGAATTAGGGAAGTGATCGGCCTCCTGTACTGGGAACTGCTGAGGCCACACCTCAAATAGTGGGTTCAGTTATCAGACAAATTAATTAAAGAAAGGCATTAAGGTAGTAGAGCAGGTTCAAAGAAGGGCAACAAGGTCAGTGAATGGTCTGGAGAACAGGCCTTATGACAAATGGTGGAGGGAGCTGGGGCTACTGATGCTGAAGGGAGACCTTATTGCTGTCTACAACTATGTGAAAGGAGGTTGGAGAGAGATGGAGGCTGGCCTCATCTCACAAGTAACAAGGATTTGGACAAGGGGAAATGGCCTCAAGTTGTGCTCGAGGATGTTTAGTTTAGATATGAGGAAACACTCCCTCATCAAAAGGGTCATTAGGCCTTGGAACAGACCACCTAGGGGAGTTTGAATTGCCATCCCTGGATGTGTTGAAAAGTCATGGAGTTGCAGAACTTAGGGACATGGTTTAGCAGTGGTCTTGGGACATTTGGGTTAATGGTTGATGATCTTGAAGGTATAGTTAGACACGAGTGAAATTTTAAGCTTTTCTACAGTATCCCTGCATGAGAAGCTCTGAAGGCAGTTTGTAGTGAAGATAGGACAGTGCCCCATGTCATACACAGGCAACCAAGGCAGTCTTACCTGGGTACCCAGCTGTGCAGACCACAGAACATAGAGCAGGATCTCAGGGTTGAAGTTGTTGCTTCAAGCAGAATCTCCTCCCTGCAGCTATACAGGGCTGAAGACCTACCACAGTTGCAGTTGTCTGCAACACGCACCACAAAGCTAGGAGTAACCACTAAATTATGTCCTCCTGAGGGAGCAAGGGACCAGCTGGGTCTTACCACTGGTTGTACTGGGGCAGGACTGCCCATTGCTAGCCTGCTTCATGAGGGAAGTTCTTTGTTGTTAGCCTTGATACCCATCTACATTTTTGGGTACTGGACCTACAAGTCATTGGGAAGCTTCAATACACACAGGCCCTTGTCTGAAGTCACACTGTGGATTCATTATTCTGTCTAGATTTGCCATAAGGTTGGTGCAGCCCTTGGTCAGGTCACATGAATTTGTCAGTCTGCATCCTTATCAGTTTCCAAAGTATATGACACCACAGCCACCCTGACCTTATGCAGTAGA
This sequence comes from Upupa epops, assembly GCA_013397515.1. NCBI lineage: Eukaryota > Metazoa > Chordata > Aves > Bucerotiformes > Upupidae > Upupa > Upupa epops. The sequence goes on from VZRI01013056.1 coordinate 206,597, forward strand.
CAGTGCAGCTGCATGGAGGGCTGGAGAGGAAGCTGAGCTCTGTTCCCACAGACACTGCTAGAATCCTGCAAAAATGCTTTTCAAATAAAATGCATCCCATTTCACAGCTCTCAGGACTAACAACACCTGTATGCATATCACTCTGAAAACCAACTGCAAGGCAGTGCCACATCTTGTCCTGCCATGCAGCTTCTCACTACTACAAAGGACAGTGTAGTAGCAGCAAGTGCAAATTTTCTACATTAAGTGGAAGTATTTGCTGTATAAAAGCATTGACATGTTTTTGCAATCCACACAGTAGCCTGGGCAGCAACTCACACACCTTTGCACTCTGATAAGAAGAGTATTAGTACCCTACTACTGTTCTGACCAGATAACAGTTTTTGGGCGGGCAGTCTGCAATTTTTTTTCAAGCTCTCATTATGCTGCACCAGTATCTTCAGATGCTGTTCCCAAGGAGCTAAGCTGCTTTCTATTTAAAACTGCAAAGAGTAATGGAGAGTTTAGGCAAAGACCATGCCTACTCGGACTCTTCCCTGCCACCCTCTGCTGCCCGTGAGGAGTATGCTGTGCCAGGTAACAATGGGACTGGTCGTAATTTGAGTTTTCAGAGAAAGGAGAGGATTGTATTTGTCACCAGTGGTTTCTAAACATCGAATTAATAATTACCAGTTTTAAGCTCAGGGGTGGAGGATGCACATTGGACTCCACATGTATGTTGGTTGTTCTATGCTATGTTTCAGATTGCAAAAGCAGAGGCATCAATAAAAGCTTTTCTACTCAAAGTCCCTCAGGCAGCACCAGTTTATTTGCAAAGTGGCAATAATGTCTCATTGTCCTTTTTGCTTGATGGTTGTTTTTTTACCTCCTGTAACTCTGGTGTACTCTGCTAAACAATTTTTCATCAGGATGCAGATGTTTTAAATCTTTAGATCTTTTCTGACTAGTGTTAGCAGGTGACAGACCTGTGAGGTAGCCATGGGAGTGTTCTCTTGGGACCAGTTAGGAACCAATGAGGAGGGTTTGCTAGCAGCTTGGAGTAATTTGCTAAGGATGGGTTGGGAAAGAAAGGGATTCCAACCAGCTAAAAGTGCATTTATAGTTTGCAAAGTGTTTTGAAAGGGGAAGAAAGTTACCCGAGTTGCAAAGGGATGTTCTAGGTACTATGTACTCCAGTAGTCAAACTGAAGCCCTGTGAGGGACCTTCTTTCTGCTGCAACTTGTAACCCCATCATCCCAGATGGCTTCCTGCTTTTTGCTGTGTGGATGGCAGAGTCATCTCCTGCTGGCTGGGCTCTGCTGCCTCTGATACTGCTTTGTATTGGGGAGCAGCCTCCTGTCTGGGGAACATCTACTGGCTGTATGTTGTGCAGTTGAAGAGCAGCATTTTTTTGTCTCAAGAGGCTGACATTGTTCCTGGTCATGCTGAGATCACCCTGTCATGACCAAGATAGCCTGGCACTGTCATTGCTTGTGGCCTTCATATCTGCAATATCTGTGTTGCATCCTGCTGTGCTGTTTCTCCTTTGTCTGTCTGGCTATGCTGGAATTTTTAAGAGAGGAACCATCTGCTATGCTGAGGGCTAAGAGAGCTCCAAGAAATACCATACAAAACAAAGCAATAAGAGAATAGAAAAGGCAAAAACAGAAAGTAGGAATACTTTTCATTGTGTGATTGTGGTGATGGCTGATATTATTAGCTAGCACTTGGAATACCAGACTTGGATGTGAACACCACAGGATAGACAAAGACATACTGGGATGAGTCCAATGCAGGGCAACCAATTTGCTGAAGATTGGAACAGATGACTTATGAGGACAGACAGAAGAAACCAGCCTTGTTGAGCTAGAAGAACTGGCTAGAACTGAAGTCTCATTGCAGTCACCCTCTGTCTAACAGAGTTTACAGAGAAGAGACAGACTCTTTTTAGAGGTACACAAGGAAAAGGCTGGAAGCACCAGGTCCATGGTGCAAACATAGCTGGATATAAAGAAAAAAAATTAACAGAGAGAGTGGTGCATAAACCACTCTGTAGAGGTAGGTGGGCTTTGAGGTATTCCCAGCTTCACTGGACAGCTTGTTGTAATTTGAAAGGTATCCATGCTTTGATGAGGAAACTGGAAAAGACCAACAGAAATCCTTTGCAAGCTACAGTTCTGCAAGATTATTATTATTGCCAGAATTGTCCTGTGTAAAGTTCTACTTCAGATAAATGTTGGATCCTGCTGTTTTTTCATGTGTCAACACATATGGTAGTCCCAGCTCAGCCTCAGCAGTCCTCACATTGCCAGTTCTTCCAGCTGGATAAGGGAATGAAAAAAAATAATCATTGTTCATTGATTTGACTTAATGTTTTAGTGTGAGCTGAGGCTATTTGTGGAAGGAACTGCATCTGCTTATATCTGGAAGAAGCAAGTCATAGTTTTGCTTTTTTTTTTTGGTCACTTTGGCTGAAACTATGAAAATCAGCACTTTTGTGACCTCTTCAGTGCACTTGCAGGAAAAGTCCCCTCTGCCTCCAAGCCCAGAGGAGGTGGTGTTATTCATAAACAATGTCCTTTCTCAAGGGAGTGGTCTCATGCTACTCACTCTAAGCCATGGTTTTAGTATCACAGCTCAGAGTCCAAGCTAGAAAATTCAGGGCCAAGTGGATCAGAAACTACAAGACCTATTGCAACATCATTAGGGATGATGTCTTTTAGAACAAAGACATTGTGGAGGAAATTCAGTACCGGCCTTAGTGAAGTTCAGGAATTAATTTGCCCAGGTGTAGATGGGTAAGACAGATTTTCTGCAGGAAGACATTTGGAGTCCCTTGCAGCCATGACTTACTTTGACCTAGAAGGCATTGCACAAGGGGACTGGGTCCCAGGGTGTGCCCCTTGCTCTTGTAGGTAACCCATGTACTTTGCCCAAATTATACAGTCAGCACTGGTGCTTTTTCACATGAGTCAGTTTTCTTCACAGCTGCAGACCATCTTGGGTTGCTTGTGAGGTCTTTGAAACCAGTTTCCTCATGCTCAGCAATGTGTGCTGGTCCTGTGCTGGCCTCTGGCTGGATCACATGCCCTCTAAGGGCATACAGATACAGATACAGATGAGCACATGTGTACAGGAAAGTCTATGTCCCCTGGCTCATCTCCCACAGACAATTAACTTGCAGCACAAGATCTGGCCAAGAGATTTAATGTTGTCTTTATGCAAAGGAAAGCCTGACCCATGCTTCCATGAGGCCTCAGGTCTCCACAATGGAGAGTAGGTTGGTCAAGGTTCACATCAAGACTGTAGGAGCTGAAAGAAAACTGCAGCTAGAAATCTAGAATAACTTTCAGCACAGGAACTGGTGAGCCTTGGAGGGTGTATCATCAGTCCCGACCCACAGAGGCTGAGCTGGAAGTACAGCACCCAGCCAGTTTTGCTGCAAGGCCCACTCAGTGACAAAAAGAGTAATGTCTTCTGTATCTTCTTGTATTCTTCTTCAGTGCTCTCTGACCAATTATCCATTGGTCAGGATGCCATGTTGTCATTCCACTTGTCTTTGTAGATGTCATCATCACCCATCGCTTGAGAGACAGGGAGCTGCTTCGGAAAAGAAAAGCAGAAGCCCAGGAGAAAGACTCAGTTCAGTGGCTTCTGAGGTAAATCTTGATTATATTATGGAGTTATTTTCTGACGGTACTTAACTTGAGCCTGACCACGGTAGTCCAGCTCCTCCAGCTTCATACAAGGACAGATCTGAGATAGCCCATAGTCTTTGGAGGGGGAAGAGTGATCTGCAGTCAGCAGCTGCTGAATGTCTAGGTAGACATTAGGGTATGAAGATGGGAGGATGGGGTATGGATTACAGAGGTGGTAGATTAGGTAGCAGGCAATCCTCACCTACAGTGTGGGGCTGAGGAAAAATCTAGTGCCTAAGCTCCTGCCCTGCCAGTGCAGCCACAGAAGCCTGCCATGCAGGGCTGGGGAGTAAGGATGCAGAACCTTCTGCTAGAACAGACTGCTAGAACAGACGAGGTCATGGTCACAGCAGGACAAAGCAGCTTCAGGGAAGGAGGGAAAGTTATTTGCCCCACATCCAAATATCCCCCCCTGTGAAATTCCCTGGCAGGGAGCAGGAGAAGAACAAACGGCAAAGGAGAGGCAGAGGCGGCAGGCGAGGACGGGGCCGCCAGCTGGTGGTGGAGCCCAGCTTGGAGCCAGAACCAGAGCCGGACCCCCAGCCTGACTCACAGGAGCCAGCTGAGCCAGCACCCGCTGAGCCAGAACTGCCTGAGCTGGTGAATCAAGAACAGCCGTCAATGCTGACCATCCAGGACCTGGTCAGTGGGATGCAACCAGGAGTGGTGGAGGGGGAGCTGGCAGCCAGGAGCCAGGATCCCACGGGTGAGCTGCTGGAGGGGTAGGGCACTGCTATTTTGTGAGAACTGTTCCCCACCTTACCATCAACCAGCCTGTGGCCATCACTAAGGCTGGATCCCTAACCCACCAAATGTGACTTTCGTAGCTGTGAAAGAGTGGGAGTGTTGTTGGGGTTGTCTAGGCAGATACCACTCCCAATGTCATGGGGAGTGACAAAACACTCACTGCTTGGCATAGAGTCTGTCATCTCTGATCCTACGTAGCTCCTTGGCTTAAGGACAACTCTGTAATTCTGCCAGGAGCCAGGTTACAGCAGAGATCCTGTGCAGAGAAAAGTGTCTCTAGAGGCTAGACCTGGTCAGGGAGACCCAAAGCCCTGACGCATTCAATTCTACAGACCACTCAGTTTCAAATCTGACACCAAGATGGGGTGGAGGGAAAGGCTGGCACTAGGGCAAGGGGTGATTTTCTGCAGGAAACCTTCTGGGACTGAGGCACAAATGACACTAAGCTGGTCTTAGTGCCAGATGGCCACTTGGGCTTGGGATGTCCACTTGCAGCTAGTGTAACTTGGGACAGGTCTGGCCTGAGGAGACCAAATTTACTTCAGCAGTCAGCGGGTAAAGCATACAGGTTGCTTCAAAACCAGAGCTCAAAACCATACTCTGACCCCAAACCACTGCATTTCTAGTGAAGTATGTGCCAGGGAAGAAGAAGAAGAGGCCTCTCACTGCAAGGTGTGCTGCACACTCATGCCATGGAAAAGAGTCTGCATCTTGGGGACTAGTGCACTTCACAGCCATCCAGCTCCCAGCCCTGAGATCTTAAAATGGGCAAGCACCAGGGCTGTGTCTGTTTGATTCCTGCCTTGAAACCCACTGGGGCTTTACCATTTCCCAGTCCCTCCACAACCCCTGGGACTGCCATGTCCTTTGAAAAACAAGGAGGCTACTAGGAGCTGCCTAATATCACAGGCAATCCTAGGAGCCTGCCTGCCATGGGGACTTTAGCATGGTGTGGAGGGATAATGCACAAGAGCCCACCAACATGAAATGATGTGTCTCTTACATGTCTTGTAGATAAAGAGGAGGTGCTGAAACCAGCAGAAGCAGACATACCGGAAGTTTTGACTACTCCTCTGGAATATGATAACCAGGACAGCGAATACCATGCACATGTCCTATTTTAATTTTCTGGGGATTTATTTGTCTGGGGATTTAATTGACTGGGGATTTGTCAGGCAGATGTGCTGCCTGACAAACTGATGAGTACTGCAGAGTACTTTTGATCAGCTCCTTCCTTGTGAGTAATAAAGCCCACATTCTCTTGATCAGTCTGCTCTCTGTGCTTTTCTCAGGTAAAGATAAGTGGGAAGGAAGTTGTTGCTTGGGTAAATTCACTCCTTTGGGAGTTGCCCTCTGCCTGGGGTTCAAGTGACTCCTGCCTCCTCTGTCCTTTCTGTTTCACCTGGGTGCTGAAGCTGTTTCACTTGGGTGGTCCTGCAGGCAGATGCAGAACTGCCCCACTATGCTGCAACATGAGCATACGGACCAGCATCCACCCATGTTTCTGGAAGGCATTTCTGATTTGCAGAAATGGGATAGAACTACACATTCCAATGTCCAACCACCCTTTCCATAAGACTTCCTAACATCCAACCTAAAGTTCCTCTGGTGCAGCTTCAGGCCCTGCCCTCTTGTCCTGTCATTCGTTGCCTGGCACAAGAGCCCGATCCCCACCTGATTACGACTTCCCTTCAAGTAGTTATAGAGCACGCTGTGGTTCCCCTCTGAGTCTCCTCCAGGCTAAACAACTCCAGCTCTCTCAGCCTCTCCCCAAAAGTCTTTCCCTCTAGCACTTTCACCAGCCCCGTTACTCTCCTCTGGACACATTCCAGCACCTCAATCTCTTTCTTAAAGGGAGAGGCCCAGAACTGTACACAGTAGTTGACGTGAGGCCTCAGCAGTGCCCAGTACAGGGGGACTACTGCTGGCCACACTTCCTGATACAAGCCAGGCTGCCATTGGCCTTTTGTGCCAACAGGGTACACTGTTGGCTCATATTTACCCAGCTGTCAACCAGTACTCCCAGGTCCTTCTCCACCAGGCCAGTCTCCAGCCACTCATCCCCAAGTCTGTAGCTCTGCTGGGGGTTATTATGGCCAAAAGGTAGGACCCTGCAGTTGACCCTGTTAAACCTCATCCCATTGGCGTCTGTCCATTGGCCCAGCCTGTCCAGATCTCTCTGCAGCATCTTCCTCTCCTCCAGCAGACCAACACTCCCACACAACTTGGTGTCATCTGTGAATTTACTAAGGGAAGATTTGATCCTCTTATCTGGGTCATCACTAAAGATGCTGAACAGAACTGGGCCCAGCACTGATCCCTGGGAGACACCACTGCTCACTAGGCACCAGCTGGAGGTGGCGCCTTTCACAACCACTCTCTGTGCCCGGTCTTCCAGACAGTTTTTAACCCAGCAGAGGGGGCACCCATCCCAGCTATGGGCTGCCAGCTTTTCCAGGAATATGCTGTGGGAGACTGTATCAAAGGCTTTGCTGGAGTCTAGGTAGACAACATCCACAGCCTTCCACTCATCCAGCAGTGCTGGGTCAAAGGTTGAACCTTACAAATCTCTTCCAATTAAAGAGATTCTGTGATTCTGCAATTCTGTGTTACTAACTTTAGTCTGCAGGTCTTTCTCACAGTTTGTTTCCCTCCCTGACAGACATCTCACTCTTCTAATGCCTGGAAAGGGTTTTGTTTTGTACCTGAGCAACCTCACGTTTACCCTGTGAGCAGTGGCATTAGGCAAACAAAGAGTGTTGAGAATCAGCTGAACATGACAGACTGAATCTTGGATGATTTATGGAATTTTTCTGGCTCTGGAAGTACTGCTGCTGCTGTCCCAGATTCTGCTTATTAGCACATATAATTCCACCAATGACACCAGTAACACTGCTCTTCCAGTGTCACAATGGACACCATCAATTCCTGCCCCTGCTGCATTCCCAGATAAATCACATGAGGAGAAAGTTCTCCCAAGCACTTATCACAGCCTCCCCACCCAAAAGTCCTGGGCTGAGCCCTGCAGTTTCACTGCCTGAAAGCCTAAAGCAGAGGCATTAAAGCAGAGATATTCAGCAGCCTCACAAAAGCAAATGCAGCCCATTCCCCATGGAGAACTGGAGGGTTGGGCATCCCTACATAGGTGTCCTGTCACTCATTGTTTTGGTCTCCATAGTCATCCCAACTAATGCAAAATTGCTTGAATCCTCAATACCAGTGGGAGCAGAGCAAGACTTCTCATCTTGTGTCATGAACTACCCAAACCTCATTCATAACCCCAAATATTTAAGGGTCTAAAGGGCCTCACAGAAGCCCAGAGCATGGAAAGAGCTGTAGCCAGGAAGGATGCTGATCTCAGACCAAGGTACTGAGTGAAAACAGATGAGGCTGCACTGGCCTTAAAGAGAGTCAGAGGCCAGTTGAGCAGCATTACAAAAACTGTGATGAGGTCGTCATGCAAGTGTGGTGTCACACCACATTGCAAAGAGGCTGGGCTGTATGATCTGCTGCTTCCAGCCAGGCCAGAAGAGCCTTCTACCTGTCAAAGCCCTACATGTGCCATAAGGGACGCAGCAAGAGCAGGTTGCTCCTTCTAGCTCTCCAACCCACTGCAGTCCTCACAAGGATTTGGAACCTAATGCACTGCTCATCTCCGTGTCTGCAGATATTTAGCTTCCCTAATTTCCAGAGCTCTTTAGCTTCTTGGTCTAGATTCACCTCACAGCTTCTGTCAGTCAAGGAGGACTGGTCAGTCAAGGACAAAATAAGTACTTCCTCCTTCTCTGGTGTTGAACTGGAGCTTCAGGAGGTACAAAGGCATGCCAGAGTTGAACATGAACATGGGGCAACACTGCTGAAACATACATGGACAGCTGTGCTGATCTTGCTCTGCAGGGGCTGGGGAGTAACCTGTAAGCAGAGGGTCACAGGAACCAGAGAAAGCATCTCTGCCTTGCAGACGTGTCTTTGAAGACTGTGAAGTACTGGAGTCACTGTGGTACTGAACTCTGACACAACATTTCTCTGTCAAGCATCAAGAAAAATGTGCCTGCAAACAACAGCTCTTATCACAAATAACTGCTGGAAAGGTAAAGTCCTCCTTATCAGGAACTTCACTGGAAATGCAGTTTCCTTTTCTGATGAGAAGACGGGTAATGGAGCTATTGCTTACATGGATGAGGTTCAGTTGCAAGGTAGACACATGCATCTCTGAGGTAGATCCTGCTGTCTGAACAGAGCTGGGACTGGATGACAAGGAGGGCTGGACCCTTCCTGAGCCCCAGCAACATGTTTTTAACCAAGGCCATTAACAGACTGCCCAAAAAAGAAAACCCTCACCCTCTGGGTTGACAAATAGGATCTAGGTCTGATGCATAGGGGAAGGATGGGGGAGATCAAAGACCTTTAACTGACTGTAGCTTTCTTGATAGAAAGCAGATGGTGGGTGTAGAGAGGTAAATACTGAGTTATGGGTGCAGCTATGTGGTCTGGGTCAATGCCTAACAGTGCTCTCTTACTTGCTGAGCCATACAGATGAGAGGGCTGCATGAGACTTATCCACGATGCCCTGACCTCTTACCTGAGCCATGCAGACCAAGGTAGGTATGCATGTAATACATGTGTGTACAGCCACCATGGTTGTCTCCTCACACATGAGATTAAGCTTGGTGTGCTTGTGGATGAAAAGCTCAGCATGAGCCTGCAGTGTGCACTTGCGGCCCAGAAGGCAAACCAGATCCTGGGCTGCATCAGGAGAAATGTGGCCAGCAGGTCAAGGGAGGTAATTCTGCCCCTCTAGTCCGCTCTGGTGAGGCCCCACCTGCATCCAGTTCTGGAGCCCTTATTACAAGAAGGATGTGGATGTGCTGGAGCAAGTCCAGAGGAGGGCCACAGTGATGATCAGAGGGCTGGAGCACCTCTCCTATGAGGCCAGTCTGAGAGAGCTGGGGCTGTTCAGTCTGGAGAAGAGGAGGCTCCGAGGTGACCTTATTGTGGCCTTCCAGTATCTGAAGAGGGCTTACAAAAAAGCTGGGGATGGGCTTTTCAGGGTATCATGTAGCAATAGGACTAGGGGGAATGGAGCAAAGCTGCAGATGGGTAGATTAGACTTGATATGATGAGGAAGTTCTTCACCATAAGAGTGGTGAGAGCCTGGACTGGGTTGCCCAGGGAGGTGGCTGGGGCCCCGTCCCTGGAGGTGTTTAAGGCCAGGCTGGATGAGGCTCTGGCCAGCCTGATCTAGGGTGGGGTGTCCCTGTCCATGGCAGGGGGGTTGGAACTGGATGATCCTGTGTTCCCTTCCAACCCTGACCAATTCTGTAACTTCTTCCCAGGGAGGGAGATGGTGTGCTGCAGTGGGCTTCCTGGTGGGTTTGTGGAGTGTCCTTTTCATTTGAGGTCTGATCCTGTGCTCATCACAAATACCTCTCCAATACAGCCAGGGCTGCCATGGGCTGCATCTCTGTGCCCAGCTAGACACAGCAGTGCTGCAACAACTGCCCAGGAAATCATATAACTGCAGAAAAACTTAAGTGGTGAGAGATATCTAGAGATCTGTAATACAAATCCTGATCAATGTTTGGGTAACTCTGACCACCATGCTTAGAGCTTTATCCATCCATGTGTTGACTATCTCCAAAATTGGTTATCCCTCCATCTTGGGCTTCCATCCCAGGACTGCCCCACTCTCAGTGGAAGAAGACTTTTCCTCATGTCCTACCAGGCTTTCCCTCAATCAGCTTTTACTCCTTGCCTCTTGTCCCATCACACTGCACTGCAGAGAAGAGCCCAGCTCCACCTTCTCTGTAGCTCTTGAGGACTGCAGGTTAGGCTCCATGCTCACCTTCCCTTTTCCAGGTGAACAAATTTGATTCACTCAGTCTGTCCTATGCTACAGCTCCCTATCTTCATCGCCTCATCTGGACTCCAGTATAACAATGTCTTCTTGTACTGGGTACCCTATTCCAGGTGCGATCTCATTCACATCAAGCAGAGGGTAATGGACACTTGTCTCAGCCCACTGGCTGAAACTCAGTCGGCCTGGATGGACTAGTTGCTTGGAGCGTGGCTGTGCCTTTTTCTCCCTTTTCACCCATGAAACACAGAAAACACATCATGAAGAATCCAGGACGAGACCTGTATGATAAACATAATGATCTGAGCTGCACGGCCTCCGTAATCATTCTTCTTTGAATCCACTACCATACGCACTATCTCCCACGTGCTCTGGCAAAAGTGCTACACTTGGTCGTAAACTATGCACTACAGTGCTGCAGATTTACAGTGAACCATTACATACATGCAACCCAGCACTGACCAGGCACCCCAGAGCTTCACTTCTGCATTTCCAGTCAGAAACTGGAAGAGCAATGAACTGGAGGCTGGTTCTCTGGTCCCAGTCCACTGCTCTGCGCACCCAGTGTTGGATGAGCACAACGGGTAGAAGTAGCCTGCACTGAAAACACTCGGAGGTGTTCTGCCTGGGCTTCTACAGGGTCGGAAAAACCTGGAAACCTCGGCAACCCCCTTGTAACACCTTTCAACCTCGCTCCGGCCCGGCAGTGCTCTCTAGCGGCTCAGGGGGTGCCCAGGGGTCTGCACTGATGCACAGGAGCAGCCGCGGGAGGAGGCAGAGGCTCTCCTGGAGTCTCAATTATCGGGGTGGTGTTGGAGGACGACCGTAAGACTCTGTCCTGTGCTGCAGGCAGACCGGCCAAAGGCTGTTGATGAGCCGCAATGCCCTGCGCAAGAAGGAGCTATCAATCATGGAATAGCTTGTGTTGGAACAGACCTTCAGAGGCCATTTAGACCTGCCCACCTGCAGTGAGCAGGCACATCTTTCACTAGGTCAGGCTGCCCAGAGCCCCAATGAACCTGACTTGGAATGTTCCTAGGCATGGGGCATCTACCACCTTTCTGAGCAACTTGGGTCAGTGTTTCTCCACCCTCAGTGTAAAAACTTTTGTCGTTATATCTACTCTAAATCTCCCTTGATTGTTTTAATCCCACCATCCTTTGCACTGTCATAACATGTCCTACTGAAGAGATTTTTTCAATCTTTCTTAACATCCCCCCTTTATGTATTGAAATGCCTTGCTATGATCTGGAAGTTTCTCCTCTCCAGGCTGAACAACTCCAACTCTCTAAGCCTGTCATCATAGCAGAGGTGTTCCACCCTTGTGAACAATTTTTTGAGCCTTCTACAGACCCACTACAACAGGTCTACATCTTTCTTGTGCTGAGAACTCCAGGGGTCCACACAGGAATCCAGGTGAGATCTCACCAGAGCAAAGTAGAAACACAGAACCACTTCCCCCAGCCTGCTGGCCACACTTCTTTTGACAGCCCAGAACACAGTTGGCCTTCTGGACTGTGAGAATACATTTCCAGCTCATGTCCGGCCTCTCATCCACTGACATCCCCACGCCCTTCTTCACAGGGCTGGTCTCAATCACATTATACCCCATCTGGTGGGACATACCTATTCCTGGAGTCTGCCCTGACTCATGTGCAGGACCTTGCATTTGGCCTTGTTGAACTCATGAGGTTCCCACAGATGCACTTCTCAAGCTTGTTCAGGTCCCTCTGGAGACACAAGCCCCCCTTGTGAGACCACACCTTGAGTACTGTGTCCAGGTTTGGGCACCACAGTATCAGAAGGACATTAAGGTGCTGGAGTGGTTCCAGAGAAGGGCAGTGAGACTGGTGAGAAGTCTGGAAAATCGGGCCTATGAGAAGCAGCTGAGGGAACTGAGGTTATTTAGTCTAGAGATGAGAAGGCTGGGAGGAAACCTTGTTGCTCTCTAGAACTTCCTCAAAGGAGGTTGTAGCAAGGCTGGTGCTGGCCTCTTCTCCAAAATCACTAATGATAGTACTAGGGGAAATGGCCTCAAGTTGCATCAGGGAAGGTTTAGATTGGATCTTAAGAAGAAGTTCTTTAGTGAGAGAGTGGTTGGGCGTTGGAACAGGCTGCCCAGGGAGGTAGTGGGGTCACTGTCCCTGAAGGGATTTAAAAGGCTAGTAGACAGAGCACTTGAGGCCAAGGTCTAGGGTTTGGGATGAGGGCAGGACTTGGTGATCCTGGAGGTCCTTTCCAGTCATATGATTCTATGATACTATCTCAGTGGCCTGCAGGTTGGTTAAGTAAAAGCAATTTTACAGAAAACCAGAAAACAGGAAAAAAATTTTTAAAACTGTGAGCCATTGAAAACACATACAGAAATAAGTGAACCCCAAGACTTAGAAGGAAGAAATCATCACCATCAACATCAGGTGCCTCCTGATGAAGAGAAGGAAACTTTCACCAGAAACCACACTATCTGCCTATTGAATACACCAAGATGCTTGTAATTTCTGAGATCTCCTCCCTACCCCTGCAGCCATTAACCTGAGTTCACAGGAAGGGTAAGCATAACATCCAGAAGTAGGGATAGATACTGAGATGTTTGTGTGTGTGTTTGTTTGGCAATCTTAGCTGCATTAATGAGGGGTGTTAGTGTGGTTTTTTTCTATACTAGTTTAGGAGACTAATAATTAAAATATTCTAGAGATTATCTAGTCTAACCCCTCTGCTGCATAATTTTGTTCATAATTTTGCATGCAGTAATGATAAACCCTTGCATTCACTTACAGTATTCCCTCTTCTGTCCATAATTAGACTTAGAGTGTTACACAGGAAAGAACAGAGACAGAAGTTAGGAAGGAAAAATATGCCTACATCTAGCTGTCTGCTGTTTGAGCAAATGGACTGTGGTCCACCTCACTAGAGCATTCAGGAAAGGGAAATACCTGTGAAGCCAAATGTTCTCTTCCAGAGTCCAGCATTTGGCTGTCTCACAGCGTAGGTTTGGGATGCTCAAAGTTAAATACTGTGCTGTTTTGCCATAGCTGTGAGGATAACTCACCAGCTCAGATGGGATAGCCACACCTTGATCTGCACAGAAAGATCTTCCAGAGGACACATCACCACTTACAGATGCCATCACAGTAGAAATCTACCTGGTTGCTATGTTTTTCTAGACTATCCCTGACCTGTCCAAGGAAACATTATTTAATTGTCCAATTCTAGGGACAGTTCTCTAATTTGATTATAGGATGGTTGGGGTTGGAAGGGAGCTCTAGAGATTATCTAGTCTAACCCCTCTGCTGCAGCAGGTTCTCCTAGAGCAGATCACAGAAGAGCATTTCTAGAAGGGTTTTGAATATCTCCAGAAAAGGAGACACTACAACATCTCTGGGCAGCCTGTTCCAGGGGTCACTTATCCTCACTGTGAAAAAAAGTTTTTCCTTACATTTAAATTGAACTTCCTTTGTCCACTTTGTGTCCATCACTCCTTGTCCTGTGGTTGGGCACCATGAAGAAGCCTTGCACTCACCCTTTAAATACTTATCAGCAGTAATGAGATCTCCTCATTCCTCAGGCTAAACAGACCCAGTTCTTGTAGCCTCTCCTCATAATATGCTCCAACACTCTGTTCATCTTTGTGGGTCTTTGCTGAACTCTCTCAGTAGTTCCCTGTCCCTTTTGAACTGGGAAACCCAGGACTGGATGCAAAGTTTCAGATGTGGCCTTACCAGGGCAGAATAGAAAATGAGAACCTCCCCTGACCCACTGGTCACTCTTTTCTTAATGCACCCCAAGAGATCATTTGCTTTCTGGGGGGCCACAACAGCACATTGCTGGCTCATGGCCAGCCTGTGGTCCACCCCAGGTCCTTTCCTCAGAGTCACTTTCAAGCAGGTGAGGCCCCAACATGTACTGGACACATGGGGTTGTTCTTCCCCAGATGCAGCACTCTCTACACTTGTACTTGTTAAACCTCATCGAGTTGCTCTCTGCTCAAGACTCCACCTTAGGCAGGTCACACTGGATGGAAGTACAGCCCTGCAGCGAGTCAGCAACTCCTCCCAAATTTGCATCATCAGCAAACTTGCTGAGGGTACAGTCTGTCTAGGTTGTTGGTGAGGAACTCTTGCCCAGAACTGGTACTGCTGTAGCACCCACCTGCAGGACTACATCTAGCAAGATGACCCTTGGATAAAGAGGATGGCAGGAGGTTTTAGGGGTGGAGTGGAAAAAATCAGCATGTGCAGGTGTGCACAGAGATGTGTGTGCACGAGAGGATAAAGCAGGCATGGGCACACGTGTGTGCCAGGGCACCCATGTGGGGCTGAGGCCATGCATAGGTGTCCGTGGGTACTCAGTACTGACACCTGGGCAACACCACTAGATACAGGCCTCCAGCTAGACTCCAACCCACTGATCAAAACTGTCTGATGACAGACTATGTGCTGAAACATGGGTATGAAATTTACACAAAGCCTGGGACACAATATTTTTAATCTCTGAAGCCTGGACTACTTGTGTAGCTCATATCTAGACAACAGCTTTGCAAATTTCTAACTGTTTAGCAAATCTAAACTTCTGTCATCAGAGAAATAGAAGGAATATCAGTAAGCTCAGAGAGCACCTCTGAGACATCCACAGCTGTCATTCCTGCTTACTTCATGCCCACTTTCTGCTTGACGTCTGAACCTGAACATGCAACAATTCTATGGACTTCCACTCAGAAGGAGAGGCTAGGATACAGCCTTCTTTTATTCTTGGCCCAAGCAGTATGACTAGGGGACTCAATGCTCACTACATTACTTCTTCCCTGTCTACCCCAGGGACAACCACCTGCATCCTGTGCTGATGGAGATGGTGAGAGTTCAGAGCCAAGACTCCTATTACTGCCCTCTTAGTTTGCCTATGCAGGGACAGGTTGTGGTGACTGCTCAGATCCAGAAGTAATGTAAATACCACAAATAATATACCTTTCCAGGTATAGCTGATGACATCATCTCCAACCTTGACTTCTTGGATTTGGGTGAAGACACAAATTCAAAAAAGAATGGGTTGAAAAATCAGTTCTGTAATCTACATGATGATTTGTATGAGTCAGAGCTCCAAGCCTACATCAGGACAAGCAAGTTGTGCTGACATGGGCCACCATGGTCCCCAGTAAACCAGACCCTGCACAAGCCCAGCCCAGCAGACAGCATCAGCCTTTCTGTGCTCACGTTAGTTCACATCCAGAAACTGCATATGCGGGTCGTCCTCTGTCATCACTGATGCTAGCATTGCAGTTCTAGGGAACAGATGGAGCGAAAGTCTATCTCCAGCTGTGGATCAAGACTGACCTCTAGCTACAGTTTGCAAAGCTTTGGACTCCCTCCTAGGTTCTTCTGGCCAAATGGCAGCTGTCTCCCCCACCTACTCTTCTTCCCTTCTCTTCCCTTCTCTTCCCTTCTCTTCCCTTCTCTTCCCTTCTCTTCCCTTCTCTTCCCTTC
>VZRI01013056.1:229044-255335 GCA_013397515.1 Upupa epops
CGCCGCCGCCTCCCTCCCCGCGCCCCCGCCGCGGCTGCCGTCTCTTCCCCCGGAGGCGCCGGGTCCGCTTTCAGCGGCGGGAGCGTCTGCTGGGGGCCCGGCTGCAGCCGGCTCTCGGCAGTCATGTGGCCGTCGGGGCTGCGGCCCCGAGCCCGGGCCCAGCCAAGGAGCCGGAGCCCTGTGCCGTCGCGGCTTTTATGTGGAGGTGTCCGGCGGCTCTGCACCCAGGCNCGTCGG
This sequence comes from Upupa epops, assembly GCA_013397515.1. Taxonomy (NCBI): domain Eukaryota; kingdom Metazoa; phylum Chordata; class Aves; order Bucerotiformes; family Upupidae; genus Upupa; species Upupa epops. The sequence continues at coordinate 229,282 of VZRI01013056.1, forward strand.
GCCTCGGCGATCCCTCAGCTGCAGGGGGGCGTCCCGATGAAGGTGTCTCGGTTTGGTCTGTTCTTGGCCTGTGGGGTTTGATGAGGGGCTGCTGCTGTCGGAAGGGAAAGCTGCTGGTCCGTGGCACCAGTCGGTATTGCTGTCCATGGACCCCCATGGTTCTCAACGGTGAAGAGACAGAAACGGTGGCAGATCTGCATGAGGAGAGATAGTAAGGGGCATATTCGACAGAGTTTTCTTGGTTCTTGAAGAGGAGTGCTACCCCAGTGCTCTGTGTACTTTAGGACACGACTGTTATTGCGAGACGCTGCTACGTGAAGTTCACTCAGATTGGGACCCTCACCCATGGTCTCCAGCAGCGTTTTGGCACAGAGATGGGATCCGTGCTCCTTCTTTATCCCTGTCTGACCTGCTGGTCCGAGAACCTTGTGCTGCAGGATGTTCAGGTTCATGATCCTTCCAATCAGGGAAGATACCAGGGGCTGCTACTGGGACATACTTACCTGCCATCTCCCTCTTACTTGCTCAGATACACAAGGTTGAGGGTCCGAATAAGTGCCAGGGACACACACCTGGTGAGGAACTCATGCCCAGGGCTGGTACTGCTGTAGCACCCACCTGCAGGACTGGGGGGCCACTCAGCCGTCTCACCATCTAGTAAGGTGATCCTTGGATAAAGGGGGTGGCAGGAGGTTTTAGGGGTGGGATGGAAAGAGTCAGCATGTGCAGGTGTGCACAGGGATGTGTGTGCACGAGAGGAAAAAGCAGGCATGGGCACACGTGTGTGCCAGGGCACCCATGTGGGGCTAAGGCCATGCATAGGGGTCCACAGGTGTATGATGACATGAGTGTGTGTACAAACACTTCGAGAGTATGGACAGGTGTGTGGCTGCAGCCAAGGCATAGGTCTCCACAAATACATGGGAATGGATGTGGGCAAGATGTGTGTGCAAAGGAATGGATGTGCAGGTACTGTGCAAGGTTGTAATGGATGGACCTGTCTTGGTGCCTCCCACCAGTTGTCCCAAGTGCAGGTCACCAGTGTGCACCTGTGTGTCTACCTTTGTGAGAAAAACTTTCCTAAAGTCCATCCTGGCCATTTCACAAATTGTGTTTAAAGGAGCAGGGAAAAGTAAGAAAACTTCCTAGCGAAAGAGCTTTCCAACAAAGATGTTTCTCAGCTTGGAGAAAAATTGCTGTGCACAAGGCTCCATTTGCACGCAGCAAACTCCAGCCCTGGTGTCTAGTTAAATAAAAGAACTCCAGCATCTTCAGTCACCTGTTTATTTGTGCAGCTTCACAGTGATCTGGGAGGAGGAAAATGAAGGAAAATTTCGAAACCACAAAGTGGTACTCTCTGAGGACCCGCGTGTGCGGTCTGTGTAGCTGTGTGCAGGCATGTGGCAGTATTTCAAATCATATGCTGCTGAGTTTGTGCCAGAAGAAAAATCAGCCTCCCCTACTGACCCCTGTGTTCTTTAAGTACATAAAAAACTGGGGTAGGGTTACTCCGGAGAAGCCAAGAAAGGGACTCCTTCGGCACTAAGGTGAAGCTGCCTTGCCTGCAGTACTCTGCCCTCTGCCCCATAGGAGCACTTGGGATGAATTTTCCTATCAGATTTTCCACGGGACAGTGCAGTCCAGTCACTTGAGAGGCTGTGTCCCCTTGCGCCATGCCGACTCCGCGCCTCCAGAGGGCAAAGTCAGATCATGCTTCACTTTGCACTGGGCGAAGCTGCGAAGTGAAAGAGGTGGGATGGCTTGCCGAACAGCTGCTTTTGCCCTCCCTGCTCTTAATGAAAATCCTCTTCCAAGAAAGCACTTTCCTTGGCAGAGCCCAGCTGTAAGTACAGTGAAATGTATACTCAAACAGCATGTGCTGGCTCTTATCCCTTCTCCTCCTCTTGTAATGCAGGTTAAAATGTATTGCCAGTATTTCTGAGTGTAGTGGGAGTTGTATAATGTGGTGGCCTGGAGGCTATCCTCAACCTGACATTATCATAAACCTTTTTAAAAACATTTTGAGCTCTCCACTCTGGGAGCAGGAGTAATTCCCATTTTATGCATTAGTGTCTCTTCTGAGTACCAGTTCCTAAGGAGATGAAACTATTGTAAATATGAAACTCTGTAGTGGTGACAATTGCTGGAGTGGAGGAGCTGGTACTTTTTGCGTTCATGAACATTTTCTTTTCTCTTTTGACACTGCTAAGTGTAGCTTAGCTTAATGAAGCTCTAGGTAAGTAAAATGGAAAATTACATGGATTTATGAAACATTTGGAGCTCCTAATGCAATAGAAAATGGATTATATCTACAAGAGTGGTTGCCATACAAAAGTTGTAGATTGGACTTTTTTGTCTCTGGGACAGAGCTTGTAGTCGGCAATTTTTCTGTCTAAATTTCCCAGCTCAGATCCTGCCTCCACTGAGAGGTGCAGTCTTAGGTTTAGCAAATTGTTCACTGAATCTGAGACTTGGCACTGTGGAGACAGGTGTCCCCTGCACAAGGACACTGTGCCTCTTCAGACTGCTGTTTGTTAGTATTAGTAAATGCCAGAGAATTACCCAGCCAAAATCCCATCTGCTTGGATCTCACAAAGCGATTTCTAACCATGGAAAAAATCCAGTTATAGACTTCATTCCTCACTCAGTTGCTTCCATATTACACACCACAGTGTTGGGATCTCTCAAGAGTAAACTACTGGGAAGCTCTGCTCTCCATTAGCACTGTGGTATGAGTAGCTTCTCCTTCCTCAACCAAAGTAGGGGGAAGTGGACATTAAATGTATGGACAGCATCTTCAGGTGCAGCACGCTCAAGTGTTTTCATTCCACCATGAGAATTCCACTCCTCTTTAAAGGGAGGAAATCTTTTGTTTGGTCTCTGCCCCGCAGGAGCAGTGGTATTTGATATTCTCATAGTGAATGGTCCAGCAGAGCCAAACCCCCAGATCAGATTGGCTGAACACATAACTCCTATTTTCAAAAAGGGTAGGAAAGAGGAGCCAGAGAACTACAGGCCAGTCAGTCTCACCTCTGCGCCAGGTAAGATCATGGAGCAGATCCTCCTACAGGCACTACTGAGCCAGGAGAATAGTGAAGAGGGGATTGCGTACAATCAGCATGGCTTCACCAAGGGCAAATCCTGCCTGACAAACCTGGTGGCCTTCTAGGAACGGGTCACAACATTAATGGATGAGGGGCGAGCAACTGATGTCATTTACCTGGACCTGAGCAAAGCCTTTGACACTGTCCCACACCACATTCTGCTCTCCAAGCTGTTAAAACATGGGGTTGATGGGTGGACCACCAGATGGGTAAAGAACTGGCTTGATGGCTGCACTCAAAGAGTGGCTGTCAATGGGTCCATGTGCAAGTGGAGGCCAGTGACAAATGGGGTCCCTCAGAGATCAGTTCTGGGACCAGTCTTGTTCAACATCTCTATATCCAGAAGGTGGTGTGGGGCCCAAGGTGACACCTTCAAGGGAGAGCTGCTGTGCAGCTGCCACATGGAGTTCAGTCACATGGCAGAAGGGTTGGAAAGCAACAGGTTATCAGGATGTGTCCATTACATATTTGCATCAGATGTTCACATACTTTGCCTTGTGGGAATGAGTTTTCATCATGTACACGTGGCCTGTGGTTTATTACCTGTTCTGTTTTTCCAAATTGATGCTACTTCTCATCTCCTGGTTGAGTTTTTTATAGGGAGTAAGAATTGCTTGCTGACATCTTTAAGTGTGTATAGACAGGTTCATGAAGGAGCCTTGACTTAGCTTCTGTTGTCATCTTTTTGAGAAAAAAAAACCCCAATAAACCCCCAGTGGTTTTGAAACAAGCCATGCCTCAGTGCCATGGGGAAAAACAATTGACTGGGACAAGAGGCATGAGGAACCCCAGTGGAGCCATCCAGCATGCTTGTCTGACAGCACAGCAGTTGTCCCAACCTGTGGAGAGCAAGCAGTTTCTTCAGAGGATGTCCTGTGACATGTGAAGGTGCACATGTGCAGGGCAGGCTCTCAGCAGATCATCACTGCTCACTTGGGACCCTTGATGCACTGTGGGGATTTGGTGTAAGTGCAGTGTCACAGGTGTTGGTACACAACTTGGGTGATGTGTGAGGATGCTGCTGTAGAGTTATGATAGCACTGAATTAGATGGAGTGAAGAGAAGAGGTAGAACATCAGCCTAGAGTTGTTCAACCTCTGGTGCAGAAATCGGAGTACTGGATCACTGGGAAAGCAAATAAAGTCCAGCAAATGAAACATGCTGGTGGTGGACTCAGGCAGGTCAACCTTTCATATTGGTAACAACTGGAAGTGACAGGCAGAGCTGTGCCCCTGTTGCAGAGGATCTGGGGAATGGTTCGCATGAGGCTGAATGTGGGCTAGGAGCAACCCTGGCTGTGAATAAGGCATACTCTGTACTGGGTGATGTGAGGAGGAGCTCAGCTTCTCATGCAAACCTCAGTCTGTTCCAGCATTGCCTGAGCTGCAGGTTAAACACACAATCTCACTGTGCAAACTGACAAGAAACTCATTTGTGTGATATATGAAACCAAAACCTGAAGTACTAGAAAACACTACATGTGACACAGGCAACAAGGAGCAGACAGATACTTTCTTGGTGGAAGTGAAGTCATCCAGCCCAATCTGAATGGGCAATGGCACATTAATATCACTTAATTCTGAAGCAGTTTTTAATGCTGAGAGACTCAGCTAGCAATTCTTGTTATTCTTGGCATCATCAAGAAGTCACTGTAATTTGATTAAATCTGTCAAAAGCTGACAAAAAGATCTGACTTTTTGTAGGAACATGCAAAAAAGGATTAGGCCTAGAAATCACTTGCTATGCTTTTTTATTGCAGGTGGTGTGAGGTTTGCATAGTTTTGCTCCCCTGAAGCCTGTTCTCTTCAGTACTTCATGAAAATCTTCCAGATGTGTACCTTTGAATAGCCATCAGTCTCTGTTGGCATGGAAATAAGTCCTTTATGTTTTGCCTATCAAATGCCCTATTTGGTCAATCAACAGTTCTGAGAGGTTTAATCCCCTCCAGGGGTGGTCTAGGTCTCTGGTGTTCACATCCCCTGTAAGCAAGCAAGGTTCATCTTCACCTTATGAGCCTCCCTGAGGTGGTCCTGGCAAGCAGCTGTGTTCAAGGCACAGTGTGAGCTTTGGGTACAGTTTCAGCTACTCGTGCTCTGGTGTGACAGCATCAGTAAAGCTGTTGCAGAAGACAGAGGGTAGGGAAACCAGCCAGGCAGACAAATTTCTCCTATACATGGGGACACTGACTTAGTGTTGCTCATGCTGCTAACTTGAATAAAGCAGGAGAAAGCCAAGCATGTAGATATAACAGTTGCTCAGATCTTGCAGGACAAACATCTCCTACTCTCTGTTTCCCAGGTCTCCTGATGGGACCTGTCTGCTCACAGCTAGCATCACTGCTCTGACAGGTCCTCCTGCAACAGGCCCACTGTCTATAAAGTCTCTGACGTTTGTGAAAGAGAAGGATGGCTTATCATCCAGCAGCTGTAGTTCTAGTTGCCAGAGCTCCAGTTCATCCCTCTCTGCAGTTAGTGGTGAAACCTGATAGTTTAATAAGAATTTTCAGCAGGATGCAGCAGTTTAGAGATAATTATTTATTGCTTATTTGGGAAGATGGCAATTTTATTTAAGAATAATTATTTGTTAATTAATCATCATATCATGAACAAAATATCTTTGCAAATGTCCTGCTTTGCTTCAGTAAGTTATTTGGAAATAAATATTTGATTTCTTTTTCCTTTGTTGCAGACATTGCCCTAGACATCATCTTGTTCTAACCAGTGCTTCACCACAGGACAGAGGGGTCATTTTGGCTGAACCATAGTGTTGCAAAACTAATTTCCCAGTACAGGCAGGATATATTTAATGGTGCTGTTCTTTGTTGGCAATGTTCTTCACGTTGCTCCACCCAAGTACTTACAAGTCCGTAACAAATGGCACTGGAGTTGTCCTGTAATTTAGTAACCAGTTTCCTGTCTTGTGACATGTTCTGCGCTGTAGTCCTTGCAGAGGACATTCATGTGGTCACAGAAGGAGGGAGACAATAGAAAAGAAGGTGTTAGGATCAAGTAGATGAGAGGAATGGAGGGAGACTGGGAACACATGAAACAGGGGAAGGAGAAGGAGCAGGAAGAAGCAGCATGGAAAAACAGAGAACGTGGACAGGACCAATGGGGACTGGAGTTGGAAGATGACAAACCTTTTCTGTAAGATTGGTTGGGAGGTTTGTTTTGTGGTGAATATCTTGAGGGGATGGACAAAAAGAACTGTGCTTACCAAAGTGTCTTGTCCTCCAAGTTTTGGCCTGGCTTTGAAGACCTTCACTCTAAGTATCACTGTGGCACAAGCAAATAAACATGAAAAATTTTGTCACAGCGCTGTTGGACTTGTCTACACAGAGCACAAAAACTTCTAGTGCTGTGAGCTGCTCTATTGGACTCTTGTTTTATTCATTTGCTTTAATCCAAATATAATTACTGATTAAACTATATTACTGAGCATTATTAAACAAAGCAGATGTTGCCCCCTGCATCCCTGAAAACTGCAGCTTTCAGTGCACTTCAGTGCATAACATTACTTGAGTAACAAAAATAGGAAAGTCCGGGAACCCTACATTTAGTGTTAGGTTTCTGATGCTTCGAGGTTTTCTGGGGAAGTCCTCAGGAATAAGCCAGATCAGAGGCAGAGCTGGGAAGCCAAGACAGTGGATCAAAGTCTGCATTGAGGTTTGCAAGGAGAGGCATAAGCATAGCAGCATTACACCCCTGGGATGGGAGGCAAAAGCCCAGCTTCAGAGTAGTTCCCAGTTAAAGCTGGCCAGGTTTAACTCAGCTTATGAGCAACTAACTGGGCTTTTTCCTGGAGGAAATTTACCTCTTTAACCAAAAAGGTCATTGGGCCCTTTCCTGGCTATCTAGCTGCACATGATGGGCAGTGAGTGTAAATCAAGCCCTGACTGAGGCAAGGAAAACGGTGCTTGAAATGGCTCTTGTGTGTGCCTACATGTGCTGGGGCAATGCAGAAAGCACCACTGAAGGGTAAATCACACCAAGATGTGGGGTGACTTGTGAGTACCTGCCATAGGTAAATTCAGCTGTTTGGTAGACACTGATGAGGGATTGATAAAACCCAGCACTAACAAGTACTGCAGTTCCATGTATGAGGGTTCTAAATAGCCTTTATTTAAAAACAAAATGGAAAGTGAGGATTGCTGTAGAAGACAAAATATGAATACTTTCACAGGGAGCTCTGGCTTTTTTCCCTCTACCCTTTTGTTCTCAGTCACCTCTCTCTGACCCTTTAGCAATCACCATGGTAATTACCAAGTAAAGCCCTATTTACAAGTATACACAAAAATCTGCTGGAGTTTTGCTTGAGCCTGTAGGAAAATGTCTAGCCCCAGACAAGGAAGCTGGTTATTTCTCAAATTCAGAACATTTCTTTAAAAAGACTACAAAGACTGTGAATAGTTGGAGTCCTGTTAAAGTTAATAGACCTGTGGGAATTTACACTAGATAAGCACTCTCCCAGAGTTTACCTGAGGCCATACATGCTTCCAAATGCATGTAGGTCATGGTAATCGGGATAGAAAGAAGTGGTTTAGGTTTACATGGTGCTGTTAAAAATAGACACCATGCTCTGTGTATTTCCAGGGTCAGCACAACGTTTCACAATTTTTAGTTTTATTTGGGACAGACTGGTAATACTGTGGTACTGTAATAATTGTTCTGTGACCAGTCTGTATTTCAACTGCGAAATCTGTGCCACAAAACAGGTGTCTCAAAGGGATGGTGAGATCTCTGTCCTTTGAGTTTTATAAGATCTGTCTGGCTGTAGCCCTGAGCAAGCTGATTTAACTTGGAGCATAACCCTGATTTGAGCTTTTGCTGTATGGAAACATTGTCATTTCTGCAGTTCTTTTATTGTGGGAGAAACATGATTTCCAGGAGTGTCTGTCAAGTCAACCCAAGTCCTGTCGATATAGGAAAATGACCTGTGGACACAAGCAAAATAACTTCTCAAAATGCCAGGTGCTTGGATTTTATTCCTCCCACCTGTCTCCAATAGTTTTGCGTATGCATTTTGGGTCTTCATATGCAAAGTGCATATTTTCAACCATGCTGGACTATTCACAGAAAATAGGTGTTCCCAAATTTATTTCAACAATCCCTTTCATAAGCACAGGGAAAGGGAAAGAAAATGGCATATTCTGGGGATCTTTGAGTTCCTGTTCTTCTGCTATCAGACAATGCAATTTTGCTATGTGAAGATGTTTGAAATAAAGAACAAGGGAAAGGTAGAAAACTAAATGTGAAAGATCACCAAAAAAAGAGTATTTTTCCCTGTAACAAGTGTTTGTTTAGACACAAACATTAAAAAAGGTCTATAAGGCAGGGACAGGCTAAGATCTGCTTCTTGCAAGTCCCAGGGCAGAAGACCCTGGCCTGAGCCATGTGCCAGACACAAGAAGAATGACACTGATCCTGTCTGTCAACTAGGGAGGGAACCTCCACAAAGTACCTGCACCCCAGAGGCAGGAGTAGCAGAGGTGGTCTGAGCCCAGACCCCACAGCTCAAATTGCAAAAGCTGGGGTGGTATTCCAGCCCTTCTTGGGAGACCTCAAAGATCACTCCTCCAGGATGAGGAGCAACCCAAGATCCTTTCTTAGGCCACAACAGTGACACAGCCCGCTGCTGTCAGCAATGCTGTGTTGTCCAGAGGGTTTATCACCATAAGACAGGGTGGTCCTTGCTGGTTCATTGTAAACAGTTGAGCACTGGAGGTAATTTTTTTCAGTCACTTGTTACACAGCATTATTGAATGGGGAGTGTTGATTTTTTCTCCTCAGAACTAGTCTGGGCAACACTGACAGAGGAGCTGAAAAATAAAAGCTAATCCTGCAGGAATGACTCATTCTGGCATAGGATTTGCAGAACGGGATGAGAAGTTCAGGTAAAACAAAGAGAAATGGAGGCCACAGTAAAACTCTGTGGTTTGGACCAGGACAGTTTAACTGCTATGGAGTCAAAGTTGGAAACCCCCTCCCAACAATTTGCTGTGTTCCAAACCTTGGCAATGTCTACAGCAAGTCAATATTTGAGAGCACTTGTTTCACAAATACAGGTTCTTTCCCATGGGAGCTGTAGATTGGATGGCTAATTACTATGGGGCTAGAAAACAATTATTATTATTATTTTTAATTAAACACAAATAAAACAATGGCCATCCCTTTAAAGTTTGACTTTGAAATATTTTCTGCATTTTTTAGCAGGGCTACACTGGCCAAGTCCAAACAGAGCAGTACTGGAGTTTTGACAAAGGTTTAAGGTTATTTGCAACCACACTTCTCTAGCAAGGACAACATGGTCATTGGGGTGAAAGCACAAGTCCAGCCTAAATATCTGGGCTGGGGAAAGGGTGGGAGGATTTATTGAAACTGTACCAAACATAGAAATAAATGTTCTTTGCATCCTTCGGCAAGTCTTTCAACTACTTGAGCTTGCTCTCTTCACCTGAGATCATCACAGACACATCCAACTTGTGTAGCCCAAGACAGCTGCTCTCCAGCATCTTCTCCATGATATCATTTTTACATCATTATTTAAAGCCTTTCACCTTGTAAGATAAAGGTGTTGGAGTTGTAACACAGAAGAAGCAAAAGCATCATGGAATCACACAGAAGAAAACACTTTTCCATCCCAGTCTTTCCCACTGCTAATACTATTAGACATGTGGCAATTGCAGAAAAGTTGTGCTTAGGTGGGGCAATCACTCAAAAAAGACCATATGGTATGGACACATAAACCACTACATTTTAAAAGAATTTATTTCCAAAATGGCTAGAACATTAGATGCAGTGTTGCAGCACTTATGACTACATGATCTTAAGAGGTCCCTTCCAACCCCTACCATTCTGTGGTTTTGTGATTCTGCAGGTCCTGCAAGCCAGAAGGGTAAAAAAACACATGCCCTTTATGGATGCACTAAGAGTTGGTAGAACTCTTAGTGCTTACATGTGGCAGGTGGTGAAATGTCAGAGTATCTAGGACAGGGCTTTGGCAGGTAAAACTTGTGTCTTGTTCTTTAGACTTTGCTGTGGCCAGATTTGAGCTGCTTAAAGGGTCTCCAGCATCAACTAACAGGACAAGGTTTACTGGAGTTGTAAGACTACTCAGGACTTGATGGGGACCTTCTGTGGTCCCTCATGGGGCTCTAGCCAGATAAGGCTTGTAGAGGTTGTGGTTTCCAGTATGGGGCTGCCTTGCATGCCAGCACATTCCCCCAGGATTAGCTCTGAAGGAGTGTGGTGCTGGAGGAATGTCCTCATAGTGCAACATGAAACCCATCATCAGTTGCAGTATGAAAAACTGCGTGAGTTAAAGCAGCTCTAGCAGGACTGTGACCACCTCAGTTTTGGGTCAGGGCAGGGTCATGGGGGATGTTCTCTGAGTGTCTGGACCCAAAGCAACCTGGACTGGCGCGCTGGCCTTGCAGGTTGTGTGGCTGGGCTAGAAAAAGTATCCCCCAGGAAAAAGGGGCACAAGTGAGGGCACTCATGGCAGGTTTGGATTCATGTCCTGGTACGTTTGCCATCTCTACCAAGATGGATGATTGATTATGGGAAAATGGCTTTTCATTTTGACACCCAGGGGCTTGTGGGTCCTGTATGTCCAGTGGCTTGGCACAGCTGCCACTGTAAATGCTGACCTAGCTTTGGAGCCACCAGTGCTCTTATCAGTGTGGCATCACCCTCTCCTACAACACCCACAGGGCAAAGAAGGTTGTCACCTGTGGCCAGAAAAGCAACCTTAGCTCAGCATTGCCATTTTAAGTCCAGCTAGCAAGTTAAAACTAAAACAATGTTTGATGCTTATCCCAGCTTCTTCCTACACACATTTCATCCTCTCCCCATGGTGTTCGCTCAGGGGACTGCTCCCAGCTGGCTTTCTAGTCCCAAATCTTCACCCAGCTCCAGACATCATGCAGCTTGCAGTCAGATAGTGCTGCTTCATCTCTCCAACAAGTGATGGATGTTTTGATGCTGCGTGAGCCTTTGGGGCCATGGCTGGGTGTGGAGAGAAGCATATCTCGCAAGGCTGTTGTACACAAAGCTGTTTCCTGATGAGCTCATGGTGTGGTCAGTGCCAGAACAAGGGCAAACAGAGCATGAAGAGGGTTTGCACCCACATGCTGGGACGATGCGATGTGTATTTGGTAATTCTAATTTAGCTCCTGTTGGACTCCTGTTGGATTATTGCTCAACTTCTTTGCAGGGGCAGCAGCTATGTATGCTGGCTGAAAGCACTTGGCCTGTTCAAGCCACTAGGCAGTATCTTCTTGGGCAACAGCTGCTTTGGTATTTGGTTCTGTTTCCCATTTGCAGGGCCCACCAGATTCCATTGAAATGGCCAAGTATTCTCTTCCCTTTAAGAGGTGCGTTCCTGATAGCACCAGCTAACCAGGTAGATAGCTTGTCCAGTTGTGCGAAACAGAGACAGGAGCTAGTCCACCATTAAATATGGTGGCAGCATGAGCCATAGAGCTTACTTGTTCTCCTGCTTGTTGAAGCCAGATAAGGCCTCATCTGCCCAGCTCCTGTCTGGGCAGCTAATAGTCTGGAGACCCTGTGAGATGGAAAGCTGCACATCTGGCCCATGATCTGGATGAGACCAGCTCCAGTTCTTCTCTACAAAGACCTGTGGGCAGATGAGCTTTCAAAGCTGTTCATAAGGAGGTGGGAAAGGAAGGACACCCTAACGACACTGCAAAAAAGTCACAGCAGACCATGGAGTGCCGTTTCCCTCACTGGTTGACTGGAGGAAAAAATGTGGTCCTTCTCCTTTCCTTGTAACACAGAACAACACCTGTTGCCTGAATCAGGATTATCCACCATCACAGGTGGCCCTGAGACCTGCCATTGAGAGAAGCAGCTGTACTGAACTGTCTCAAATTTCCCTGGACCTAAGCCTGACAAAGACACAGAAGAGAAACTGAGGCTGTATCAAACTGATGTGCCTGTTAGGGTTGGGGTCACACCTACAGAGAGGCTGCAGCAAGGAGGATGGTCCCCAGGGGTATGAACAGCAAGGTCTCCCAGTGGCAGAGCATTTCTCTTTTGTTCTGCCCTCATTCATTCACCTTTAGGAAGTGGTTCTGCCTCAACAGCATGGTGTCATCTCTTCAGCTTACCTTCCCTTTTCTGTAAACCAACAGAATTGTGATGGCTCTCGGATTAGGATGAAGGTTTTCCACTTCATGCTCCTTATTCCTCAGAGAACCTGAAACCTGTATATTTTCATCCTAAGCCCTAAGCCAATTTCTGGCATTATCCTGGGCACATATTCCCTCTGTTCAGCTCCTGTTTCCTTGCTGTGAACCAGGCATTCCAAGTTCTTCCCCACCAAGGTCTGGCACATTTGGCAGTTGCTGGGCAGGAAACACCTGAAGCAAAACCTCAGCACTGATTCATTACCTCTCAGGCCTTATAAATGCTCCTGCACAGCGGACTTTGATCCCAGAACCTTTCCCAGCCTTCTAGGCATTGAGCGCAGACAGCACAGTGCTGGAGCAAGACACTGTGCCTTTACTAAATGATGCCTGGAGTTATTCTCCATTTTTTGGGTTTTCATCATATTCTATTTCTTTGATAGTTCTTTGTTTGTTTTGGGCTCTCAGTGCTCTCAGGAGGGGTTAAATAGTGAGAAAGGCAGCAGAAAGATGAATGTGTATTTCTTGGTTTTTTTCTGAGTTGGAATAGGAGGTTTCATGCAGAGATTTATGAAAGTGCATGGGATCTGCCTGCTGCCCAAACACCTCTCTTCAACTGTTGATGGTGGCATCTGAAGCTCGTAGCCATGTCATTTCTCCTGGGCAATATCTATACTACTGTGCAGAATGGCTCCTGGCAGTTGGAGAGCAAGCTAACCACTGACTGTACTTGAGTTGAGAAAGACCTTCTCCCAGTGCTCAGAGCAAGTTCACTAGAGGTGCCTGGTGCCAGCAGCCCCTGGATCTCCCCTTCAGAGCCTGCAGAGACAAGGGCAAGTTGACACTTGGGCTCCCAGATAAACTGTAGATAAGATGGCTGGTGGGTCTTGTGTTCTCTGTCTCTGAGTGGACCCAGGACATGGGGATGTGACCAGATTAACTATAAGAAGGAATAAGCACAACAACACGCTCAGCCCTTGGGACTTAGTAGGCATCAGGGACAGTAGTTAACACTGCTCTGTGTGCTCACTGACCATGGTAGCACTGGTGACAGGTGCCAACTCCTTTAAAGGGATAAAATGATACAGGAGTGGCTCTCCTGATTCAGTCACCATCATCTTCCTGATCAGTGCAAGCACATGCCGTCCCACCATGGGATGCTTATCCAGGCCTGGAGCAGTGCCAGTCACCAGCTGAAATAGCACAGGACTCTGCAAATGTCACCTGGCAGTCACAGCTGTTTGTCTTTAGGGGTCCATTGTGCCTGACCTGCTCCAAGGACTTCTGGAGGGCTGTTACATGAAACAACCAATGCGTAAAATATGTAAACTCTCTTTTGAGTGGGAGCACAAGTGATGCTGACCCTTGGTCCTTCTTTCTGGCCCACTGATCTTTAAATAACAGCCTTAGCGGAAAGGGCTTGGATACCTCCTCCCCATGCCCTCCCACTCACAAGCAGCATGTAGTCGGGAGGAGCAGGAATTGGAGTGTAGAGGGAGGAGGTGTGATCCATCAGGCAGAGAAAGGGTCAGTGTAAGGAACCCCACTCATTGAGTTGTGGGAGGAGTAGTGTTTAGGAAGCAGGAAAGTGCCCTCAGGAGAGGGGGCCATGGTGTCCCGGTGGAAGGATGCATTTCCACTGCAGACAGTGCTCCCAGTTCATTTCCACTGCTGACAGGCACTCCGTGCTCCCTACTGCCCATCCAGGTCTGAGTGCATGTATATCTGCCTACACCAAGAAGGGCTGAAGGGCCAGCAGGCACCTCAAGCACAATGTGACCAGGCAGCTTCAGGGAAAAAGGCCGGCTTTGGGGGCTGAGCTGGCCTCTGACAGGATCAATGCCTGCATGTTCTTGGTGTGTTCATGCTTCACTATCGGCAGTCTGCTGAGTAACTTCTGGGTAACAAGAAACAGTAATTCCCCAAATGCAGCCCCACAACGATGCCTTAGAAGAACTCCTATTTCATCTTTCAAAAGCTTTGGTAATTTTAATGAAGTAACAACTTCCTGCGGGCTGGATGAGTGGTTACCCAACACAAACTGCAGATATTCAGAGAGAGCCTGTGATCCATTACTTGACTAATTTTCAGCCTGAGAGCCTGGATAATCCTAGGTGGAAACATCTGCAAAAGGGTCAGCTGTTAAGAGGAATTTTAGTGCTTTTACATTGGTATCTAGAGACCTGCTGGGAAGCTGAACCCTATGGAAGACCTCCAGTGACCTTTTGCACAAGGGTGGGGGTAGGTTTCTAAATCACTGAGGCACATCTGAAGGCTTCCCTCTCTGTTTTCTCCATGACTGGGCTTTCAAACAATTGCATCCTTGTCACACATTTGTCAAAGATAAAGAGGGAGATGAAAAAAGAAATTTCAATAGTCTCAGGGTTTTGCTTACAGCTGTGTTAATGCTGAATAGCACACAGAGGTAGAAGGAATATCATGAATAATGTCTGGTCTCCAGGCAGATTCTGTTTCCCATGACAGTGCCCTTCTGAAGCAGGAATGCCAGAATGAAGCAAAACTTGTAAAAGTACTAAAAGAAGAGGTCTCTATTGTGTTTTGTGTGACAGAGTAATCCTCCCTCAAGAACAGACTGCTGTCATTTTCCTTCCCATCTGTGAGTTTTGGCTTCAATCACCTTCATGATTTTCACAAACTATACAATTAAAGTCCTAACCCTTAAAAGCAATCCAGACAACCTTGCAAGACTTCCTAAAAATGCATTCATGGCTGCAGATGTAGTTTTCCTATACAGGCTCTAATATGACATGAAGGTGAAGTACAGTTCCCTGTTAGGAAGGTAGCCTTAACAAAAAGAAACATTCTCCAAATATTCATCTGTTCCACTGGCTACGCAACACTCTTCTTTTTCAAAGCATTATTCACAGGTTATCATTCTCCTCCTGATTTCTCTTTAAAGCTTTTATGTATGAAGCACCCGTGAAAACCCACTTATCAGATAAGCAATAACTGTCTTGCTTCTGTCTCCCTTTCTTCAGCTGCTGTTGCCCTGTGCTTGTTATACCTTTGTACTCTGGACAGAAGTGTCTCAGCTTACAGCAGCTTCTTAAGTGTTGATCACAAGTACCATCCTCTATTAAGGAGCTAAAGTCATAAAATAAAAGTGAGTCAATGCATTAGCAGGGAGACAGGGCTGCTACTTTCCCTGATTTTCATTTTAAAAGCTACTGTCATGTCCTTTCCGCTTACCTTGTTTCTGTAAGCACATAATTCCAGTCATGCTCATTGGAATCAGGATGTCCCCAGAAGCAGTCCTGGGGAGGGCTCACCCCTGACTGTAGCCCCTAACACACAGTATGGACACAATTCAGGGCCTCTCCTTTCCACCTAGAAGCAAACCATGAATGTATATTTGAAAGCCTCTTTAAGCACTGAGGAGCAGAGGTTCCTCATAGAGCTGATGGCTTTTCAAGCACACAGGCAGCAGGACCAGGTCAGCTGGAGCTCTGGATGGCAACCAGAGTCACACCAAAGTGATGTCCAACCATCCTACACAGCCATAGTTGGACAGGCTGTCTTGGTATTGAAGCACAGAACGGTTCACATAACAGGCTTTTACTACAACAGCTGTGGGGGACCAACAGCCTCTGCAAGGGCAAGGTGTTCAGCAATCCATCCAAGACTTTGAGATTAGCATAAGGCTGGACCAGAGACCCCTGCTGGTTATTTCCTATATAAATCTTCCTGTGATTTTTTGGCAAAAAGACTCAACAGGACCAACAAGAATCAGTGTGAATGCTTGGTGTATTTGTCTCCTTTTTGCAGAACATATGGTCTTTTCCCAGTGGCAGATCAGTTGCTCCTACTGGTGAAGGAAACATGGGAAGTTTTCTTCATATAGTCCAGCAATTCACACCTCAGCAGTGCAAGCTTCACATCAGACATGGTGTCTGTGTCTAGTTGGTTGGTCTCCTCTGTGTTCATAGGTGGAGTTCTCCTCTCCCACTGCAAGCACCATCAGCTACACATCAGCCAGTACTCCGACTGCCTGGAGAAAAACAACTGCAGGTAAAAGGCCCTCTCTGAGCACGCCCAACAGAACCCACACAGGCTCCAGGCAAAACCCACTTGTTGTGCTTTGACTGGAGTAAATACAGAATACTGTCTGTGGTGGTGGTGGCCTATTAAAAAGGCAAGCACTGAGAGCATTAGAAAAGAAGACCAGTAAGGCAGAAGTTGCTGTTTTTGACTGTAATACTGCCATTAAAGGAAAGCTATTGTTTCAGGGAACAGTGAAAATCCTAGTGATGACTCTGGTACTGCTCTTAAATGGTCTTCTCTGTAGTGAAGAACCCTGACCAGGGGATCCATGGTTAGAGGGATTCTTCCCTCTGGTTCAGGTGAGTTGGAATGAACACTCTGGCCCACCCACAGTCAGCAGGTCAGGAACCTGCCCTCCCTGACCATTTGCGTGCTGTAAATATGTCTTCTCATCAGGTGGAAGGCAGAAAGCAGGGGAAGCAGGGTGGTATACACATCACCTCTCAGGCAGGGTTTTGTTGAAATCATTAAAACACCTTTAAATCCTGATTTATTTACAGTATGGAGGGATGTAGTTTCTGATTACAATCCCACAAGTGATTATAATTCCCTTGTTACAAGGGGGTTGGTCTATCTGCACTGAAGACACAAATGATGACTTTTGCTTAAACACAGCCACACAGAGAGGAGTAGCCATTCCTATGGCTAGATACAACACACTAACACTCCCAGCTGTTGCTCCCCTGTGGGCTGCACAGGTAGTTTCACTGAGTATCCTTATATATTTCAGTGAATCCTCACTCTCCAAAACCTGCTGATGGGTAACATCCTCCATGTGAGGGAAGTGTGGCACAGCACCTTGTGTTTTCCAAACTACCTCTCCACTCCTCCCTTTATCAGCTGTGAACTTCATCAGAAACAGCATCTTCTACTTCTTAGGCTACTTTACTTTGGAGAGATGTGCTGAGAACAGATGTGTGCTGGATTTGTGTCAGGAATAGCCAGAAATAGGACTTTCCACAGATTTTTTTATCAGTTGCTTAGTTTTTAATCCATGTGACACGTGCATCACAGACCTTCAATGGATACTAACTGGGCACCTAAAATGAGATTGTGTAGAAGATGCTGGCAAAGTCATTTGAATGCTATAATTACCATCTACATGTCTATGATGTGACTTTAGCAGCAGTTTGGGCAGGACTGACGAGGATGTAGGATCACTCATGGGTAAGTTACTGTGAGTCACATTTCCCCAGTTTCCTGCATGGCTGCTGCAGATTTCAGATAGAAGCCAGGCACAAAAGGGAGGAAGTTTAGCACTGCTTACTCCAACCCAGGATCTCTTATACAGTCAAGATGTTACAGAATTTTTGGGACACCACTGGGGTTATTGTTTTAAGTCTTCACACATGTTCTGCTGGATGCCTTTGCTGCAGTATGGAGTTTTCAGCTTCTGTAGCTTAATTTCAAAGGACAGGGAATGTATATCTCTATGAGGAGCATGCTGTGGTAATAACCTCAGGTAGCTCTTGCTTGCCTCAGTTAATGTGAGTAAAACGTCACATATTATGATATAAGAGATATCAAATACAATTTTAACAGAGTTAGCCTGTTCTGAGAAACATGTCAGGTAATGTAACAGGATGGAAAATGGGATACTGACATTTAATTATGGCTTCCAATTTCTTTCATGCTAAGATACAGTTCAGTTTGAAAGGAGATAGTGCATGGATATAGCTCCTATGCTGCCATCCTAAGGGTACTGTGTGGGTGCACAGCAATGCACACCCACACACGAGTGTGTGAGGCATTTCTTAAACAGCACTTAAAATAACAGAGCAAGACTGGTGCCAAGCTCCACTAGGGCCTTATTAGATCTGGATTTTAAATATATGAGCCTTTAAATTTTCTCTGGTAAAGTCTGTGACTGGAAAGGGGGGCCTTGACTGGAAAAACTGAGATGTCTGACAGCATTTTCAAGAGAGCAGGAGCGTATATGAGCAAACAGAAGGGGTGACTGCACATGCATGGGTGTGTGTGCATAAATTTTCCATTTACATAAGGGCTGTTGGCAAAGGCTGCCTGGGCTTTAAGCAGAGAGAGGCCCAAAAGCTCAGTGATGTACAGTGGAGACAAGAGAAAGGAGCTGGTGGGCAGCCTCAAACACACGCTGTGTATTTAGCTTGTCATGGTTGTTTCTGGGGCATTTCTGTTATGAAGGAAGAAATCTTGGGAAGAGAAAGGGAGCTTGTATCTCTGATAACAACAAGATGTTCTGAAGTACTTCTAGGTGGGTTAACACCTTAACCTCTACTTTGGGTGCAAAGTCCTAAATCTAAAAAAACAAGAAAAGGGAAACAATCTGTTCCATACACACTTTGCAGCAGCAAAGATTACTGTGTGTGCCGAGAGAGACAGAGAAGAGAAGCTGGCAGCAGGTCTGTGGCAACCAGACAAAGCAGCAACCTGGGATATGACAGCATACCACCCTGAGGAGTTTGGGGAAGCAGGTGAGGAGAACTTGGCATTATTAAATATGAGAAAAGGACTAGTTACTCATTGTGTTCCATTCTCTCCATTGTCCACTTCCCTTTTCTTTTCTGGGTCATGGTGCCACAAGACTTTGGAGTTTCATTTCCCTGTGTCTCTGAGTGGAAACTGAAGCCAGCCTACATAAACAGTCCTAAAACCTGACCTTTGTTAATGTATCTCCAGTGCGTTAGGAGCAAGTGCACAGAGCCAGCTTCTGAGTGCTCCATGCACAAGGGCTGGGGCCACCAGCTTACCAATCTCCTTACCTTACCTTACCATCCTCCAGATGTCCCATTCTCCATCTCCAATGCTGTTTTATCTCCTTTGTCTGCTGTCCCCAGAAAATTACAAAATAATCCCCAGACTAATCCCTATTTCTGTCTCATGGAACTGAAATCAGAACATATTTCAGCTTAACATCCTGCAGTTTGGCCTAGCTTCTTTCCCTAGGAAAAGGGCAGGAACAGACATAAATATAGGTCTAGGAAAGGCTCAGAGGGAAGGAGAGAAACCCATCATTTTGGTGAGAGAGGAGTTCCTCTTAAAATTGCTGAAAGGTGCAAAACTTTGGAAGCATGAGAGAATTTTTTTTTTTTAAATAGTCTAGAAATTTTGTACAGGATTTGTTAGAAAGCATTCACGATTGACAGACAAATGTTTAAAGACTACAAAAAACACCAAGAGATCTTCCACTAAAAAATGTGAAGCTTAAATGCAGGCTTACACATCCATGGGAAGCTGCTTTCTGGTGGGCAGAAAGACCTGCAGGCAGGATAGATGCATTCATCTATCAGGATGATGTCCTGATAGAACTGTTCTCTGCAGTACACAGGGAATGCTTGCATACTCTAGTGTGGTGAAAGCTTCTTGCAGGAATCATTCCTCCAGCTTGCTGGTGACTGAAAGGCAGAAAACAAACATACTGAGAAAGATGCTGCCAGTGACACCCTTGTTTACCTTCATATCATCTCCACAAGCTTCCAGAGCCTACCACACCATCCCAGCCAGGCTTGGAGTTCTCTTACTTCCATTTGCCTGCTTGCTTCCATCCCTCTGGAGGTGTGCAGTGATGGCACTACTGGAATGTTGGCTGCTAAAATCCCATCCCTTCCACATCTGTTTCCCATGAGGCTTTCCAGGGAAGAGGACTTCACACATTTCCTCCCTGAGGAGGCAGAGCAAGCTTGGACCCTCTGCCAGCTTCTCTCAAAACACATAAGCCTAGCAGGGGCCACCTGTATCTGAAGCAGTCTGTGGGATCATGGCCTTTTCAAATAATGGAGGAACAGAAGCACTTGTCTACCACAAGGTTTTCCTTTCAGATAGCTCAGACAAAAACTTATATCTATGCTCTCTGCAAGAGAGACAAAACCTTCCTGGGCATTCTGATTTCATTTTCTATTGTCAGCCCCATGCAGCCCTTTAGCACAGAATCCCACTTGTAAGCTCAGCAGATCCTTCCCAAGCCAAGACAGACACTTCCTGCCAATCCACACTCAGACACTTCAAACACTACTAGCATTCGCATTCTATTGCATTCATATTCATGTAATATTTCTTAACAAATGACTGCCAGGCACATGCAGTGAGAGGCTTAGTTTTGCTTTCTGAAGATTGATCTCAGGGCTGCAGTAGTTGGGAAGGAGAGAAAAGGAGGGTTATTTGCTTTTAAAGCAGTGTTGGGCACATGCTCACCTGCATTCCCGCATGTCCCCGTAACCCAAGCTCTATCCTTATATAAGTATTCACACAGCAGATTGCTGTTGAAGCTCATGAGACAGAGAGAGTTCTCAGAGGGATCATTTTGGGGCTTCTTGAAGAATTGCAGAAGGGTTTGCATCTGGTGCCATTCAATCCAATCAATTGCTCACCATGGCTCACCAAAGCTAGGTCAGGTTGTCCAGGGCCTTGTCCTATTGGTTTGGAAAATACCCAAGGACAGAGATCTCACCACCTCTCTGATGCCTGTTCCAGACCTGCAAAACTCTTTTGGAATGAGTTTTTTCCATATACCCAGTCAGGATTTTCCATGTTGCAATCTGTGTCCGTTGCCTCTTGCCTTTTCCCTGTGGACCTGTGAGAAGAGTTTCTCCCATGTAACCCTGTAAGGTGCTGGGTGATAGCAGCTATGTACCCCCTTGACATTTTTTCTTCAAGCTGAGCAAGCCCAGTGCCTTCCTCCTTTGTTTTGTAGTTTTTACTAAGTTGTGGATACTCTGTGTGCTATCAAAGTGTTTTCTCTTTGTTTTCTCTCTCAACAAATCCTTATAAATCTTTCTCCTAAATATCTGTCATAGACTGCTCAAGATTTGGTAGCCCAAACAGGCCATTCCCAAACACTTTCAACAAGAAAGTGAATCAACCTGCAGAAACAGCCCAGAGAATCAACCAACACCTAGNAATCCCAAGAGAACACATTTAATCCCCCTGTTAGATCTCTCCTCATTAACAGTGCTTAGCTCTAAAGAGATGCAGGGCTCTCAAAGCTATGGGCTGCATCACCTCCCTGAAAACACTTAGTCCCAGGCAGATCCTCTTCCCAGTCTCCACTTGGGTGAGCTGTCGAGTGGTTAAATGTGGGTTCAAGTCTCCTTGTCATAGCCGTGATAGGCAGGCACTTCACTAGTGACATCGTGTGCATCCTGCTGGAGAGAAGGCCTCCGAGTCGGTTGCAGCAGTGGAGCGCATAGACCTCAGGGTCATCTTCTCCACTGTGCTTGACTACAAAACATGCTGTGATCTTAAGCGCACACAACTCACACCTATGACATTCTAGAACACAATGAAAGACATGGCTTTTTCTCAGACAGTAATGTCAGTCATAGAACTACTGCTAAGACCATTTGTCTGGAGACACTTTTCCAGGATGAACCATAAAATATAACCTGGTTAGTGACTGGTAAGGTTTTGCTGCTTTTGATACTTGAGAGCAACTACAGTTTCTGCTGAAATCACTGGAAAACTTGTTGCCACTTGGACCAAATTTTCAAAGCCGATGGTTCTCCATGCTAAGACTCTGTAACAAACATGCAGCCGGGCAGTTCAGCTACCAGGTCGTTAAAAGCTGCATGCCAAAAAGTTCCGGCTACTTGCTGGTACCATATCCGTGATCAAAAGCCACCAGATACAATGATGGAAAAACCTGAGAAAGACATTTTCATGTAAAAACCTATCCTTTCTCAACACTTTGGAATTTTTTAGGCAGGTCACATTTCATGTTGTTTGACTGTCCAAGAAAATAAAAACACAGAGCCAGAACATTCAGAAATTAGATTAATGGGATTTTGGGGTGCTGAAATAAACTAAACAGGGAAGCAGAAATGCTCTTCACCATGTTGTATGTGTTTGAAAGGGGAAGTTGCATGAGGGTTTCAAGGTGAGGGTTCTCTGACTCTGCTCTGGTGAGACCTCACCTGGAGTCCTGTGTCCAACTCTGGGGACCTCAATACAAGAAGGACATGAATCTTTTGGAGCCTGTCCAGAGGAGGTCACAGAAATGACCAGAGGGCTGGATCAGTTCCACCATGAGGGCAGGCTGAGAGAGCTGAAGTTGTTCAGTCTGGAGAAGAGAAGGATCCAGGGAGATCTTACTGCAGTTTTTCAGCCTACAAGAAAGATGAGGACAGATTTTTTAGCAAGACCTGTTCCAACAGGACAAGGAGTGATGGTTTTAAAGTAAAAGAGATTTATACTAGATATAAGGATGAATTTTTTTTACAATGAGGGTGTTGGATTACTGGAACAGGTTGCCCCATGATAGAGGGAATAAACACCCCATCCTTTAAGACTTTCAGGATGAAGTTGTATGAGGCTTTGGACAACCTGCTGTAGTTCCTAATGTTCCTGCTCAGTGCAGGGGGTTTGGCCCTGATGACATTTAAAGGTCCTTCCCAATCCAATGCATTCTATGATCCTATGANTGGGGTGCTGAAATAAACTAAACAGGGAAGCAGAAATGCTCTTCACCATGTTGTATGTGTTTGAAAGGGGAAGTTGCATGAGGGTTTCAAGGTGAGGGTTCTCTGACTCTGCTCTGGTGAGACCTCACCTGGAGTCCTGTGTCCAACTCTGGGGACCTCAATACAAGAAGGACATGAATCTTTTGGAGCCTGTCCAGAGGAGGTCACAGAAATGACCAGAGGGCTGGATCAGTTCCACCATGAGGGCAGGCTGAGAGAGCTGAAGTTGTTCAGTCTGGAGAAGAGAAGGATCCAGGGAGATCTTACTGCAGTTTTTCAGCCTACAAGAAAGATGAGGACAGATTTTTTAGCAAGACCTGTTCCAACAGGACAAGGAGTGATGGTTTTAAAGTAAAAGAGATTTATACTAGATATAAGGATGAATTTTTTTTACAATGAGGGTGTTGGATTACTGGAACAGGTTGCCCCATGATAGAGGGAATAAACACCCCATCCTTTAAGACTTTCAGGATGAAGTTGTATGAGGCTTTGGACAACCTGCTGTAGTTCCTAATGTTCCTGCTCAGTGCAGGGGGTTTGGCCCTGATGACATTTAAAGGTCCTTCCCAATCCAATGCATTCTATGATCCTATGATTCTTCCACATGCTGCGGAGATGATGCTGGGCTATGGCATGCTACAGAGTGAGGCAGCTTTTCTGGTTTCCCTGTGTTTCCTAGCCTTTCTCCTTCTTTCTGAGCTTTTTGTTTCATGATCGCAGGAAAGATGCTTTCTTTGAGGAGATCTTGAAAACTTAGAAGCATGGATCTTTCTAAACTTTCCAGTTAAATATTTACTCTTCCAAGTAGGACATGCTTCATTCATCAGCTGTCTGAATGCCCCTACCTGGAACGGGAGCAGAGAGCCCCAGCGATCCTTCAGCAAACAAATTCTTTCTCATTACAGACTCTGTGGGCATGACCGCTCTCAGGAAACTTGAAAGTCAAGCTACTCATAAGTGCTGCCCATACATGTTTACTTTGGACTCCAGCTTCCCTCTTCAGACTAAATCAGGTGCTTTTTGTCTGGTTTGCCTAAACAAGTACAGCTGGGGAACAAATGCTGGAGGTTCAGCCATGCTAGCCCTGGGTTTCTGACTGTATTTCTGTTATGCCTATACACTTCAGGCTCCTCAGCACTGCACACAGATATCAGAAATGCTGGTGTATTTGTCTTTTCCAGCATACCTCATCTTCTTCTTGCACCCTGCTTCAGACCTGTCTTTCTACATGAAGCACAGCTGACATTTGTAAAAAAGCTACTTTTATTTTAACTCCAGATCAGGCTGTGGGATGCCTTCTCTATGGAAGCAGGTCCTCAGATTTCAGCTGCATCTCTCTGAGAGGCTAGATTGGGCTGAAAGTCTTAGAGGCAATTGTGAAGTGCAAACCATTTACCCTGTGGTCAGGACCAGTCCTTCATGGGAAGCAGCAAGACCCCATGGTGTTCTCCAGGGCTCCAGTCATGATCCCTGACCATAGTAAATAGGCTGAAAGATTCAGTATTCAGCAGGAGCAAATAATTTTGTAGTGTACTGGTTGGAGCATATGGCTGCAGCATGGTGGTCTTATTTAAACCCTAACAGTGAGACAGCTGAAACTGGTGCACTAGGTTAAAACCATCTATAATCCACCAGAAACCATGTGAGTGGTGGACACACTGCAATCAGCATGAAAAGCTTCATGAACACGCATCAGTTTTCACAGAATTTCAAAGGCTGTCACCTAATGTTTTTCTCACTTAGTTATAGAGTCTATTTCATCCCTCAGACACTAAGCAGTATTAAGGTATTTCAGAGTGTCACAGAGAGAGCTCCTGACTACTTTTTCTGGAAAGTTAATGTGGATTCATATCTGATACGATGACTGTGCTGTTAGCACAACTGGAGTAGTTCTTTGGAGAAACCTGGCCCACAGATTTTACACCACTGCTCAACAAACACTGTCTGGACCTTGTACCTATACTGGAAAGCCCCAGACAGGTATACATGGATACTGCAAGCAAATAGTAATTTGCTTGAGCAAGACAGGATTCTGTGTGGCTGAGCCAGAGCATCATGATCCCCATAGTTAATCCTCATTAAAGAAAGATATGCAGGACAATTTGGTGAGGAAAACACAAGTAAAGAAAAAAGATAAGAAGACAAACTCCACAAAGAAGAGAAGGGTCCTAGTTATTGGAGACTAGCTCCTGGACAGGACTGAAGGCACAATATGCAGAGCTGACCCTCAGCATAGCAAAGTCTGCAGTCTATCTGGAGCGCAGATTTGGAATATTACTAGGATGCTCCCTAACCTGGTGAGATCAGATGACTATTGCCCACTGCTGATCTTCCAGATAGGTGGGGAGGAAGCTGTGTTCCATGGCCTGAGGGGAGTGAAGAGGGACTACAGGGCCTTGGGCTGTTTCATAAAAGAGTCTGGGGCACAAATTGCATTTTCTTCACTACTTCCACTTTGGGGTGAGAACAGGCTGGAATAGAAGGACTTGGTCCATTAATATCTGGCTACGAGACTGGTGTTTCAGGCAGGGCTTTGGGTTCTTTAATAATGACGGGTTCTGTAAGACACCAGATCTTACAGGTCCACATGGGAGAAGTTGATCCCAGAGGGAAAAACCGATTCTGAGACAGGAATTGGCAGGGCTCATTCAAAGGGCTTTAATTAGATTTGAAAGCAAGTGGATTCAAAGTCGGTGGGTGCATACCAATGGGACAGTGCTCTGGTCTTAATGAAAACCAGGGGGCCTTTTGCTGTCCTAGAGTGAAACTGGAACTCTTAGCTCGCTCCCTGAAGTGTCTGTACACCAATGAACACAGCATGGGGAATAAGCAGGAGTTAGAAATCTGTGTCCAGTCTGGTGATTATGATCTGGTGGCAATTACAGAGACCTGGTGAGACAGCTCGCATGATTGGAATATCGTCATGGACAGTTATGTCCTTTTCTGGGCAGCAGGGTGAGGTGATGGAATTGCTCTTTACGTGAGAGAACAACTGGAATGTCTTGAGTTCTGTCTAGGGGCAGATGAAGAGAGAGTTGAGAGTTTGTGGGTGCGCATCAAGGAGCAGGCTGGCATGGGTGACACTGTTGTAGGTGTCTATTAGAGGCCACTGGATCAGAATGAGGAAATTGATGAGGTCTTCTACAGGCAACTGACAACAGCCTCACAGCTACAGGCCCTGGTTCTCGTGGGGACCTTCACTACCCTGATACTTGCTGGAAGACCTACTCAGCCAGCTATCCACAGTCCAGGAGGTTCCTCCAGTGCATTGGTGACAATTTCCTGATGCAAATGGTGGAGGAGCCCACT
>VZRI01013057.1:0-20912 GCA_013397515.1 Upupa epops
CAAACTCCTGTTAAAGTCCTCCCTGGTGATTGCCCTAAACCAATGTTATCAAAACTTGCAGAATTTTACAACTCATGTACTTCTTGGTAGACACATGGGTGCATCTGGTAACTTCTTTAATTAACCTGACTTTGAGCATAATGTGTGGAACAAGGCATGAAGTTGTGACTCCTGCTCCAAATGATTTTTCATCTACCTAGTAGACAGTAATGAGTTGCTTTTTCTGAGCCACCTGTAATGTAATGCAACAGTTAACTCTATTTTGCTTACCCTCCTCAGGCTCAAAGTCCTCAGCTCACTCTTTGTGCCAAGTCTGTTATTTCTATAGACCTTGTTTTGATCCTGCAGTTATGTTTCTCATATTACTTCATGTATTTTCTATTTCTCCTACAGCCTTTTAGATGGTAAAGACTAGAATAGAGCCTGTCATATTCAAATGCATTTAAGTCACATTTGTTCAAGAGCTAAGTCACATTTGTTTCCCTAACAAACAAATCTTGCGGTTTTTGTGTTTCGTTGCTGGTTTTGCCATCAACGAACCAATATTTTCATAGTATAGCCTACTAAAATCCAGGCATCCCTCTGCTGAGTGGTGATCACATGCATCAACTATGAGGGTTGTAAAGGAGTTTATAGACCGTACTCTGGGTGATCACAGAATCACGGAATTATTGAGGCTGGAAAAGACCTCTGAGATCATCAAGTCCAGCCCATGACCTAACATCACCACATTAGCCAGACCAGAGCACTAAGGGGCACAGCCAGTCTGTCCTTAAACACCTCCAGGGACGGAGACTCCAGACAGAGACTTCTTAACATCCAACCTAACCCTACGCTGGCACAGCTTCAGGCTCTGCCCTCTTGTCCTATCACTAGTTGCCTAGGAAAAGAACCTGACTCCCACCTGTCTACAAGTACCCTTCAGGTACTTACAAAGTGATGACAGTCCCTCTGAGTGTCCTGTTCTCTGGGCTAAACAATCGGAGCTCCCTCAGCCTCTCTTCATAGACTTTCTCTCTAGTCCCTTCCCGAGTCTTATTGTTCCCCTCTGGACCTACTTCAACCCCTCAATATTCTTCATGAAGCAAGGGGCTCAGAAATGCCCCCAGGACTCAAGGTGAGGCCTCACCAGTGCCCAGTACATGAGGAGAATTCCATCCCTGGTCTAGTTTCTTTGGTGCTTGTACAACCTCCTGTATTGTAAATATTGGATTTTTGCAATAAAAAAACCTTTCCAGGCCAAAAATCAAATACTTTGACTGCTTTATACTTGAGTTGTGCTCATTCCATGCTTGACATCACCATTTTCAAAAGAGAAATCTGTTGCAGTGAACATAATACAACAGAAATCATTTAATTTAAGAGCAGAAAGGCTGACATTAGCATATGATCCCTATTGCACACTGTTCCCATATTGCTAAAATAAGGTATGACGTGACTATGGCATTTGTATTTGAGCAGTCGTGGTAATTCCCACACAGGAACTGCAGTCCTACTAGAGTGAGGACAATGCATAGAATCCTAGAATCATTCAGATTGAAAAAGACCCTTCGGATCATCAAGTCCAACCACCACTCCTATTCTACAAATTCTTTCTAATCCACATCCCCCAACATCACATCTAAACAACCTTTCAACACCTCCAGGGACAGTGACTCAACCCCCTCCCTGCGCCGCCTGTTCCAACGTCTGACTACTCTCTCTGTGAGAAAAAAAAAATAATTCCTAAACTCCAGTCTAACCCTCCCCTGCTGCAGTTTGAAGCCCTTCTCTCTTGTTCTATTGCTGATCACCTGTGAAGAGACCAGCACCCATGTCTCCATATCATCCTTTCAGGTAGTTGTAGAATGTGTTGAGGTCTCCTCTCAGTCTCCTCTTCTTCAAACTGAACAGCCCTGGCTCAATAGCTCTTCATAAGATTTATTCTCCAAGCCCTTCAGCAGCTTTGTTGCCCTCCTCTGCACTTTCTCCAGCACCTTGATATATCTCCTGTATCAACATGCCAAAAACTGGACAAAGTACCCAAGGTGTGACCTCATCAGTGCCCAGCACAGGCGGACAATCACCTCCCCCAGTCCTGCTGGCTACACTATTTGTGATACAAGCTAGGATGGCACTGGCTTTTTTAGCCCCCTGAGCACACTGCTGGCTCATGTTCAGCCACCTGTCGATTAGAACCTGCAGGTTTCTCTCTGCTAGAGAGCTTTTCAGCCACGCTTTCCCCAAGCCTGTAGCATTGTAGGGGGTTGTTGTGGCACAAGTGCAGGACCTGGCATTTGGCCTTGTTGAACCTCATCCTGTTAACATGGGTCCGTTGATCCAGTCTACCCAAGTCTCTCTGTAGAGCCTCGCTACCCTCACTTAGATCAACGCTCCCACCTATCTTGGTGTCACCTGTGAACTCACTGACGATACAAATCTAATGAAAACAACATTTATTCCTGAAAAGACACTGACCTAAGTGAGAGATGAGAAGAGCAGGTGAACAAAATAAGGAAGCAAAGGACTACAGTGAAAGCTAAGACAAACAGCATGACACACTTAGGTCACAGCACACCGTCTGCTTAAGTACCACAAACTTACCAAGAGCTTAGCCAGGCTTTGGTTAACCACCACCAAGTTTTACAGTGTTTCTTTGGCCACCGTATTTTTTCCACAAATGCCTTGATAAAGAATCAACATTGTAAATGCTCATGTTAATAGAGAGTCCAGAGATGCCACTGTGACCAGCTTGCCTGTGCAATCTCATGCAAATCAGATTCAATTTACAGGGCTTTTATTTCATCTGCAATTAAAACTTGGAGAAAAAATAAAATAAAAGGAAGATAAAACCCTCTCAAGTAGAGGCTATCCATTTCTTCATAAATAGGACACCTTTTCAGAGGCTCTCTTTTGTATGCAGTGGTAGGGATGAGATCTATACAAAGCACAAAAGGAATAAAGTAGCAGGGCTTGGTATTGTGAGGGCATTACCCAGATTCCCTGTCATGTCTCAGTCGTGTATAGGCAACAATAACCATTACTGGGCTTTCTGGTTTCCAGTCACTGCTGTGACTCTCAATACCATGAATACAACACGGAAAACATTTTAAAATTGCTGATAAAAATCCTTTATTTTTCCACCTTTGAAGAAGTGTTAGGAGAGTTTCTGACAAAAGAAGGAAGTCATTTCAATGAAAGGGATAATGGGAAGTAGGTAGAATAAGAAAGAGGATGGAGGGCAGGAAAAGCAACAATAAAGTTTAATTAAATTAAAGAACAAGTTCCAACAGCAAAGTATATGCTGGATTCTTTTTTCCCCTAAGAACCAACAGAAAAAGCTTAATACAGGTTATTGAAGATAAAAATGTAACAATTGGATATAATACATTAATCTTTGACCCAAAAGCTGATGTTCCACTGAATACCTCCCACCCACCCTTTTCCTTTTCTGCCTATCAGTTCACTTGCTGTATCACTGAGAAAAAGAATGTGATGTCTGATACTTAGGATCTAAAAGAGCACCCCCTCAGAGAAATTACTTATTCCAGGCCATGGAAGCCAATCGATGCTAAGGATAAGGAGGTGCCTTTTGAGTAACGCGTGAGGCAAACAGGTATTTGAAATGAGAGACCCTTCAAGCCACTTCAAGCCATATCCTGTGTTTACAGCTAGACATCTTACTAATCTAGTAACACTTTAGTTCCTCCAGAAATAAAGGAGGGCAGAGAGAAAGAACTTAAAAACCAAAAGAAATCAATGTTAGTTGCAATTGCTTTTCATATTAGAAATGCAAATACATAAAAAATTCATCCAAATTTTTGGACCTTAAAATTAAGGGCCCTACAGCATCTGTCCATCTGTTTACTTTTCTTAAACATTAAGACCAACATCCACACTGCCATAACTGTGACACAATGGGATCTTGCCCTTAAATTCCCTCATCATGCACTGCTTTCAACAGAAGGCTGAGCCTCTGGTTCCCTATACAATTCATCAAGCTTCACACACTTGTACCCTTCCAGCTGAAAGTTGCTGCCCACATCTTGTGACAGATAAGTCCTATAATTGCTTGGGATCTTGCAATGCCAGCATGAAATGCGGTACCTGTGGTAGTATCCAACACATAAATTCTGCAGGCAGAATTGACTGGTGGGATGCTCTCTCTGTGTTGCGGACTTGCCACAAAACTAAAAACCAACAAAATAAACCAGTCACCAGTGCTCAGAGCCCTGCCCTTCTGAGACTCCCACTAAACACTGTCTAGAGAGGAACAGATGCAAGACACAGTTGATACTGTTGATACAAGAGGCACAGAAGCAAACAGCAACTTCTACCAGCTTTGCCTGTCTACCCTGAGGACATGCAGTGGGACAGCTGGCAATAGCTAAAAGCTCAGAAAGATGAGGCACTAGAGCTGCAATTTGATTTTGCAACTAAGATCTTTTTTCCCTATAAATTTTAACTTTCATCTTTAAATCAGTGTAAACACCAAGATTATCAGCTATAAATGGGGACAGAAATCCAAAATTATTCTAAGAACCCCGGGTACCAGTATAGGTTGGGGACTGACCTGTTGGAGAGCAGTGGAGGGGAAAGGGACCCCGGGATCCTCGTGGACATCATGATGACTATGAGCCAGCAGTGTGCTCTTGTGGCCAAGAGGGCCAACAGCATCCTGGGGTGCATCAGAAGGGGAGTGGTTAGCAGATCGAGAGAGGTTCTTCTCCCCCTCTACTCAGCACTAGTGAGGCTGCATCTGGAGTATTGTGTCCAGTTCTGGACCCCTCAGGTCAAGAAGGACACAGAGCTGCTGTCCAGCGTAGAGCAACAAAGATGATGAATGAAGTAGAACAGCTCCCTTATGAGGAAAGGCTGAGGGAGCTGGGTCTTTTTAGCTTGAAGAAGAGGAGACTGAGGGGTGACCTCATTAATGTCTATAAATATGTGAGGGGTGGGTGTCAGGAGGATGAAGCCAGGCTCTTCTCAAGGTCATCTGGTGATAGGACAAGGGGCAATGGGTGCAAGCTGGAGGTTCCCTGTCAATATCAGCAGGAACTTCTTTCCAAGGAGGGTACCGGAGCATTGGAACAGGCTGCCTAGGAGTCTCCTTCTCTAGAGATGTTCAAGACCCACCTGGATGTGTTCCTGTGCATCTTGGTCTAGGTGATCCTGCTGTGGCAGGGGAACTGGACTAGATGATCTTTCGAGGTCCCTTCTGATCTCTAATGACTCTATGATCCTATGACTTGAGTGTGGTCCTGCTTCATTTTCTTAATATTGCTGAAATTTGTATCATAGAATCAGAGAAGGGTTTAGGTTGGAAAGGACCTTAGAGGTCATCTGGTTTCAGCTCACTATGGGCAGGGACAACTCCTACTAGCCCAGGTTGCTCAAAGCCCCATCCACAGTAGATGTGTTCTGCTGCTTCTCCTTAAGGGACAGACAGTCAAGCACAGGCCTCCAATTGAGCTCTGATAGAGACCAGTACTTGAGCTGGGACACAGGCTCTAAGATCATGAGATTTAAAAGCACTTTTTTTCTTGAAATAAATAGAAAGTACTACATTTTACAAGAAATTTACGGTGAAAAATAAATACATTCAGGAAAATATGTCTGCTCTTCATACAGTTCAGCTAGAGTACTTCCAGTTAACATGAGCAATGTCATCCTGAAAACAACAAAAGCAAAGTGTGGAGTTGCACTCTGTATAGATCATAGAATTACTGGGGTTGGAAGGGACCTCCAAAGGCCATCCAGACCAACCTCCCCTGCAGTGAGCAGGGACATCCTCAACTAGATCAGGTTACTCAGAGGCTTGATGCAGTCTTTGAAAAAAGCCTAGATTTTATACACATCTCTGAAAACATAATTTGTAACAGGCATAGAAATTGTAAATTGAGTAGCCTGTGTACTCGTACTTTACAAAGGGATGTGTGAGCAAACAGATGCACCCAGGAATGTTCAAAACATGTGTCCCAGACTGAGAAACTGACTTATTCAATACACTTACATCATGCCAGACAAGCTTGTGATTAAACTAAAATACCTCTTCCTCATTCCCAATGGAATTACCATGATGCACTTCTAATTAGGATCCCCAGCTCCTTGAAGTTGATGAGGTACACATAACGTTGTGTGCTCTAGGAAAGCCTTCTTGACAGCTGTGCTAGAGTAGATCAGGCAGAGTGCCTTCTGACTGGCAGGAGAAACAAACATTAAAAGCAGCACATATTCTGGGTCACATAAAAAAACCCCAACATCCTCTCTCAATACCTGTTAAACTTGAATAAAGTTCAACTATAACAGATTTTTGATTAAATAAATTGGCTATTTTAATTCGTAAGAGCATGCAATATTTATATTTAGTGGTCTATTGCTATAAATTATAAATGGATCTAAACATGCATCTAACACTAAGACATTATTAACTATACCATAACGGTTTGCTCAGGCGGTAATTTGCATTTAACAATTTCAGTCATTTTGTTATTCAGGATTCATGTTTTCCCTTTTGGGTTCTTTTACTCCTCTATTCCTCTGAGCCTAGGTTACTTTTTCAATGCAGCAAACTGTTGGTATATAATGGTTAAATAATGTGAAATTGCACCGATGCCAGTGAAATAAAAGTGAGTTTTACAAAACCAAGTTCCTTCCCTGAACATAATAACAGTAAATTTCTAGTGTCCTGTAGTGCAATATCCATTAGATTTATTATGTCGCAATTCCCAATCCCACTAGTTCTGCCTGAGGGTGAGTATATTACATTTCATCACAGTTTCATTTTCTCCTACAGATGAGAAATGGGAATGCTATTGCAGTTATGTAGCATGCATGTGTTAAATCTGATCTCTAATAAAATCAAACACATCACAACTCACAGCACTTTAGCACAGCGCCGGCAAAATGAAACACCATCTGTCATCATGTAGAGGCTGCCTTATTGTAACACAAAATCAAACTGCGCAGTGTGAACATTGTTATTTAATAAATGGGTAAATGGAAACTGATAATTATGATCTTATTTATTCTCAATGGCTGGTTAAAGGTACAAAAAAAGCGCATTATAACTTATCAATTAGATGTATGGACATTACGCTAACACCGAGAGCAAACATCCATAAGCCAAGTCACAATTGTAAATGCATTTAGTGAAAGAGTGAGATAAATAGGAGAGACGTGCTTACAACAAAGACCTGCCAAAACGTAGGCTAAGGGTGGAAACTGCTGAAGCAAAAATTCATTGTCCTTACTAATGACACAATTGTAGTTTCCGATACAAAACCAGCTGCTGTTGAAAAACAGCTACTTGCAGCAGGCTGGAAGGTTTAAAGATGAAATTAACATCACGCTCTAGTTTGAACTGATTGCACTGCAAAAGATTAGCCATATAAGCCGGACCTCTAGGTGCTTCTACTTGGGCCATTTTAACTTGTATCAGAGTGAAGAATGAAGCAACATGTTTGCTGTTAGTATGAACTAATTGCCCTAAAAACCATTCATCAGCAAAACTGTTCCTTTCAATAGGCAACAGCAAATAAAACAAGATTTCAGGTTTTTTAAAGAACTTGGATTGGACAATTGAGACACCAGCCTCCAGTTATATAGGTTTGGTTTTCTATTATAACAACAACCTGAGTCATCTCTTTCCAAAAAGGGATCTTCATGGATAGAAAACTTAGTTTTTGAAGAGATGTCTCTGGATCCGTAAAGCCAGTAACTTGTTCTGGCCACATCTTAACATTCCCATCACCCTCCTGTCATATTTTAAGGACCCATGAGCCTGGGCAGATGTTAGCACAAAGCTCAGTGCAGTAACACTGACACTCTGTGATGTCTAAAGGAACAAACTGTATGCCACAAAAATCTCAGAAGAAGATGAGAATTTTCTACTTCCCACTGCCACTGTATCGTGACTTTACCAATTAGCAGTTCAGCAGAACGGCCCAGTCCTACGAATGCGTTAATGATTAGTTTGCTGGTATTAGACTCGGAAGCGGTTGTATAAAAATTAAATATATCACAGAATTTATTATCTGCTCAGATTCCGATTTTTCTTCTTAAAGGCTTTTTTAATGAAATAATTTAAAATAGCGTTTGCCTTAAAAAAATGAAACAACCGCAGTCCCCTGCTCTGAATAAGTTGATTTTGGAGTGCCTACATAAAATGGGGAAGGCAGTGGACAGTAAATTATATGCAGGGTTGTATTTTCTGTTCCACTGATGAGGATCACAGATACAAATTTTTCAAAAATCGGCATGTAGATAGAATTAAATGAAATCCTCAACATTCAGGACACTGACAATCAAGGCACTTATTGTTTTCCTTTGCCTTGCCTTGATGTGCTCAAGCCTTGAAACACACGTATGTCACACAGAAAAACCTAGCGGGCAAGGCCTCAATAAAACTTGGGCACCAAGTGATAAAATAAAAGCAGTAAGCGTCCTTTATCCTGCAAATTCTCCAGGCACCGTATGATGCAGTCATTTACCTACCACTGAAATGCAGCCACTTGCGGGGAGCAGCACAGCAGCTGTTTAACAGCCCACATTAACACTACACAGCAGTTTAGGACAGGCGGTGAGGAAGAATACCCTATTGAGATGAAAGTGGAAAGAGAAATTACAAAATCTAACTATAATTACCAGGGTTGGATTCAGGCCAGGAAACAGTCACTACAGCATCTTGAATAACCACAATAAGTCTACAGCTTGGTTTTATAGCTCAGCCAGGAGATGGCATCTCAATCAGCACCAAGCTCTCTAGGACCATATTGGGACGCTGCTTTTAGTGTGGAGCAAAAGGGAAATTATGGATGGAGTACCAGCTTTATGCATAGTTATGGTTCTTGTTGGCCAAAATTAGATCTTGAACATTAATTTAATGTAGAGTTTTTGTGTTGATTATATCAGATTAGGAAATTATACAACCATATACGAGGCATTTGAGAATAGTGAAATATTCTGCATGTAGGGAACACTGATATACTTTCCGTATGTGCTTCATTTATTAAAGCACTTATACAAGGGAGCCCTTAGAGAAGGAACATCTTTTCCAGGGAGACTCTGGAGATTTGGTTGCTAGGAAGTTACATATGCTTGTGTTTTTAATGAGATTTAAAGTATCACGCATTATATGTTATCTTCTACATTTAGGATGTTCACCAGTATTTGGCTGGTTTTGTGCTTCATTTTGCATTTCTGCCATGTAATCTCTCTGCATACAAGACTCCTTTTATGAGGAATTCCACGAGAAATTTCAGACAGATTACATTTCTCTTATTTTTTGCTCAAAAAAGGAAGCTCATATTAGCTTTCTCCTTTATTGACATGTCTACTGCAGGCACTCATTCAGCAAAATTCTAACAACTTAAAAAAAGAATGCATCTCAGCCCATTCGGTAGTAACTATTAACGTGGGTGCTGTGCCATTCTCATTTGTTGTATAGAATAGGCAACCTGCTACCTTTGTCTTCAGAAGAGGTGTTTAAAGTCTGCAGACGTGGTGTTTAAAGAGAAATTTTATAAGAATGAAGCTCTTACCTTTAAAGATTAAGTATTGAAACTGCCCACCTTGTGACAGCAAATCACTATGTAAATGCACAGCAGCACCAGGCCTCCTCTTCATTTCCATAACAAGAGATGCTAATCAAAGGTCAAAAAATAGTAGCAAACACCTCTGTTGAAATTAGAGACTGAGAAGGCAAATTATGGCATTAATTTTAGTTTCAGAACAGTTTTGATCTACTAAGAGTTTTCAGTAGTTTCTGAAACTGCATATTTAATACTCAAAGGTGACGAAATGTGCTTGTCACCAGCTCCTTGTACTAGTATTGGATTTCTAGTACACTTGGATCTCATGTAGAGAGAAGCAGAGAAGTGTTCAGTGTTCTGACTTTAAAAGCAATTGGAGAGGTATGAAAATGCCAGTTTATCAACTGTAGTACAAATACAAATATTTGGTAAACAAAGTGAATTGATACTGTTTGAAAATGAAGTGCAGTGTCACGCCTGAAGAAGCAATGCTGGACCAGTAACACATTCTTGGTGAACTGTGGGGGGTCTGTTGTTTTGAGTTGGGTTTTCTTGCCTGGTTTTGGAGGAATATGTGTATATTCACACTGAAATTGTTTCTTGCTTCTTTCCTTTCCAAAAAGTGAGATTGAAACATGCAGGAATTTCTGTCGCCACAGAGCAACTTGGGTGAGTAATAGTCCTGAAAGCTCAGGGGATTATGTCCAGCACTTTACATGTAGCTCTCTGGTTAAGATAAAGATGAGACTCAGTGGGAAGCACAAGTCTCTTCTACGAATGTCAGGAGAAGCTTAGATATGAATCGTGTAATCCAAACTTATTTCTACAGTTCTGTCCCATTTCAGGGAAGAATCAAATTTGCACTTAGTAGATATCTGGTTGAAACTTCCACAAAATGTTATAAGGTTATTTTTTTATCCAAGTGGAGAAAATAAAATCCAGTGAAGTCTTAGTATGATATTTTCCCTGAAATGGAGCCGTAATTCAATCACCTTGTTTTAATCCAATTCTTGAAAGAAAACAAACTAAAAACCATCCTCTGTTATGAGGACAGGCTGAGAGAACTGAGGTTGCTCAGCCTGGATAAGGGTTCCATTCAGGAGGAACTGGAAGGCTACTATCAGGTCAAGAAGGTTGCAGAGGAACTGTTTACAAAGGCCTGGAGTGATAGGACTAGGGGCAATCATTTCACTTTAGAGTGAAATGGGCTGTTAAGAAGAAGTTCTTTTACAGGAGGGGGGCTGAACACTGCAACAGGTTGCCCAGAGAGGTGGTTGAGGCCCCATCCCTGGAGATACTCAAAGGGACACTAGAGAAGGGTCTGGGCAATCTGATCTAGTTAAGAATGGCCTGCTTACTGCAGGTGGGGGTTGGTCTGGATGCCCTTTGGAGGTCTCTTCCAACCCAGGCCATTCTATGATTCTATGATATCTGTCTAAGTATACCCCAGTGGACAATTCAGTACCAATGCTAAACTGCACCAAAACGTAGGCTAAACCTATGTAAACCAAAATAAGCTTCTGTCTTTGTCACACTATAAAATTGTCTTATGCTAAGTATTTTTCATTAAAAGGAATAATGGAAAATTACAGAATGATAGAAGCTTAACATATCAAAATACATCATAGCTAGCCAATAGCAACTCAAATGCCTTCAGTTCTATAGCATCCAGGCACTATAAACCAGTACAAGGACTACACTGTTCAAGAAGATGAAGCTGGACAAGGCTCTGGGCAACCCGATCTAGTCGAAGATGCCCCTGTTCACTGCAGGGCGGTTGGACTAGAAGCCCTTTGGAAATCCATTCCAATCAGGGCCAGTCTATGATTCTATTATTCATCACCTTACCAGATGTTTGACTAAAAAATATAATTTCCTGAGTATACCCTAATGATGTCAAATTATAAGTATCAAGATTTACCAATAAAATATTGGAAAGAATACTGTCTGTCTGGCACTCTTATAAGATTTCCTCTGTGTTAGAAGTCTTCATGAAAATAAAAAATAATGAAACATAAGACTTCCTAGCTGATTTTAAAACTGAGCCGACTAAGATATCCAGCTTCAGAGGTTGTTCATCAGCTTTAGCAGTTCTTCCTTAAACCAAATCAAACAGTATTTCAGTATTGCCATGTGAAGAACATGATAGTTTTCTTCCCCAAAGAAAA
Organism: Upupa epops; assembly: GCA_013397515.1. NCBI lineage: Eukaryota > Metazoa > Chordata > Aves > Bucerotiformes > Upupidae > Upupa > Upupa epops. The sequence continues at coordinate 11,681 of VZRI01013057.1, forward strand.
ATTCTGATCGACAGTAGTCCCATTTCTTCTATCTCATAGAGACGCCTCAACCCCTTTTGTTAGAATCTTGATTACTCCTAATTCATCCTTTCTTATGGTCTATGACTCTACTGTCTTAGAATCATCTGTCAATTTGCTTTCTTTATAGTTTTGCCGCACTTATCTTCATATTTGTCATATGATTTGTTATATCTTTATACTTGCCTTCACATCTTACAGAGAGGTTAATAGTGTAGCTACTACTGCCATTTCTCTCAGATGCAGCTTTTGGATGTTCTAGAAAAATGCTTTAAGGAATTCCCAATTGCAATCCCTTCTTTTATTTAGGGTACCTCATTCCCAGTAGTCTACCTTACAATTATTTTAGGACATCAATCATTTTGAACCACCAGACATGTGCTGCCTGCTGAAATTTATGTTGTTTACAGCATCTTATGACAAAGTAAGTAACCATACATTTTTAGTTCTGCAACTAGCCGGGTTTTTATTCCTTTTAATCAACATGGAGCTGAATACAGACTTCTTTCTTTCTTTGAATGAACTCTGAGCTGGTTCAGATTTCCTATGACTTACAGGATCTCGTATATTCCTATGCAGCAAATTACCACTTTATTTACTTATTATTATTATTGTTCACTTTAAAAGCACATTTGTTTTCCTCACAACCTTCTAAATCTTACCTACAACCTACACTTTCAGCATCCACAGAACCCTTGAGCAAAGGATCCCACAGCTAAAGTAACATATAGAAACCCTTGTTTGTTTTGAACTCCTACTGATTGCATTTGGTACCCCTTGGTTCTAGAAACAGGTCAAATAGGAATGAAGTAGATGAGGTCTTCCTATACATAGTAGTCAGATGTTTTGGGATCATCTTGCTCCCCGAACATGGCACATATCTAGTAGACATTGATTGAGATTCCAACTCGTGCTTTACTTGTTAAAATATACATTCACATTAAATGATAAAGTACCTGACTCTGAATTGGCTGTCACTTGGAGAAAAAGGTAACACTACTTCCACCAGACCATCAGACACACTAGTTCCCTTTAGCACACTGTGCCTTTCTTAATAATTTATAGCTATTGATTTGACACTCTAGTCACCTGGCTCTTCCCAGATTGGCTGAGCATATGTCCACATATGAATAACCATATGTCTCAAATATCATCCTGGCTCCTAGCACTGCCAGTTATATGATTTTTTTTTTCACATCTCATGTTTACAAGTCTTCTCTTCCCATACACCCCCAATAAGTAGAGCTTGTATTACTTGTCCCTCCCTCTCCATTTGTCACTACAGACTGTTCTGTCCAACACAGCCAGGTTGGCTGTGTTCACCTAGATGACAACACTTCAGTTAGGGACATTCTTATCTTCTTGCAAAACAAAACGCTTCCTCAGTCTTAAACTCAACCACTTACACAACTCCCAGAACATGCTGTTGCCATCCTAGCTAACCAGGTCTAGAAGGATCACTATTTCCAGTTACTCCAGACCTCTGGAATCACAGAAGAGTCACATTGTTTTCATGATACAGTAGGACAGAATGACAATACATGGGCCTTATATAAAAGATAGGATAGGGTGTATATATATGATGGATTCTATATCACTGTAAACTCTTCTCAAACAAATTGGGGTGACTATGCAGAACTGCAGATAAATATTACAGCTGAGTTTTAGTAGGAAAGCTTGCTACTGAGGTTTAGGATGAGGAAAATTTATTTGTATTCATAATTGAATCTCTTTTGGGAACAGGAGGAAAACAATCAAAACTGGGAACTTAAAGACATGACAAATATCCATCTGGTGTGTATATTCTATAGCACAGTCCAATATTGCTTTATTCTTCAGCTGTCAAGAGATTTACTTGAGAGAGTCCAACAGAAGGCTATGAGGATGATGAAGGGACTGGAACACCTGCCTTACAAGGAAAGACTAAGAGACCTGGGGCTTTTTAGGCCGGAGAGAAGAAGATTGAGAGAGGATCTAATTAATGCCTATATATACTCAAGGGCTGGGTGTCAAGAAGGCAGGGACAGCCTCCTTTAACTTGTGCCCTAGGAAAGGATGAGGGGCAATGGATTCCAGCTAGAAAACAGGAATTTCCACCTCAACATGAGGAAGAATTACTGTGAGAGTGACAGAGCACTGGACAGGGTCCCCAGAGATACTGTGGAGTCTCCTTCTCTGGAGACCTTCCAGATCTGTCTGGATGCATTTCTGAGTGATCTGCCCTGCTTTCATTCCTGCTCTGGCAGGTGTACTGGACTGCATGATATTTCAACCCCTAACAGTCTGTGAACCTGTGATAGCAAGGAATAGCCTCTTTTGTCCTCCTTGCTCTTCACTGTTTAACTCCGGATTCCTATTCTTTGAAACAATGCTTCCCAAACCTGCTTACCTGGACTTCCTTAAGAGCTCTGTTCCATCTGCCTGATTCCATTGAAACACTTTGGTTTTCTAATAAGGTAGCTCACTTTTACAGACTTTTTACTTTTTTTTCTTCAGAGAGAAACACAGGACAAAAGCTACAGCATAGTCAGTGAACTTACCCAACACTGCTTTATTTACAGCTATCATGTTAACAAAATCACATCAAGAAAACCATCTGTCTTTTCTGAAGTTTTGTGCCTGCCTCTCCTGATCCTCTTTCGCAAAAACACATGCAGAACAATATGCAAATTTGAACTTTAAAGCTCCATTTATACCTGGCCTGGAACTTATTCAAATGCTGGGCCTTAACTTTCATTTTATAGTAGGTAAGAGGTCACTGACTATAGTATCTCTGTGTAACAGCCAAGGTACTAAAATCTCCTGTTACAAACATCTCTGGGGCAATTTGGGATCTTAATTGCTGAGTATGTGACAGGCAGTCAGTATTTATGCTGTTTTATCATCACAGTGAGAAGAGAAAAACTTTAAAGGGTTTTAAACCAGCACTTGTTCCTGCCTTAGCGCCAACACTGAAAAATACGGAAACAAGTCAGGGAAAACATATGAATTTGCTTTTGATTATCAGATTTGTTTTGTTCTGAGAAGCAGAAGCTTAATAGGATTTTATACCAAAAGCTGGCATCAGTTTCACTAAGCATCAGTTACACAGTTCTATTGTGTTTACACTTGAATTTTTAAGCCCTTGATGAGATAATGCCCATGTTATTCCACTAGTGATACTGTTCCTGTATCATGCTATCAAGAATTAAGATCAGTCTATGTAAATAATCCCTGCAAATATATTTGCCTTATACCCTATTCCCACAGTTCAACACCATTCCCTGGCAAAACAGTTCCTATGAAATTACTACATACAATCTTAAAGGAAAGTAGCCCTGCCTCTGCTTATTGCTTATCAAGTCACAAAATTACACACACAGCATAATAAAGCATTAGAAAATGTTTTTCATCTATAAAGTGAATAGAAAAGCCACAAGTGAAATGAATAACCCAACAAGAACTGTTTCAGTATAAGCCCAGCCTTACTAATGGTGCTTAGTGTCTTCCTTGAGGATTCTTTTCTCAGTGTGATTGTTGTTGCTGGAGTGTTCAAGTGATCTTAACACGCTCCAAAAACTTTGCATGATATCCTAATTTTAAGTCCATTACTATCTACAATGTTTTCCTCTTCATTTCTCAAAACTCCCTCCAAATACTTGAAGTAATAAAAGAGGCAGAGTGCAGTTCTGGCTAAAGTGGTGTCTAGGACCGCCATGAATGTTGCTGAGACATCAACCCTTGTGGTTTCCCCACAGTACTGGTTTCAGCTATTGGGAATTTTACAATATTGAAGGATGAGAATGAGTCAGAGATTTGGATTGTTTCTAAGCACTGCAAGTTGTAGAGCACCAAAGATGCCTGACTGAAATCTGATGGTGCAGAAGACGGAAATACTGGCATGGTCATTTTCTCAAACTTACAATCTTGAGGCAAAAGATGATAATACAGAATACTGTGACCACATTTTGTCTTTTGAAGACCGAGTCAGAACACAGCAAACATATCACCACTTCAACATAGAAATACTCATCACAACTTAATGAGAATGGAAACCAACTGGCTTCGCTAGTTACTTAAACTGGGATTAATCATAATATTTATGAACAGATTCCTTCCCTATTCCTTGTAACCTTTATTCCATGCCTTCCTTCTCTACATCTTCTACCTGCTTACACAGTCAAAGTCTTCCCTGACATAAGCAAAATATATCAATTTACTGTATTTATTATTGAGCATAAGCTTTTATGAAAATATGGGTACTGCAGCATTCACTCAATTGTGGGATCAATCTGGTGCCAGGAGGGTGAGCTTTTCTGCAGTATGTCCCAGCACTGAATGCTCAACTGACCAGCACTACTATCCTACCACTGGCATTGTGAACTCCGGTTCTTCCTCATAAACATCCTTGTCAGCTGCCATCAATAGAGGGAAAACCAGATGAGATACGAGCAAAGCCTTGAAGATCAAGACATGGACTAGGTCATATCCTGGAATCAATGAAAAGAGAATAAGAGCATTTAAACCCAGTTAATAAAGCTGATTGTGGCTGGGGAGGTTGTTAGCATTGGGTGCTGGCTCTCAATCTTAGAATTGCCTTCACTGCAGCTCTGAGTATCTTCATCAACAGACCAACCACTTCTGATAAAATAGTAAGAGTCACAAATGGCTTATGACAAAGAAACTACACAGAACACTAATTTGGAGGAGAAAATGTCATAGTAGTAACTGTAATGAGGTTTGGTTTGTTACTGGTTTTTTGGGTTCTTTTTTCCTTAGAAACCCTAAAATTTCCTTTCAACTTGGAGGCACCACAATGCACTTAGGTACAGCTGTCTAAGGCATAACATTCTTCCAACAGCAAGCTGAATCATGACCTGCAAAGTACAAACTGCAATGGTATTAGAAACTTTCCTTTTAAGTTTAAAGGAAATTTAGCCACTCCTGCATTCAGGTTTGACATTGTAACACATTATCTCCTGACTACAATACAAACACAAGTAAAACTTATTTACGGCTAGAACTTCTCAGTGGTAGCAAGAGACAATTCAAGTTCTACAGGCATTTATGGAAACATCAAATAGCCCCTATATGATATATACAAGTTATGCTTGTCTTCATGCATTCCAGTTTCTTTCAAATTTCAAAGTTCATTGTTAAAATGAAACAAAAATAAATAAAATAACAAATAAAAATGAACGAAATGACAACAGACCCTGCTGTCACTGCTTTTTATCTTGCTAATGCTTCCAAAGCTTGCTCCCAGTAACTGGTATTTTTCCCTAACACTTATTTCTCCTCTAACACTGACAAATACGAACTTCACAGTCCTGACACCCTCTAACATATGGAAATATTATCTAAATTTAAAAACTGAGAAACTGAAGCTGAAAGATTTTTTACGAAGAAAATAATCAACATTAGCATCAGAAATTAAATCAACTGCTCAGAAAATATAGTCTACAGGTATCAGAGTACCGATAAAGAAGATAATGCCAGAACACAATCCCAGCCCAGCTGCAGGTAGAATATTTATGTTTGACCTGCAGCTCACACACTCCACTGTCATACATAAATCAGGGGTTTTTGCAACACTGGGAGATTTCACTTGCAATTGCAGCAAAACCTCATTAAAATGAACTGGCAGACACAGAATATTTCTATCGTACAGAAAATTGGTGAAAAGCCAATAAAAAATTCCTTGCCTACACTTTATGCTCAGAAATTTTCAGCCACTCTAGCTGCAATATTTATGCTGTACATGTAGAAAGATGGATATATTCAAGCTGTAGAACACAAAGTCAATATCTTTCCCACGTACAACAAAATAAGCCATGTCTTCAGATGCCTGCCTGCACTTTTGTACACTGATTTACAGTTAAACTGCCACCACAGAAAACTCAAACAATAACTCCTGAAGCACAACTTACATTTTTCCAACCAGTTTCTTGAAAGCTAGCTATTAATTCCCTTCAGAACATATTTGATAGAAAGTAAACTGGCTATTTTTATCAGTTGGTAAAGTCTTGATAAAGTGTTTGCTCTCAGTTACCAGTAACATGGACTGTACAGTTCATTTGGTTCTTTCCTTGGCACCAAGTGAAAAAATGGCAACTATCTTCTCACAAAAGTTTATTACTCAGCAAAACTATACATTTTCCTCTAGTCCCATACTCCCAGCAGCATCCACAAGCACTAAGTCAGTTTTAATGAAAACAAACAAAGCTGATTATTCCAGCAAGGAATCTGCCTCTTTAGTTAAAGCATTTGGCTTCTGTCTGTCCCTGGCAAACAGGACCCTTTTAAGAGAAAGAACTGTGCTTCCTTCTCATAAGAAAACCCCTTTGGGGGATGAAATTACAAATTTCAAACAACTGAGAAGCTGACATCGGTGCTGTGTTCTTGTTATGCCTGCAAGCATGGCACTGCTTGGGGACTACAAACACAGAAGGGAAATGGTGATTGCAGGATGTTGTGAGAAGACACTATCAATCTGTGGGAATCTCTTCTCCTGTGAAGAACTAACTGCTCTGCCTTTCTGAATGTTCCCATTTGGTGAAGATCAATGTCTACACTATCAGACTGCACACTTACAGTCTTTAAATATGTCTTAAAAGAAATTCTTAGTAACTCTTACTGGTTTGCTGTCAAAACAGCCCTCTCAGCATGCAGCTGAGGGCCCCCAAATCCCCCATCCTCAGATCTGGACTTTACCACCATATCAATCCATGTCATTTGTAAGACGATTAAAGACTTTATCCTTGGTCAACAGGTCACCATTTAGAGCATCTCATCAAAAGTAAGTCTTGTGCTGACATTTGCATAAGTTAGTCCACATTGCTAATTATTGGCCAATAATCTGGATGATCATAAACCAAAAACCTGAAATCTACGGGAGCTTTTTCAAGAATGTAATTGGTTTGAGGCTCTACTCAGCATTTAGCCAGTAAGAAACATCTACAACAGCTTTACAGCTGCTCAGTGAAGAAGAAACCAGCATGAATATTTTATGTTCTCAAAAGTCCTTGAGTTAAGGTACATGATACGTACAGTACATGCAAAATGGAGCTTCTGAAGGCCCTTTTTAAGAACCAACAATCTCCTAACAGCATCTACCATCAGGCCTAGAACACTGAGACAAAACCAGTAAGCTGTAAGCAGAATTTCCCCAGAGGAGGGACTTTTGGTGGTGCCCTTGTGTAAAAGCTCTAGAAGCCTCAGTTTAATGGCACCTGCCCTACACAATTCAAGAAAAGTGCACCTGGCCTGAAATTAGGAAAGCTGAGAGCAGCATTCTGTGCATGCAGGCAAAAGTAGACATGTTTCAGTTGATACCAGTTAGCTCCCAAGTGAGCAGAAAGGGTGTGGGGAAGGTTAATGGGCTTCAGTCCATGCTGAGGGCTGAAATTGTAGTGCACACAAAACAACATAGCTCAAACCCACATATATATATTGCAAGACTCTTTTCTTACGAAATGGATTGCTTGGTTTTTGGGTTTTCCTTAAAGAACCCTTTAAAATGCCCCTAACAGATATGCCACAATTACCAAACCATTGTTCTAATACACTTACTGGGATTGCAGCATGAGTTCCCAGTTTAAATCTACCGACTTCAAGATCATTGTAGGCCAATAAGTGCTTGAACACCTATCGCGTTTGCAATCAAACATGAATAGGGCTACAAATCTGTGAACAGGTAAAATTTTACTACCCTCTCTATGACAAGAGGAATGATTGATTGTACAGAGGTTCAGAGTTTGAAGATTGACACGAAAAGAACTAAAATCACAAACTTGCCAAAGGGTGATGAAAGAAACGCTCCAAAAGAAAAGGTGAAACTTTATGATCAGTTATCTTTAAAAAAAAAAAATCAACCTTCATCCAGCTACAGAGAGTTCTAATTCCAGATAAATGTTCTGCTTCATTTGATACTCTTAGAAGTAAAGGGGGGAAAGCAGGCAACTAAAGATCTGAGGTCCGGACACAGGTGCTTCACTTTGGGGTGGCACAGAGGGGAGGAAGGAGGAGACAATTAGTTTAGCAGGGTTAGGTCGAGGTTGGACTGGATGATGTTGAAGGTCTTTTCCAACCCGAGCAGTTCTGTGAATTAGAAAAATTGGTATAGGGACAGAAAAATCTGAAATATTATGTCAAGTAAAGCAGCATTTCCTCTCCGCTAGCGTTAAACTATGCTACCACAATCCAGGAAAAGGCAAGGTTTTTCTTTAAGAAAGAATTTTACATTTCTGCTGACACCATTATTCACCTTTATGCAATTTGAGGGTGGTTTCTAAGGGAACAGATTATTCAATGTTCCTATTTTGAGATAGCTAATATTTTCTTAAATTCTCCGAGTGCAAGATAACAGAAGGGCTGATTGCAGGAGCAAAAAGAAAAGGGGTTTTCTTCCTTCTGGACATTGAGGCCTATTCAAAAGCTCTTCCTAATTTCTGTTCAAATTAAAATTAGTTAGACTGTTTTACTGCAATAGGCAAAAATGAATGTGTCTATGAAAGTTAATTTGCCTGTAACTGACATGAGATAGCTTACCAAGTAAGGAGGAACTCATTTCGGTATTTTCTTCTCCTCATTCAAGGCAAATGTGCAGTCACTCTAAACTTCCATAAAAGCAATCAGCGGCATAAGGAATTATAAGGTCGGTGCCACCAATATGCCCAGCAAATCATAGTCACAGCCTGTTCTAAAGCCAGTAAACAGGCTAAATAAAAAGTTCATGTTTTCCTTCCTGGAAGCCCAGATCCAAATCATTTCAGGCTTTTTGTGCTGTGTCAGCAGGGAGTGAAGCTACACCTGGAGATCCTTGAGTAAAAGCTAAGAATGAGGATCTCAGAGGTAGTGGGAATATTTAGATTCTATTGAAGGGCACTAGAAAGCAGTTATGATCAGACTGTGCCCATGAATTCTTTGCATTGAGGGAAGGGAAAAGGGAAAAGGGAAAAGGGAAAAGGGAAAAGGGAAAAGGGAAAAGGGAAAAGGGAAAAGGGAAAAGGGAAAAGGGAGCAATCTATATAGCAAGGATCTAGCAGTACAAAGTGAACCATGCTTAAGTGAGATAAAAATGAGATCTAGCCACCACTCGCTGGAAAGTGAACTGGCCAGATGATCACACTCAGAGAGTTGTGGTCAATAGCTCAAAGTCCAAATGGAGAGCAGTGATGAGTGGCATCCCTTAAGGGTCAATACTGGGACCAGTGATGTTTAACATCTTTGTCAG
>VZRI01013057.1:21424-68053 GCA_013397515.1 Upupa epops
TAGAATCATTAGGGATTGGAAGGAACCTCAAAAGATCATCTAGGCCAATCCCCCTGCCACAGCAGGGCCACTTAGACCAAGTCCCACAGGAACAGATCAAGGTGGATTTGAATGTCTCCAGAAAATGATCATGTCCAGAGGGGGACTACGACGATGACTGGCAGGCTGGAGCACCTCTCCTGCAGGGACAGGCTGAGAGAGTTGNGGTCTAGTGGGGGGTGTTCCTGCTCATGGCAGGGGATTTGGAACTAGATGATCTTTAAGGTCCCTTCCAACCTGAACCATTCTATGAATCTATGAATCTAGTGAAGAAAATTACAGGAGAACAACAGCAGAAAGAGGGCAAATAAGAAGGGCTGGGTAAATTGTTATCAAAATATAATATTCAGAGTGGGAATACAGAGAAAAGAGCCCTCAAACAGACACTTTCTAGGAATAGATGTGCTCGGAATCAAACTATCAATAGAGTAAACAATAAAACAAATAATAACAGGGCATTGTTTGTGACACAGAAAACCAGCACAGATCTTTAAAAAGGAAAGGTACAAAGAATAAGTTGAAATACTCTAACTATATATAAAGAAAAGAGTTGGAGAATGAAAAGGTTAATAGTATAAACATATAAAACTATAAAAATAGCATCCAGTTAATGCACATGAAATCATAAAGATCAGCATAGAAATGGAAAATAATAATTATACATTAAACCTTACAGTAAAACCCTGTCCATTAAATACTTCCACAAAGGAACACAAATGATCTCCAGATCATGAGAAGGTAGCCCAGAGGTCTTGAGACAATCAGAAATAAAGTAGAACAACTTTTAAATAAGAAAAGTCAGCTAAGACATACACAATGAAACATAGTAGGAGAGAAAGAACTTCTACAACTACTTGGTATAAAGCATATTGGTTAAATTAGAGCTGGTTGTAGCACAAGAAGTTTTTATTGTACAGTGTTCCCTTTGCAATTTAAATTCCAAATAATCTGACTTCTTTATCTTCCCTTATTAACAAAGGCTAATTTGGATAGGTTATTTTAAAAGTCCAAGTGAAAAAGGAACCAAAAAGCTATTAAAATAATACATCTAAATAAATTATTCCATTGGAGTCTTGACCCAGCGAGCTGACAGTGTACCTTCAAGAGTAAAATCAGAAGTTGGCAAACCTCAAAACACTAAGTTTTAATTGAAGAGACACACCAGAAGGAATTTAAGTTGCATGGATTTTAGAAAGGTCACTAAGTCTCCACTTCCTCCTCCATTTCCTTTCTGCTCTTCTTTCAGTCTTTTATTTCCCTCTGCTCCACACACTTGAAAAGCCCATTTGGTCCAAAGTCATTAAATACAGCATTGGGGTGAGCGCCAGATGTGGATAGGGAACTGGCTTAAATGTCACAGGCAGAAACCGTTTATAAGACAGAGCAGTTTGAAAGAGAGGGATTAGTGGAGGACCACAAGAATCAGGATCAGGCCCATTCGTGTTCATTTTATATATCACTGACCTAGGACATGAAATATGTATGAAGGTGAAGAAATTCGCTGATGAAACAAAACCAGAGAATAGAGCTTGGAAAGACAAAAGGAGAATGGCAATAAAATTCTGAATGACAAATAGACCAGGATCACAGGCTGATACTGTTAGTGGTTCCACTGGCATCTGCAATTCATTGTAAAGATAAAGGTATGAGGTGACCAAAAAACCCGTAACAATAGGTAGTGCACTCTCAAGGGCCATATGCCACAAAAAAATTAACAGGAGCTGAATATGGTCTTGCTACTCCAAAGTACTTTAAAACCATCTGCACATAGATTAACATTATTTAAACTAATAAGGCTAGAGAGATTCTAGGATAGATACAGTAAACAAAAGTAAGAGTTGGAATAAATCATTCTGATACTCCATAAGGTACTTCAAGCCATTTAGAATACAGCCATTCTAAGAAGGACACCAGTCCCTTTGGTATAAGAATAATATTATAAGAATGAAGAAATTAAAAGAAGAATCAGAACATTACAGAAACTCTAAAACTTTAGCACACAAAGGAGTGAACAGCTAGTGTTCTTCAAAAAAAGTTCCTAGGAGGCTGTTTTGAAGATACAGAATATTGAGGAGACTGTAAAGGAAAGAATACCTTTGCCTAGAACGAATAAAGTACAGTGTGTTGAAGGGAACTTAAGAAGGTTATTTGCCTCAAGAAATCTATTTACTGGTTACATGGAGTTGAAAGATAAAATTGGTTTCATGATGACCACCAGCATAATCAGAACGGCTGATGGGCAGACACGCTGGGTGTCATGAAGCAGTCTTGCTATATGTAATGACAGAGGATGCTGTACCAGTGACTTGCGGGTGATGATCAGCACCACAGCAACCCAGCGGAAACAGAACAAAAATGGAGATATTATAATCAATAACTCATCTACTCCTACATCCTTTGAAAACAGATATTCTCCACAAGAGCCTAAACAATATGTTAGGCCACCACTGGATCCCTCAGCCTGCTGGTTTTCTTTTCAAAATCACCTTCACTTTTTTAACCAGGTCTAATCAAACTTTTAGAATCATAGAATGCATTGGGTTGGAAGGGACCTTTAAAGGTCATCTATTCCAATCTCCTGCAGTGAGCAGGGACATCTTTAACTACATTAGATTGCTCAGAGCTTCATCCAACCTGACCTTGAATGTCTCAAGGGGAAAGGCTTCCACCACCTCACTGGGTGATGCGTTTTATCACCTTCACTGTAAAAAACCTCTTCATTATACCTAATCTAAATCTCCCTCCTTTTAGTTTAAAACCATCACCCCTCATCCTGTCACAACAAGCCTTACTAAAAAGTCCCTCCCCTTCTTTCTTGTAGACTCCCTTTAAATCCTGAAAGGTTCCAATAAGACTGAGGGAGCTGGGACTCTTTAGCTTGGAGGAGGCTGAGGGGTGACCTCATTAATGTCTATAAATATGTGAGGGATGGGTGTCAGGAGGATGGAGCCAGGCTCTTCTCAAGGTCATCTGGTGACAGACAAAGGGTAATGGGTGCAAGCTGGAACACAGGAGGTTCCATATAAATACCAGAAGGAACTTCTTCCCAGTGAGGGTACCAGAGCATTGGAACAGGCTGCCCAGGGGGGTTGTGGAGTCTCCTTCTCTGGAGACATTCAAGACCTGCCTGTATATATTCCTGTGTGACTTGGTCTAGGTGGTCCTATGGCAGGAGGTTGAACTAGATGATCCTTTAAGGTCCCTTCCAATCCCTAATGATTCTATGAGTCTACCTTTTCTCCAGGCTAAACAACCTCAACTCTTGCAGCCTGTCCTCATAGGAGAGGTGTTCCAGCACTTTGATCATCCTTGTGGTCCTCCTCTGGACCTCCTCCAAAAGGATTATGTCCATCTTGTGTTGAGAACCCCAGAGCTGGATACAGGACTCAAAGTGGGGTCTGACTAGAGCAGAGTAGACAGGAAGAATCATCATCCTTCACCTGCTGGCCATGCTTCTTTTGATGCAACCCAAGATGTGATTTGCCTTCTGGGCTGTGAGGGCACATTGTTGCCTCATGTCTACCCTTTCATCAACCAGTGTCTCCTTGGGCTGCTCTTAATATTATCTCCTAGCCTGTATGGATATCAAGGATTGCCCTGAGCCTGCTGTAGGACTTCACACTTGGCCTTGTTAAACCTCATGAGGTTCACACTAGCCCGCTTCTCCAACTGCCCAAGTCCCTCTGGATGATATATCCCATTCCTCTGGCTTATCCATGACATCACTCAGCTTGGTGTCATCTGCACACGTGCTGAGGGTGCATTTGATCTCCCTGTCTGTATCATTGACACAGCATCACATTAAACAGCATCATATAAGAGAAGTCTCTAGGTCTCTAAAGGTCCAGGACACTAAGGGTGGGTTAACTGCCTTAGGACACACCTCCCCCAGGCTTCATTTATGCCCCATTGCAGTGTTTGGGTGTGGGGAACAGCACACGGGATAGGATCCTGCCCAGATACCACTCCTTGCAGGTAAGACACTGTGCCACAGTCAAGGTGAACAAATGCCATCTGCCTCACCAAAATCCTTCAAAATCTCCCATGTAGCACCTCCCTGCCCCAGTTCATGGTAGAGTGACCTGGTGGTTTACCCCTACTGTGGGGCTTGACTTATGTTTCCCCCTGTATGAACCCCATTGTGACCACCCTCTATTCCCTGGGCTGAGTATTACTCAGTGCACTTTATGTTGGCTTTTTTTGGCTGTTTCATTAAATCCATTTTAATTCTACCCTACAGGTCTGCTTTTCCCATCTCCCTTGTGTGCTGGTGAAGGGTCACAGGGGGATAGAGCATCCATCTGCAGTAGTTTAGCCCCAGACACAGGCTAAATGTAAACATGTATATTTATATCAATATCTATGTGGCTGTATTTATATTTATCTCTCTGTGTTTGGAGTTAATAGAGGTTCATCAAGAGCATTTTTCACTCCTTCAGTACCCTGCCAAATCCTAACCTTGACAGGGAGAACTAATAGAGCAGATCGATACAGAAAACAGGGAAGGGACTGCGAGACAGACAGAGAGCAAATGGGACAACAGAGAGAGGGTGAGCATGGCAAAAAAAACCCACCAGGGGCTGAGAGATGAAGCAATAGGCGGCAGCACAGACGGTCAGAGTGGAGGAGATGAACAGGGAGGGCAGGGACATAATACTGTCCTCCCAAAGGGCTTCTGTTATGGGGGTGAGCATTTACCTGCCTTGGGGAAACTAATGAAATTCTCTGAATGCTAAGATATGTTGAGTGGCTTGACAGCAGTCTCCCTCAGTGACTCTTCTTGGAAATCAAAGGTTCTTATGAGCTTCAGAGGAAAACTGACTTGACCCTCAGTTGTTTATGCATATTGTCAATATCTATGGTATCTTCAGAGTAGCCACATGGTTGGACTGTGTTGTGACCAGCTTTTTAAAACATCATCTGATTCTTTTGTTTTTGCAGTGCTACTAATTTTTTAAATATCTTAACCAGAATAATCTCTTCTTATCAGTCTCAGTTACTACCAAACCCAGCTTCATATGATGAGAATATTATCAGCATTTATTATGTTAAATTTGAAAACTCTGACAAGAGATAATTTTAAATACTTTTTCACCAAAATTAAAATCACAGATTGTAAAAGTAATCCTAGAAGTGTCAGCTGTAATGGCATTTCAGTTGCCTTAAAGTGACTCTCATTAACTACTACAGATTAGAATCCCAACAAAAAATGCAGTGGGAGAATTTAAGGGCCACACTAGCTACGAACCACTTGGATAAAGTGAATCAGGAGAGATGAGTTCCCTCAGTCTAAAACCTACCTGAAAATAAGCAGGTTGTGTTCTGTCACTGGCAGTAATTATCCCAACATGACTGGCTCCCATTAACTCTAATGTGGTCCCAAAGGAATTCAGCAGCAACATCTTCAGCTGGAGAGAGCTGAGAAAGAAGTAACACAGAAGTAAGAGTGTTATTATTTATATAAATTGTCAAAATTAATCTTTTTTAGCTTCTTACTGGGAAAACATTAAGACATACAATCATAGATTCATAGATTCATAGAACAGTTGCCATGAGCAGGGACAACCACCAGGTTGCTCAAGGCCCCATCCAATCTGGCTTTGAACACTTCCAAGGAGGGGTCAGCCACAACCTACCTGGGCAACCTGTTCCAGTGTCTCAGCATCCTCATTGTGAAAAACTTCCTCCTGACTTCCAGTCTAAACCTCCCCTCTTTCAGCTTGAAACCCTTCCCCCTGGTCCTATTTCCAGAAGCTCTTGGAAATAGCCTCTCCCCAGCTTTCCTTTATTCTCATTTCAGGTACTGGAAGGCCACTATAATATCTCTGAGGAGTCTCCTCTTCTCCAGGCTGAACAGACCCACCTCTCTCAGCCTGTCCCTGCAGGAAAGGTGCTCCAGCTGGCCAGTTATCCTCGTGGCCCTCCTCTGGACATGTTCCAACAGTTCAATATCTTTTCTGTGTCGGGGGCTGCAAAAATGGGTCCTGAGACCCAGATGGGGCTCAGGAGAGCAGGACAGAGGGGGAGGATCACACCCGTCAACCTACTGGTCATGTTTCTCTTGATGCAGCCCAGGATGCAATTGGCTTTCTGGGCTGCAAGCAAATACTGCTGGCTCATGTTGAGTTTTCTTAGTTGTTCAAAGGATGCCACTCTTCCCTTCAAGGCTTTCCTGATCTTATTGGCTGAGCAGAATAAGTGTGGAAAAGACATTTCTGGATGAAAGTTCTTCCTATGAAGAACCTCCTGCATTTGATCTGTCCTTGCCAGAAACAGATCTCTCAGAGAAACTCAAAAACAGGAGAGAAGCCAGCAGATTTAGTCAGAGCTGGCTGTACTCTCTATTTTTATCACCTGGCAAGTAAAGAAATTATTTGGATCATATATTTTTGTTCACTTTTATCACTCATTCTATTTCCTAACCATATAATGACGTGTTTAGGATATAAATCTATATTTTACATCCTTTTACAAATAAATGCTGAATAAGAGAAGAGCAATATGCATCTGGATCAATTAATCAGTCAGTTATTGTGTATGGTACCTGTTAAAGATGGAACAATTCTTACTGGAACAGTATAATAATGACTGCACCAATCTGCAAAAGCCAAATAAAATATAAAAAATAAGCTAATTGCCTTTAAAATGTCCTAGACATTCTTGCAATGTAAAAATTACATAGCAGTGGTAAAAGCTGAACTTGTTAACTAGCATGGCCTACTTTAGAGGATCATTTTATTCCCATGAATAAGCTATTTAGTTTCACTCAGAAGTAACAAGAAATATCTTTCTACCATTGATTCTCATTTGTATTGCAGGTTTGTTCTAGAACTTTCCCAATCACAGTGTTAACAAAGTACTTAACTGCAATGCCTTCTTTTCTATATCCAATCTGGATTTCCAAGTGAGAGTTATAAATAAGATGTTATCTGATAAGCAGCATCATATGATAGCACCTTGTGTTACCAGCACTGGCTTTATAAGAAAAGAATTTAAATCATCAGAGTATAGTATCAGGGCTTCAGTTAGTGGATGAGGTCCTCCTAAAGAACTTATTTCCTGTGCATTACGCTCTTTTGCTATATTGCACACATACTCAAAAGAGACAGGAAGAAAGAAGGCTTCCATACAGACTGGACTGACTTCCACTCAGTTGGTATTGACAGAAATTACTTCATTTATGCAAGCAAACTTCTGGCTCTGAAGCCTTGTCCCAGGTTAGGAACATCCCAAAAACAGAAAGGCAGCCAGGTCTCAAAGGGTCTTGAATAGAATCTATCAGGCAAGAGAAAACAGCTTGGGGAAACAAAAGGGTTTATTGAATCTCTCTCTAGGCACAAAAAGCAGGAAAAAACCAAGCAGGTGACACAAACAAAACAGAAACTCCGTCACAATGCCACCACACACATCCTGAGGAAAAAAATGGGCAAAGCATTCTGTAGTGGTCTTTGGCTTCAGATTGGATCCTCTGGGGAGAGAGACACACAAAGCACAGTACAGCAGCAGCAACAAGGGGGAACTGTAAATCAGGATGGCAGCAGCCACATGGTGAGCACACAACAGTGGATGGGGCAGCAAACCAGCAGAGAACCTACTCCTCCTTCAGGGTCTTAGGCTTTTGGGGCTTTTCCTCACCGCTCTGGCATCTCCAGGCTTACCATGATCAGTGTAACTCTGCTTTGCTCAACATAGGGAGGAATCAACATTAATGGTTTTTTTTCTGCACTCGCCTGCTTTGACATGTAGGCAGACAAAGCCACTTGCTCCGGCACAACATGGACCACCCATTCTAGCAGCAGATAGAGGATAGGGCATCCTGCCACTATGCCCTTACCTCCCACCACTACCCCACTACTCACACACTCCCCTCTCCCCCACCCCCAGGGCCAGAGATTGCCTGGCCGCCCTACAGGGCTCCAGAAAAGGGGAAGAGCCAAGCACCTAGTCATTCCCAAGGAGCACCTTTTATTGGAGTGCAGGGTAAACAGGAACACCCCCTGCACCCCCCCAAAACCAGTTACAAAGTCACAACCCCCTCTGGAAACCCCCTTCTCAGCTCTGAGCTGCTTCCATGGCTCCTGCCAGGAGCTTTGTCCTTTGTCCACTCAAATGTGCAGTTACATTCCTTAATGGTCCCAGCTTCTCTGAGCAGCAGAGAAGCCATCTGAGGTGGGGTCCTCCAGGGCAGATATTATTTTTTGCAAACAAAAGGAAAAAAAAGGTGATACAAAAACCTATTTTTTCTTAACCTAGAACAAGCCCTCAGTACAGCAAGGATATGGACTTGATAGAGTGGGTCCAGAAGAGGCTGGAGCCCCTCTGCTGTGAGAAAAGGCTGAGGGAGCTGGTCTCGTTCAGCCTAGAGAATAGAAGGCTCCATCCGGAAGGACCTGATAGTGACCTTCCAGTACCTGAAGGGATACTCTGCAATGCTTTCATGTTAGAAAAGATTGAAATGGGCTGTTAGGAACAAGTTGTTTAGCAGGAGAGGGGTTGAACACTGGAACAGGTTGCCCAGGGAGGTAGCTGAGGCCCTATTCCTGGAGCTATTCAAGGTGAGGCTGGACAAGGCTTTGGGCAACCTGATCTAGTTGAGGATGTCCCTGCTCAGTGTGGGGTTGGACTAGATGATCTTTGGAGGTTCCTTCCACCCTGTGTGATTCTATGACTCAGTGATATTCAGAATTTAAGTGTGGGATTTGACCACATGTAAAATTACAAAAATGCTGCTTACCTTTCTTCAGGAACAAAGCATCACTACTGGTTGTCAATAATGTCAGATGGATGTTTCCTTACAGGGCAGCAAGACTAGAGTAGATGACAGCACTACAGATCAGGCTTGCCAAAAACCAGATCACCATGTTTTGATTAGAATATAGATGAAAACCAGTGACTATGCAAGCTGTTCTAAATGCTCAAGATTCCAAATAACATACAAAAGAGTTGTTTCCAAGATAGCACTGTACATGCCCTGAAAACCTTTTGTGGTTTTTAACATGGATGTTTTTTTCAGTATTTTCAGACTTCATTACAGTTCCTGCAAGACAGCAAAAAACTTCTATTACAACAGATGTGTAAGTGAATAAGCCATTTACCTCTTTATCTGTATACCATCACACATCTTAAATTCCTACCACAGAATTGTTGAGTCTGGAAAACATCTCTGCAATCCAGCCCAGCCCATGGCCTAACATCGTCACAACCTAGACCAGGGCACTAAGTGTTGTGACCAGGCTGTCTTTAAACACCTCCAGACATGGGGACTCAACCACTACCCTGGGCAGTCCATTCCAGGCTCTGAGCACCCTTTCTATGAGGAAGGGCTTCCTAACATCCAGCCTAACCCTCCCCTGGCAGCTTCAGGCCTGTCATTAGTTGCCTGGGAGAAGAGCCCAACCCCCACCTGACTACAACTTCCCTTCAAGGAGTTGTAGAGAGGGAGAAGGTCTCCCCCCGAGTCTCCTCTTCTCCAGGCTAAACCACCACAGCTCCATCAGCCTCTCCTCACCAGACTTTTCCTCCAGTCCTTTCCCAGCCCCTCAATCTCTTTCCTGAATGAGGAGCCTAGAACTGTCCCTGGTGCTCAAGGTGAGGCCTCAGCAGTGCCCAGTACAGGGGGAGAATGACATCCCTAGTTCAGCTGGCCACACTATTCCTGATCCAAGCCAGGATGCCATGGCCTTTTGTGCCACCTGAGCTCATATTTAGCCTCCTGCCAAGCAGTACTCCCCAGTCCTTCTCTACCAGGCCTCTCTCTCCACCTCTCTCCAGCCTTTCATCCCCCAGTCAGTAGCTGCAGGGGGTTATTGTGGCCAAAATGTACTACCTACCTATTGATATCAAATTATAATACACATTATCTGACCAGTTTGTAAATTAATGAACTTACTTTCCTAGTTGTCTTCAAGAAACGCACCGCATTATTTGCCTTTAAGTTCCTGCCTCTGCTCTCTTTTTTCCTCTCTCCATAACCAGTCACAGCCTCTCAGCAGCTCACCTTCTCTGTGTACCAAGCCATGATGTCACATGTGGCAACAGGAGCTGCCCACTGTGGGTGAAGCAGACAGAGATACATTTTTATTGATCCCTCTTCACCAGGCGAGGATCACAAGATCAGATCCGCACGAAGGACAGAACAGGTCATTGCTTCACTGCCTCATTGGTTTCTACACAAAGCACAGAAGTCTCCTATGCACCTGCCTTCGTATTGATGCTGACTGATTCCACACCTTCTTTTCCTCTCATTTCTTTGGGAGAATTTCAAGCCAGCAAACCTTTCCCTCCTTAAATCAAGTTCTCCTACAGACAATTCTTATATCCCATGCCCTTGCAAACAAACTGCTCGCAACCAGGAATATGGAAACTCTGAGCAAGTGGTTTCTTTTTTCTTTTCAGGGCACAGAGATGTATTTTGTCAGCTTAAGGATGACTTTACACGATACCATTTAATCCTCTAAAAGTAGAGAGAACTGCAAAAATCTGTTCCATATTACAGTTGCAAAACTTGTCACCTCTCAACAGAAATTCCAGTTTTACCTAGAATTCACTGAGTATTAAAAGAACAATCTGCCAGCTGGGAAGTGGTGAGAGGTCTGGAAAGCAGTGAAGGAACTAGGGTTGCTTAGTCTACAGAAGAGGCTGACTGGAGACATTATAGCTCTCTACAGCTACCTAAAAGGAGATTGTAGGGAGGCTGCTGTTGGTCTCTCCTCCCAAATTATTAATGATAGGATGAGGGGAAATGGCCTCAGTCTGCGTCAGGGGAGGTTTTGGATCTTCAGTAGAAGCTCTGTACTAAGAGAGTGGTTGGGCACTGGAACAGGCTGTCCAGGGAGGTGGTGGAGTTGCCATCCGTGGATTAGTTTAAAAAGTGTGTAGCTAGAGCACTTAAGGCCATGGTCTAGGGATAAGAGAGGTGTCGGGGTGAGGGCTGGACTTGGTGGTCCAGGAGGTCCTTTCCAGCCATGAGGATTCTATGATGCTGTAAGTGATTTGCCTTACAGGTACTGTCTACAGCGCTGCAAAACTAGTGTCTTGATTTTCTTCCACCACCCAAAAAGGCAATATTGACCCCAACAGATAATTAAAGGTGACATCATAGAAAAGTAAGTAGCATCTAAGAGATGAAGAAGAGAAGAAAGGAAAAAAACTCCACTGTAATCTGTTTGTTTACTGACAGTGTTGCACCACTTCCAGAAAGAGCCCCAATATCAGAGTTAAATAGTCCATTACTAGTTGAAGGGTGCCTGCAGGAAAGCTGGGGAGGGATTGTTTACAAGGTCAGAGGGTGAGAGGATGAAGGTTAATGGTTTTAAACTGAAAGAGGAGTAATTTAGTTTGGAGATTAGGAAGAAGTTCTTTAGTGTGGGGCAGCTAGACACTGGAACAGGTTGCCTAGAGAAGTTGTGGAAGCTGCATCCCTGGAAGCATTCAAAGCCAGGTTGCATGGAGCTCTGAGCAACCTGATCTAGTGGGAGATATCCTTGTCCATTCAGGGGGGAGTTAGAACTTGGTGATCTTTAAGGTCCTTTCCAACTGCAACCTTTCTATGATTCTACCTATTAGTAAGCTGGAAGCAATTTTACCTACTTTCAGTCTCCTTGATAAAGTAGTGATTCAATATGCCAGCGTGTGAGTGATGAATTTCAGTGGTTTCAGAATGAATCCTACAGTATATTATACATGTCATAACAATCCCACACTCTCCAGAAGTTAGTAGTCATGGAATATATCACACAGTTTGACAAGCAAATCTCTCAACAAGATCTACACTTATCTCCTATGACCTACAAAGCAACTCTTATCACAACAAATGGAGCAAGCCCAGCACAGCTCAACGTAAAGACAGATTGAGACAAATCTATCTGCGTTAAGGAACAGCCTCAGAGGACTATCAAAGTAAGCTAAAGATATATGTGCTCTCCCACAGCAAGACTTTTAAATCTATCTTAACTCAAAGTAGTATGTTCACAGCTAGAGGAAAAAAAATAAAAAAGAAAAAGAAAAAGCCTGAGAAGTGCCAGAAACTAATTAGGAAACAGATCTTATCTAACATGTGAGGTCTTACATTCAGTGTATTGTACTAAACAGCATCCTAATAGTGGGTTATGGTCAACTGTAATTTCTGCCAGAAGTAACCAAGGAAACCACTTATCTAAGTGCATGCACAAGAGGAGGCAGCGAAGGAAATGGACTCCAATATTCCAGACTCAAGAGAACTTGGAGAGCAAGATGCAACAAGCCTCCAAAAGATGCAGCTGTTTGGAGAAACACATATGCATATATGTGCACACTTTTTTTGGTCTGAAAGTTGGTGAAGATGGAGCAGATTCTCATGCAGTGTTAAGAATAGGATAGCAGTCAACAAGGGATGGTGAGGCAGCAGTACTGTGGTAACTTGCAGATCTTTGGTGAGTCTTGTTTAGCAGGTCTGAAAGACTTAGCAACACTTAGAGAAATGGTGTCAAATAGTCAGCACCACTGTGGAAAATCAGCTTTTTGAGAGATTGTAAATGAGCAAACATCTTCTGTCTGCACCTAGATCTGCCTAAGAGATGTTTTAACATACCGGGCTGAGACCTGTCAGGAAACCTTTAAGGAGCAGCAATCGCAGGATGACAGTTTGTTTATGTGCAGTATCACACTGCAAGGCTTCCTTGCAGATCTCTGAATGTTTAATAACCTTAGAACACATTTAATAACCTCAAAAATCAATCCTGCAGAGGCTGACTATTAGAGCTAAGTTTGGAAAATTCTCAGAAACTTTGTTAATTCATCAACATACATCACTAATATACAATCCACAGTCTTTAAAGGCAAGATATTAACTGCTACCAGCTGATTTGCAAGATAGAAATGACTAGTTTAAATCTAGACAGTTGCATGAAATACCTGTCTCCTTCCACACTCCAATACCACTACTCAGAACTGAAAATTATTCTTTTCCATAGGAACCTGAGTATGTCCAGACTGAAAGGATCACACACCCACTTCTTGTTATGAAAAATAAACCTGATTTTTAAAAAGGCCAGAATTGATTTGATTATCAGGAATTTCTCATTACTCAAGTATGAAGCCTTTTAATTAGTGGCTCAGGACAGAACTAGCAGAAAGAGTTGGGAGCAGCTGTTTTTCTTGGTCTTAACTACTGCTAACTACATTTCCTTAGATTAGCATAATCACTTGATTATCTAAAAAATTATTTAAAACTTCCAAAATACTCAATACAATTAATAGTAATATAATTAATTAGCTCATATGTGCATAAATAACAAACACACTAGTGGCAGCACATAGACCACAACACTCATTCAATGATCTGATGTCTGTGTAATAACAAGCAGTTAAATTTAGCCATTGGATGATTGTTTGCACCATAATTAGGTTTTGTTTGGAGGTTCTTTTTTTTCTAGATTTAAAATTTTATTTTGTATTATTTAACTTTTAAAAAAAAGTAGAAATAGATTACAGCACTACAGCTGTATTGGAATAAAGAGGGAATAGATGGATGTCTCCATACAAAATCACAAGCAGAGGGAATACTTTTCAGCAACTTCAAAACCAGCTGCAGAGCTGGTTTGCCAAAATATTGGGGTGTTTTTTCTTTCTAAAATAATAATAAATAATAAATCCTCCATTTAACAGCCATATGTGATCATCTCCCAACTTCTAACTGCCTGGTAGTTTGGAATGGGATGCTACTGTCTCTGCGCATTTATCTATTTAGATGAGGTGGAAAAAAGTCAAATCACAACAAAGATGGAGTGGAAATCTGTGTGGGTCTATGTGTAATTCAACAGGCAGTGCCACAGACGGGAAGAGAAAAAAAGATATTGATGTAGCAGAAGAAAAATGAAGGAAGAAGGTTGCAAATATATTTCTGGAGGGTAAGGGGAAAGACACAGAGATTGCTCATTTTTGGGTCTAATGAATAAATCATTTTAGTTTCCTCCCCCCTTATGCACCTGCTGCTTTGAAAAGCCCCTTCCGCAACCAACAACTGAACAGCAAATGCTGCACAATGACTCAAATGTTGCTGGAGCCGTGCCAGCAAAAATTACCACTCTTCAACCAAGATAAACATCATATTACTTCATTACCCTTTTAAAACATATGCAAATTAAATCCATTATTCTTTTTTCTTACAGAAATGAAGTTCCTTTGGCTGGAATTCAACAGCTCCCTTTGTCATCGTTGACCATGAATGGATGAACTTCATGTAGATGATGCCCATTTCCCATCTTTGAATCAAACATTAATACCATTTGACAGTAATAAATAACATTTATCACAATAGGGATCTACTAATGATTTTCCCACTAAGCTGGCTCATCAGAACCTATCAGCTGACAACTGCATAAATGAGATTAGCATAGCAGCTGCCTATGACAAATGTATCTAAATCATTTTAATGCCAGCTAGCTCTTTGATCTCCCTATCACGTTGTTGCCAAAGCTAAATTCATTTCTTCAAGATACATGTTGTTTATTACCGATACATGTGTATATTCCACACCATTATGTGCTCTAGAGATTCTGGTAATTAAAAGAATTAAAAGTACTGATTGGATACTGGTGTGGTAATGTAAACTTGCAGTGCTGCGCTGCAGAGGAGCATTCCACTGCCTACTTCAGTCCCACCCCCCAGAGATTGTCGGGCTCCATGCTGAATAGCTGTGTGCTTCCCTGGCACAGAATACATGGTTTAATGTAAATATGTGTATTAGCTTCTCTTTGTTAGTGTTGCTTACAGAGCGGCATTTTCATACAATTTAAACTAATTCCCAGTAATATGGTTCCACACACACATCAAAGCAACAAATCATTGTGTTTGTATAAATGCAGAAGTGACAGGGAAAGAAAACCCTGCTGATGGAGCAACGCGCTTGTTTATTGTGATTACAAGCAAGTCCTATGAGATTGTCATACACACTCCTGAAACAGATTCCAGACTAAACCCAACGCCAGCAATTCCTGTCTATAAGAACATTTTTTCAAGCTCTCTGACTTCCAAGCACTTCTTCAGTTGAAACTCAACGTGCTCCTCTACCTGACTTCAGGTTATCGGAGTTCTTTAGGTCCTTAAGGCTCTAGATGCTTTCCTTGATGTCTAAAACACAGGGGAAAAGATGCCCACATGTGCTTCAGAAAATCCCAGTCCAATTCAACACTTTTAAACACATGGCACTTCAGGCAAAGTGGAAAATACTAAAAACTGTTTTACTCCAACGCTTTCCCAACCTATTTGATTTCACCTTAAATTATAATGTAAAAAAAAAAAAAAGTACTTGGGCCATGATAAAGATACTTTAAAATAACGGTCACTTTTGGTCTGCTGGCACCTAAGTATTTCTAAACACTGTCCCTCCCGCATCAGTTGTGACAAATTTTGGAGCCACCAATCTGTTGAAATCTACAGAAGAATCTCCACTGATCTCTTTCAGTTTGGATTAGGCTTTTGAGTGCTTCACATATGAAGTCACATCAGGCAGGTGCACATGCAGGTGCCCTTGATATAAAACACAACCATGTGTTTTTTCTTGTGTAGTTTTACTTGCATGTATTTTGTAGATTTATGGAGTTTAGCATTTGTTTCCCCATCAGGCAAGTGCTAAACAGAAATATTCATGTGTATCCTTGATCCATCCTCATTGACTACTCAGTGCGTTAATACACACACCCATTTATCCTATCAGCTAAGTGAATACTGAAATGGGACTTTTTTGACTTCCATTAAGAACCATCAGTATAAAGTGGCACCAGAGATGAGTTGTCCTAGAAGTAGCACCAATTTACAGTGGAAAAGGTTTCTAAATTAATGTTTCTAAATGAAAAGTTTGAAGAATTTTGCATAAGCATGGAAAATGTGGAAGTGTGAGAAGTAATGAGATTTCAGGCTGGAAACTCTTAAAGGATTCCAGTTACAGAGCTCTGTAGCAAATATCTTGTTTTCAATACCGTTACATTCACGAGCACTTTGTTCTTCCCTGCATTTCAATTAAAATTCATGGGATGTTTTCTCCACATATTTTTCAAGTCTGCCTGCATTTTCCATATCTTAGAAAAATTTCTGGCCGTTATTTTTCATGTAAAATGAAGAGAATGTATTGTCTTTTGTGCAAGCCTTTTGTTTTGCCAAGCAGGCCATTTTTCATGGATGAAACTGAGGCATGCTCTTTTGGTTTTGACAGGGTTTCTTATCGTTTCCCCCAGTTAGCATTGTCACCTTTCATTATTTAATTTTGAAGTACAAGGAAGGCTGATTTATACCCATGATGTATAATTACAGGCAGATGGAGGGCTTGCAAAGTTGGAACACTGAATTAGGGCTGTAGTAAGTGCCTGGAAGCTTCCTGTGAACAGTCTTCTCTGTGCCACCAGCTAAAAACAAAAAGCCAAACACAATCTAAACTAAACGAATCCACGTCGTCGTAAGCACCGAGTTAATGAAAGTGAATACAAAACTAATAAAGTACATTGGTTGTGGCTGCAAGGTAATTTAAATTTTTTTTGAAGTGCAAGTGATGAAATGTGTTTGTATTAATCAAAATCATCTTTGAATGTGCCCGTAGTCAAAAGGACTTTTTTTTAACCTCCACTTCACTTGAAATCACTTTGACACAAGTCCACTCTGCATTTTGAAGAGAAGCGCTTTCTGCAGCTCTTTCATATGATAATGTACAGTATATTTTCAGCTGCCTTTTTAAAGTTTAAACAAATGGAAGGCTTATTAAGAAGATATCATAATTACATGCAGCTATTTTACTAGCTCTTATCTGAAGCAAAAGCAAGCAATTAGTTGAGAACATAAATTCATTCAAGACACTTACTGAACATGAGGGAATAGACCAGCAGGAGAAAATAAGCCCATTTTAATGTTTCATCTTCCCTGTAGAAAGACAGTAAACTTCTTCTACGCCTACAAAGATGGAACTAATGGAAAATGGAGCTAATATTTCATAAAGCTTTGAGACTGTTTAGCCAATGTCTGAACACACCAGAAGTCACCCTAGTAGTCAGATAGAGGACAGCTGCTTCAACAAACAGTGAGGAATTAGTGTTGTGACAGACAACAAGAGCATTACTGGTGCAAGTAGTCAGTGGTTCAGTTCCCACCAACAGAAACATAAGCCCACTGCTGCCTAGGAGTCCCATTTTACTTTCAAATCATGGATCACTGAAAAGTAGTCACTAATAAATCAAAATAATGAGATCTTTTTCCTTCATGCTGAATGCAGACACCAAATGGAAAGTATTAAGAGCACTGTCAGTGCTTATTCTGTGCGATTTTCTCTGGCTTTAAACATTCAGTTCTCTAGAGTCCTGATCACCACAAGCATCCAAAACATTTCACATATGTTTGATATTAAGCACCCGAATAGCTGCACAGAAGACTATGTAGGCATCATGAACTCTACAGTTAAACTTACAGGTTGCTTACAGGTGTCAGCATGGAAGGGAGGGCTTCAGGCCTAGAGCTGCCACTTGAGCTGTAGCAGTGATGTGCTACATGCACCAGAACATGATTCCCAAGCACATCCATCTCTCCAAGCATGTCAGAAACATCTCTCCAGGGTGTCTTCCTCTAGGAAGACATGGCTGAGTGGATTTAAGGTGCACAGAGGCCAGGACAAATTGCTGACACCCAAGGGAAGAGAACTGAGTAGGGCAGGAGAGAGGACTGCATAGCAGGAGGGAGGATGAATAGGTTCCTAATGGCCGTGCTACTTCTCTATTTCAAACTCGATGTTTAAGACATCAATATTTCTGTGGCAAGAAAAAGCTTTACTTAAAAGCAGAGTGGTAAAGTAACATTTTCCACAGTTACTCCATTATCACTAAATTTCAGAATGTAATCCCTGCACTGAACTTCCTTCTAGACCATCTGAGATAATTCTCTGGATTTTGAAAATGATCATGTAGGTAACAAAGAGCTCACAGCGTTCATTTTTAAATCACGGGAATCTAAAACACAGTGCATCCATAATGAGTGCTTTACTTGTATGGTGTCCTTTCATTAATAAAACCCAATTAAAAATAATTTTAAACATGCAGAGTAAAATTATTCATTGCCCCCCTTTATGCTGTATGGATAACCAGGAAAAAAAAAAGAGAAGAGTATTGAAAACAAGATTTATCCAGTTTTCCTGGGATCACATGTAGAGAAATTTCTCGCAGATCTAACAAAAAGCCTAAATGCAAATCCTCTCCTTTTAGAAAGAATCATAGACTATTTGTGTTGGAATTCAATAATGATTACTAAACTAGCAGAAAAACAACTGGTTTTCTAGCAGGAGCATTTGGCAGAGTAACACTTCATCTTTCCAGTCATCTTCACTTGCAAATCTCTGTGATATTAATTCATTCTGGAGGAACAGTAGAAGGATTTTTTTTCCCTCTTGTCATCGATTGGGCTCTGAGTGTTTCTGTTAATGAATGCACCATAATTCATGCACAGTCACTGCTGAACCCAGCCAATCCATAATTAGTGACAATTTTGCACCTGCTGCTATGGGGAGATGCTGTTCACTTTAATTTAACTTGATACCTTGATTATTCATTGGAAACTGCGGGAGATGCTGATTATTTTACATGTTTCCTGAAAAAAGCACAGCAGTCACCACTGGATAAGTACAGAAAAACATTTTCGAGAGTTTTCTAGTAATCTAGACCCCAACCCAGAAAACCACACATGTTGTGTACACACACTGCACTGACAAACACTGCCATCAGTATTCCATTTACTTAAAACTGAACATGCAAGTGTTTAAGTTAAGCTCCTAACAACCCCAGGTACCAGTACTGACCTCCTGGAGAGCAATGTGGGAGAAAGGGACCTGGGAGAACTGGTGGACAGCAGAATGACCGTCAGCTCCAATGGGCCCTTGTGGCCAAGAAGGCAAATGACACGCTGCAGTGGATTAGAAGGAGGGTGGTTAGTAGATTGAGAGAGGTTCTCCTTCCTCTCTACTCTGCTCTGGTGAGACCACATCTGGAGTATTGTGTCCAGTTCTGGGTTGCTCAGTTCAAGAAGGACAGGGTACTGCTGAAAAGAGCCCAGCTCAGAGCCACAAAGATGATGGAGTGGAGCATCTCTCTGATGAGGAAAGGCTGAGGGAGCTGGGTCTCTTCATGCTTGGAGAAGAAAAGCCTGAGGGGTGACCTCACTAGTGTTTATAAATATGGAAAGAGTGGGTGTCAGGAGTACAGAGCCAGGCTCTGCTCAGTGATGTCCAATGAAAGGGGCAGCAGGTACAATCTGGAGCAAAGAGTGACAGTGACAGATCCCTGGAACAGGCTGCCCAGAGAGACTGGAGTCTCCTGCTCTGGAAGCATTCAAGACCTGTCTGGGCAAATGCCTGTGTGACCTACTTGGAGGATCCTGCTCTGGCAAGGCAGTTGGACTAGATGATCTTTCAAGGTCCCTTCCAACACTGAACATTCTGTGATTCTGTAAAGCTGGAAGAATTATGTATATTTTTATGTAAGAGGTGAACTGGTAGGAACATTCACTTGACTGCCAATACCAATCCTACTACAAAGGCATCTTTCAATTTTGAACCACAAATATCACATGGAAACTGTGAAAGCTCTTTGCAGTTCCTGTGCGACTTGGTTTAGGTGATCCTGTGGCAGGGAGATTGGGCTAGATAATCTTTGGAAGTTCCTTTTGATCCCTAATGATTCTATGATCTCTGGAGGGAAATATGTTAAGTGTAAAAGAATCAAGAACAGTCATGCTGGATGCAAATTTAAAGGTGTTCTTGCTCTCTAAACTTCTCTGTCACTAAATTTACCAGTTTGGGATTTTTCTAGAAGTCTACACAGCACCACTTTCAAAAAGGGGAGTGAGAAAATTAATCTTATGTGGACACACAAATCTTAACATAGCAAAACAAATCCTCTACTGCCCTTGAAGTACTTCATGCACCCAGAAGGCTAAGCAAAATTTCTGCACTGGTACTGTGCAGAAATAGAGTATATTTGGAGCAGATGGGACATCTTGTCTTCTAGAACACCTGAAAAGTCACCAGAGACTGTTCCCAAGATCAGGCTGTCTCGTGGAAGGTTTCCAGTGTCAGCCCTACATCAGCCATAGAACAGTATAAAACACAATTCTGGAGGTATTTTCAATTTGCCTCACACTCCTGCACATAAAATAAAACCCTAAAACACACACAGAAGCCACTACTAGATGATGATGGTATCTATCACCAATCATCAGAGCAATAAAAGTCTTGTTAATTTTGTTTTAATCATAGATTCACAGACTGGTTTAGGTTGGAAAGGATCTCAGAGATCATCTAGTCCCAACACCCTACTATGGGAGGGGTAATCTCTCAGAGACCAGGTTGCCCAGAGCCCCATCCAACCTGGCCTTTAACACTCCCTTCTAGGAAGGAGGCACCCACAGACTCTCTAGGCAACCTGTCCCAGTGCCTCCACACCCTCATAGTGAGGAATTTCTTCCTGACATCCCATCTAAATCTCCCCTCTTTTAGCTTGAACACACTAGACTCCCTTGTAAAGGCACTAGACTCCCTTGTAAAAAGTCCCTTTCCAGGTTTCCTCCAGCCCCTTTAGGTACTGGAAGACTGTGATATTGATGCTGCAGCATTTCCTGCCTTATTAAAGCATCTTCTTCCCCCTCTAGAAGTGAATCAACTTCCATGGCATCAAAGAACCATCCTTTCCTCCCCACACCCCTTTTTTTATTTAAAGCATCTGGAAGTGCTGCTGCACTTGCTGAACCTTTTAGAAAAACTTCTTTCAGTTTTATGTCTGACTCTGCCCAGCCAATGATGATCAGAAATTACCTTCCCATCAAGCAAAGTTATTAGAAGAACAAATAACATTTTAGTCACTTCAGCTCTCCACTTTCCCAGACATTATTCAGTTAAAAATACTCAGCACTATTAACTTGAGCAGCATCTGGCTACAAACAAATTAAATTCTCATCTTGTCCTAGTGATGCTTAAGCCTAGTTTCTGCAACCCGAAACATTCCAGCATGACTGTGGGACTAAAAGAGGATGATTCTGGACCACCTCACTTTCATCCAGGCAAATCACAGCTTCAGGACTTTTTTCTTAGCTCTAGACTTTCCAGCCACTACTCTCAATGACTAAGAGGAACTTTGCCTGCCATTTTAATTAATTTTATAGAACAGAAAATGCAGCTTAAATATTTTAAATAATGATTCTGAACAATGTACAAGTAGAGGGGGGAAAAGCATTTCTAACCTACTGTATCTGGCAATCAGACAGATGAGTAGACAAAACAATGCAAGAAATAAGGTGCCTGCTTGGAAACCATATCTGATATTTCAGAGTACTAATTATAGTTAAGACTTCCTTCTAGGTTTTATGTCATGCTTTTTATTAAATTAATATGCTAGATCCTTAGCTACTCTTCATTCTACTCTAAAATCAAGGCAATGATCAACCCAGCACTGCTGAGATTCTTCTTTCCATTGACAAAGTATACAGATACTGTCTGAACTGGATGATCTTTTCTCTTCAACTTTTCTTGTGAAGACTTTTCTCACCTAATGCAATAAACTCTTTAGAAGCAAAACTACAAGACCAAGTAGGTATTTAAAAATAAATTTGATTTTCCTGACTCAGCTTATATCCCTAATAAGCAGTCTAATGACTCTTTAAATGACAGACATTATAATTATCATGAACTGAGTTCACTATTAGAATATTAATGGAAAATGCTATCACTTTATAATTATACAGATAGAACGCGAGGCAGACAATAAAGAACTGCACCATCAAGAATTTCTTCAAATACCAAGGAAATCTATTTAAGTCAGTACAAAGCCATTAGCATACATGGGCACTCCATGACCTTTTCAATAAATTATCAATTCTGTGATCTCTAAATTCGGAAGAGTATATAATTCTTCAACAGATAATGGTGTCTGTGTCAATAAGGGCTGTTGCTCAGAACTACTGACACCTGGAACATTAGGACCAGGAACTTGATCTAGGCCATTCAATTCTCTTAGTATGCTATGTGGTTAAACTACACAGCATGCTAAGAGAATTTCTGTGAAAATACAGCCTTGAAGCTCTAAACATCTGTCTATAACTTTAGCTTCTAACTAAAGAAGCCCTCATGCCAGATTCACACTGTGCATGTTGGAGAACTACAAAGGAATTTATGTTGAGTTGCATTAGTGGCAGAGGACATTTGCCCTGTGGGCTTATTGCAGCCAGAGTGAAGTTGGGTTGACCATGCAAGCCAGGACCATACCAGCTGTTTGTAGCAACTTTCATTCTTTATCAACTCTTGTGCCAATATAACCTTCCCACTGGCTGTGAAACACAGCCATAGCACAAGATTTATACTACAACATACATTCAACATAAATCCAGATCAAGAGTCCCAAGGTTAGCAATCCCCACAAATCCACTCCAGTCTGTGAAGACAGTTCCTTCTACAGGAATGTTGTTTCTTTCACAAGAAAACTCAGAGGTACTACTACAACACTGCTTTTCAGACAGTCATGATAATCATACTCATTGCTTGGGAGTTCTTACTTTGTCACTCAGGACAACACAGGTAAAACTTGATGAAACAAGGAACTCTGCAATGTAAAGTAGCCTTGACAGCAGGCTACTGCTCAGCAGTAGGAATTAAAGTATCATATAGAAATAAACTAGCACTGCTGAGTATTCCATTTCAATGGGTGACTTGTAAAAACACACACCTAACGAATGCAAAAGAAAACACTGGAAAACAGGACACCTGCTCTTCGAGCTGCTAATAAATTTATTGACAAATGTTTTCTGCTGACTCAAGGATTGATGATATGGATTAGAATTCAGTTTTAGCATACACTGAAAAAGCCATGAGTGTCACATCCTAAATTCTGCCAAGGTGCTAGAAAGTAAGCTCACTTTATTTCTGAGCTGGGCTATAAAAGATTTGAAAGGATTAAGAAACTCCTCAGGACAGAGAGAAATCGCCATCTTTCGTGGCTGTATTATAGCCGTGAATAAGTCCTCGGGAGAAATGTCTCCACCCAATTTCAATCATTTAAACATGTGTCGATTGTTCAAACCTATGGGAGGAAGACAAGCTGCTCTCCCATTTCGTCTGTTGTTTAGAAAGTTGCTGCTTTGTCTCTAGAGCTCTGCTGATGCTGCTTTCAGCAAGCCAGCTCTCCATTGTTACAGCCGTCTTTTCATATGCCTCTGGGGACTGGAAGGATGGTGCAGATGGTAAACAAACATGCTTTATCGTCTGTGGAGCTCAGACTAAGAAAATCAGATTTTCTTTTCACTTCTGAAATTCAACTAAGCAAAGAAATTACACAAATTTATGGCCTAGCTGGTTCTCAGTTGTGTGCATCTCCTGTAATACTGCACTGCCTAGCACAGATATCTCCCCTCCATCTCAGAAAGCTGACTGACAACTGGAAAAACATTTTTTATGTACCTTTCACCAGAGTGTTTCACCTTCCTTACATGGAATAGATACAAGCCAGATGGCTAATGAATTTCACTTTATAACATGGGCTTTACCTCATGTACACCCTATTCAAATAAAGGCCATATATCTGTGCTGTTCACAACTTCAAAAACAAAACAGACATGTGCTTCTTGCACTACACTGTTGCACCTATCTCAGGCAAGGCAGTTTATTCCTGACAGAACATTGATCTCAGCCTGAAGAGGTGATGTCAGACCCATATCAGCTTCAGAGGTTAAGATAAGCAGATAGTTTGACTTCTATTAATAACTATATACCCCTCTGACCAACACAGATCTAAGCAGTAGCATGTAATTAGAAAGAAGACTTCTGTCAAGTATAACATTTTACAGGCATACATAGCAATGAAACAAAAATGGATTCAATTAATTTAAACTCTCATTAGCATGATCACTGATATTAATTGATCACTACAACATATTACATGCTTTTATTTGGTGTAACAAGAAGCACAGAAAACAGGCAGCTTCCTTGAAAGGCTGCTGCTCCTTACCGATGGAATACTGGTGAACTCAGCTGTGACTCAGCCTTTGGAGATCCACTGATCTGAAACAATTCACAAATGTAACATGGAGCAAAGTAATGAGCCTAGCTCTTTGTCCTTTAGATGTGATAAGGAGCAGCCATAACATTTATCCACCCTACAAAAAAATTGGGCATTTACTGAAAAAGATGAAAATAGTGTTCCAGGTGCCACATACATATCCCTGGATAGGAAATTCATGCAGTCCACACTCTTAGAGCAGCAGTCCAGGAGCCCACCTGCCACAACTGAAAGTCAGAGGAAAGGTGAAAGCTGAAGAAATTACTTTAAACTCATCTGTTGCCTATTTTTCCTTGTACAGAATTTCTTCACGAGCCTCTGGAGACTATAATTTTGTACACAGTTGCTCACTGTCCAAAGCCGATTTTATCACTCACTCCATGCAGCTTTGTGCTTATGAGGTTTTTCTTATCCTATGTGCAGGTAATCTAGAGGAATTTTCAGATTCATAAATGTCCAGAACAAACTCCTGTTATTCAGTCTGGGCACTGGAGTACCCTTATGTGATAAAATGGTAAGGTTTTTGTTGTACTGCTGTTAGTTTTCATCTTATATTTATCGCTATGTCTTCAATTTCATCTCTAAATTACAGAGCTAGGACTTTGATAGGCACAATTGCTGCTGCTCAGTTTACTACCTCTTGTCAGTTCCAAATCACTTCATGACTTTTATTCATCACAGCTTCGATTTATTCCTTGTGCAGAGTGACCAGACAACAGAAGATAATGTGAAGGGGGTGGGGAGCTGAAAGGCAGAAGGTGAGAAGATTGCTACAGTTAACCCTTTAGTAAAGAAAAAATTGCTTACATTTGAAAGAGATGCTAGCAGTGAAATAAACAGTACACGAAAGTTGGCCAAGTTACTTTTCTCCCTGGCACATTACCCTACAAACTTTCATCTTTGTTTGGCCCTTTTACAAGACCAGTTTTACTTTAAGGCCATACAGAAAAAACCCGTGTTCCTGCTTACCTTTTACAGTGCAGACCATGTACACAGGGGTTACACCTGCATCACCATGCATCTATAATATGTAGCTCTACAGACTGAAGTTATTCCTCTACCTCCATAATATCCAGTTCAGTGTTTACACGTTTTGAGGTGAAGCTTCGGGAGAGCCCGAGAACAGCACAGCACAACTCACCTATTGACATTCTCTGCCACTTAGTTATGATTAGTGGAAGTAGCACTGAGAGCAGCAGCATGTTCATGCAGTGTGAGGCTGATGAAGAGCATGCTTCCACAGTGTTTGCTGCAAACATGACTAAATGCCCTGAAGTGTCCACACAGCAGTTAGCTGTGCAGCCTCCCTCCACTCCATTCCCATGTAACCAAGAGAAGTAGTTTTCAGACTGGACTTGCACAGAAAGGACCATGCACAAGTACTTGACAACCTGGAAAGCAGAGTGGTTACAGATGACTATAAATCTCCAGAAGAAATATGACAGAGCTACCTAACATTGGTCAATATTTGTAAAAAGGAAGATTCCTTTGACACAGAACTGCAGAACTACATCCAGCCCTGGAGCCCTCAATACAGGAAGCATGTGGAGTGGGTCCAGGGAAGACTATGAAAATGATCCTGGACACCCTCTGTTACAAGGACAGGCTGAGGAAGCTAGGGTTGATCAGTCTGCAGAACAGAAGGCTCTGGGAAGAACTGATAGCAACCTTTCAGTACCTGAAGGGGGCTACAAGAAGGCTGCAGAAGGACCGTTTATGAAGGCCTGTAGTGACAGGATGAGGGGCAATGGTTTCACATTAGAGAAGGGCAGACTGAAACAGAATGTTCTTCAGCTTGAGAGTTGTTGGCCATTGGGACAAGTTGCCCAGGGAGGGAGTTTAGGCCTCATTCCTAGGGATCTTCAAGGTGAGGCTGAACAAGGTTCTGGGCAACCTGATCTGGTTGAGGATGTCCCTGCTCACTGCAGTGGGTTGGTCTGGATGACCTTTAGAGGTCTATTCCAACCCCAGCCATTCTATGCCTGTTTATTCTCAACAGTCTCTCAAAAGCATTGTTTGCTTTCAAATTGATTAAAAACTCCACTTTTTAATTGTATGGGCAGTAACTGTTCCATTTCCTAGAAATAAAAATATATGACACTATCTGTAACTCAAATGCAACTGCATCAATGCAAGACTCATTTGTCCTATGGAAAACATATGACCCCAAGCAACTGAGATGTTCCGTGGATCAGGAAATCCCTGCCCATACATAGTGGTTACAGTACTTACACCAGATATTCATGCCATCAAAGATTCCATTTAAACAAATTTTAAAACTGCTGCAAGGATTAGCCCCTATCGATGTCATAAGTAAGGGTGAGCAACCGGTATATAAAACAGTATTAAGAAACATGCTTCCAGTACAATTAAAAAGAGAAAAACACTTGATTAAACAAACAAGTGGCTTCCCTGCATTTTCTAGAAGCCTTGACTATGGAACCAATCCTTGCACAAATTACTCTGCAACATTCATTCTCCAGACACCTACACTGACTGTGAAAATCCCTATTTGCATCCAAGGCTGAAAGAGGAAAATCACAACAGGTATACACTGGTCATTGGGGTATTTGTTTAGATTAGAGCTAGAAGGACAACAGAGAATGTTCGTATGAATTTGGACCACCTGCTACTCAAGAGTTGGAACAAGTCTGTTACCGTAAAATTCACTTCATTAGACTTGAGAACAAACATCAGCTTTCATGAGGATGTGGCATCTTCAGAGGGATACAGAAAAACTGGTGGCGCAAACAGGAAGACAAGCAGTAGGATGTTACCCATCTTAGCTTGTAGGAGCATAAATTTCTCTCTGCCAGTCCCTTGAGGCTGGAACTGCATTTCTTTGCTCTAAAATTAGATGACTATAGAATTACAGAATCATAGAATCATTAGGGATCAGATGCCATGATAACATTCTTGGAGAGTGAGTTATCATTGTCACCTGTTGACTATTTTCTTTTGCCTTCAGAGGCTTACTGGACCCTCATTTACCTAAGGTTGCTTTTGCTTTTGTTTACATTGATTTGCTATTGATTCCATTTAACTGCTTATTGTGGATTTCCTCAGGAGCTATACTTACCTCTGGTTTTCCTGTTACAACACACAGAGCATTTAGGCCAAGCACATTATTTTGGGTAGGATGTATTTTAGGCAGAGCACTTCCAGTATGTTTTATCTCCTGCTGAATTGTTTTTATTAGATTACTATTTATTTTTTTTTTTACTTTTGAACTTGGAGACAGCCCAAGATTGTTATTTTTCTGTCTTTCTGGTGTTCAGCAGCATCAAGATATTCTCCTTATTCCTCCCATTCGGGAAATAACAAGTAAGTCTTTTCCTCCTCCATACTACTGAGAGAGATAGAGGCAAGATGAGAAATTGCCAGCAAAGTCACTATCATTTGTGGGTAGTAGAGTTAAAGATTAAAGATAGTGACTATAGATCTTTTGCTCTTCATACAACAACATAATGGGAAAGGCCCATGAACAGTGTTTACTTCAGAGCTGCTGATTTCTAAGCACTTTCAAGTTTTAAACTAACTCAAATTTAGAAAATGTCTGAAACCAATTTCTAGTACAGGATTAGAAACTTTACCCATTACAGGCCCTTACTCCTGCGCAATTGTGAAAAACAGGGCTTCACAGAGACCTCAGTATGTCAGTGTTTAAGGGCTTAGCAACGGAGAAAACACTACAAGTCATCCCTTCCTGGAGACATTGCACGGTCAGCAAAGAAATTGTGTTGTCTCACTCAAGACAGTACCCAGAGCACAAACACACCCTAGCATTCAGCTGCTCCAAGAATTTTATTTCACATACAAATACGGATGTGACAAGCTCAGAGCTGTCCTAGGAGCAAGTACAAAGTTAGACAGGTAGTGAATCCAGTGGCACTGAGAAACAGCAGTGTTCAGTTTTTCCAGTTTTCAGTCTAGATGCTGCAAGCTGGAAAGAAAAACATGAAAATGTGGGACTGTGGAGACAGTGAAGATAAAGCAAAACATCTACAACCCTCAGTTCTACAAAGAGTTCTACTCAGCCAACATCTAGCCCACCACATCTGCAAATGCACAGCTTTGAATGGAGTCCCAGCATAACTGAAAGAGTCACAACAGCTAGTGTCAGACACCACTGAAAGAACAGTTCTTCCAGCCAGTACCACACACTTAACAGCTCATCCACCCCTCAGTGCATCAGGAGCTGTCAGCTTCTGACTAGTCAGCCACACCTCACCACCAGCCCTGCTTCAGTCTCCTTCTGCTTTTCTGGTTTGGTGGGGTTTTTATTATTTATGTGATTTGTCACGTGTATATATGAACCACACACATCACCACACTATGCTTCCCTCACCACCACTTTCCTTCCCATCCCCTACAACCTGCTTACCACACAAGGTCAGCTTTTTCCTCTGTGCTGCTTCTTAAAGAATGTTCCATGTTTCAGTTTTCAAAATCCTCCTGGGAAAGGACTAGCTTGCCCTCAGAAGCCCCCAGCCATTTGCACACCTCTTTGGTGCTACCAGAGAACATGCAGAGGCACCGACTCTCCAAAAGCTCGTACCGACAGAAGAGTTTTACTTTCTTTACAGAATGAAATGGCATCTTCCTACAAGCTCATCCAATCTTATGCAAATATCGAGTCTTACTGATTGCTTGACAGAAATACTCTTGAAATGATAAAACTCAATTTAGTTTACATTTAAATATGTCTAACCTCAGAAATAACACTAGCTGTAAGATTAGAACACCTTCACTGCCCAGACCTGAAGCCCATCCTGTCATCCCCATATTTATGATGGTCATCTTTCCAGCTTCATTTATTTTAAGGGATTCCCAGTGGTCATGAGTAAGTGCTGAATTTCAGGTTGGAACCTGAAAAATGCATCTCTGAAGCAAATTTATTTCTATTTTATATTTATTTGGATTCATCAAAAACAATATATTTTTACCATGGAAGAAGAGGCAGCATTTATTTTAGGCCCAGTTTGCCTTTAATCCTAATCTTATGTGTGAAAGATGATTAAAGGTAACCTGCAAAAGGTTATTTTAATAACAAAAACATAATTTCATGACTGATCATTACACACATCATATTGCAGTATAGGATCAGACACAATACCAGCATGAGAAAATCTGTAAGAGCAATATGAGGGCACTGCTCAGGGTTTTTGTGTGTAGAGGGAATAAAACTGTAATGAAACAGGTGAAAAAAAAAGACCATAGAAAAAAAGGCCACAATTAGGGCCACCTTTTGAAATGAGAGAATAAAGACTCAGAAAGTGGTGTATTTAAGGACTTTAAAAAGTGTTTGAAACTCCTATATCCTGCTCAAGTCCCAGTTTTTAATGAGCAGCTACAGATGAAAAAGGGATAGAAATAATTTTGAATGAACAATCAAGGGAGCTCTTGAAAATCAGGAACATTTGAGGGGGGTTAGGGAAAAGCATTTAACAGAACTCCTGGCTACAAAGGCTGAAAACAGCTTTCACGTGTAACGCCACTGTTCAAACAGCGGTAATTTCATCCATATCTTTCATACAAAACCCATGCAAAGAAAGTGCTACTGATCTAATAACTAAAATATATAAATCTTACTGGAAAGACATCCACAGTACTTACTTTAAACTCATTTAGTGGCATAAGAACATGCCATGATTACTCATAGCAATGGTTCCAGAGATACAATGATTTCAAATTACAGTGAAATAATACATACTTATTTATCAATTCAAATTCAGGCATCATCCCACTTATTTGCTCCATGAAAACTGTAGTTTAGGTACTGTGTGACCATATTTTCAACAGGTTTTTCATTTGAAGTGTGTCTTGTCTTCATTAGACTGGAGCAGAGGCATGGGGTGCATAATCTACAATTCTTACAAAGCAAAGGGCATCTCAGAAAGATATTTCAATAGCAAATTGAGCTGGAAGAAAATGTGTCAGTTCACTTCACAAAAGTGAAGAGTTTTCATTTTAACCTACTTATTTCAAAGCTCCACGAGCGTGATTCAGGAATGGATGGGACATCATTTTACAGCTATAACAATAAACCTACCAGCAAAACAATAAACTCTCAAGGGCTAAGCATTCAAAACCAGATCCCATGGCATAATCTATCAGTAAATTTCAAAAGATCTGAGGTCTTTGCATTTCACATCCCTACTCTAAGTTGACACTTTAAATAAAATTTCTCCATACACCTCAGGATCTTGACTGTAGAGACAACCAGGGTTGAAGACTTTTCCAGTAAAGCAGAAGGCAATTTCCCATGGTGATATGTGGCATTGTTCACAGGATCATTCTCTTGTTTTAAAAAAAAACTATCCATGAGTGATTGCAAGCAAGAAAAGTAGTATTTTAGGTTAGGATAAAGAAAGCACCACCCTACTGAAGTCCATAAAAAAGATTCCGTCTTTCGCATAAGTAGCTCATCATGCACGTTACCTAAAACATCAAAGCAGTCAACAAAGTGAAATTCAGTCCTGTAAAGAGTCGATTGACTTTTCCATCATTTACTTCTAGAATGATCCACAGCTTTCACATGTTGTAGACTGACTGGTGCAGTCTACTATCCTCATAATTCTTGTAGTGAACCCCTAGCCAAAACACCTGATACAGAGGTGACACTGACAACTGCTCAAAATAAGGGCCTTCTGCCTCTGCAAGCCCACTTTGACTTGTCCCAGAGATCTAAAACAGTTGCCAAATCAATCCCTATAGAACAGTCACTGCTCTCTGAGGTTTAGGAATGAATACCTTGACCTGTGCAATCTGTTAATGTTCTGTCTGCTTTTTAGCAAAGCCAATCCAGTATGATTTCAAACCATACAATACATCAAGAGGAAATGCCTTTTACCACTATCCTATTGAAAACTGATTTACTATAGGGGCTTCTTTAAGCATTCTGCACTTGTGTTGTATTT
The DNA here is from genome assembly GCA_013397515.1 of Upupa epops. Lineage (NCBI taxonomy): Eukaryota > Metazoa > Chordata > Aves > Bucerotiformes > Upupidae > Upupa > Upupa epops. Next base: position 52,431 of record VZRI01013057.1, read on the forward strand.
AAATCAGGCATTATTCCCATTCCCAGTATAGAGGGATGAAATGTAACAGCATATAACTTTAGAAAAGGCATTCAAAGCCTGCAAGAAATGTGGTTTGTGGCTGCAATGCTCATCCTGCATTTACTGCTCTGAATTTTCTGTATGCACTTCTGTAGCCTGGCAGTGGCCCCTCTTCATAGGCTGAGTGAACCATTTTGTTCAATGAATCTCTTGTTTGATCAGTTATAAGGCCTCAAAAGATCTAAGTCCCATTCTCTAGCACAGCTATACTGAGATTAAATATAGCAAGACAGAAAAAAAGCACTGCACTCTACTCTCAACTCTTCAAACTACTCACTTAGTCTCTCTTGGATGAATATGCACCTATATACTCTGAGCTATTCTGACACAGCCCCTTTGGAAACCAATTTTTCCTGGCATGATTTTGCAGTGTCCAATAATTAACTTTTTGGGTGCTTAACCATCACGCTGTCCTGGCTTCCAGGCTTTCTGCTTTCAAAATTACACTAAACTCAGGGGATGGCACATCAGCGACTACGCAAACGCCACACTGCTCCCCTCTCAGGTTGTCAAGCACGTACAGACCTGTATTAGGCAGCAATGGATTTCCTTGCTCCATGGCCTGTGTCATCACGATAAGGAATCCTGCTCACAAAGCCTGAACAGAGTGCAGAAGGGCACAAAAACTTGAACCAGGAGAAACTGAAATACAGGTTTCTTAAATGAAAACCTTGTTTTCAATGAGTGAGCTGGGACTGATCAGTCTGGAGAAGAGAAGGCTCCATCCAGGGCAACCTGATAGAAATCTTCAGTCTTTGAAGGGGTCTGCAAGAAGGCTGCAGAGGGACTGCTTACAAAGGCCTGGAGTGATAGGATGAGGGGCAACAACTTCACATTAGAGAAGCACAGACTGAAATGTGGGTTGTCACAAAGAAGTTCTTTAGCAGGAGAGTGGTTGAACACTGCAAACAAGTTGCCCAGAGAGGTGGTTGAGGCCCCATCCCTGGAGATATTCAAGGTGAGGCTGGACAAGGCTCTGGGCCACCTGATCTAGCTGAGGATGACCCTGCTCCCTGCAGGTGGGCTGGACTAGTTTGGAGGTCCCTTCCAACCTGGGCCAGTCTATGATTCTATGAATTAAAAACTGCACAGTTTAAGGAAACAAAGTTTTACAGTGGCTGTCTAAAGGTGGAAAGAGGTTCTCTGAAGCTGATTAGAAGAAAAGCATATGAAACAGGTTTAAAAGATAAGAGATTTAAACATGACACAGAGTCTGGAACAATCATCCAGAGCACAAATGTAATCCTAGCTTAGCCAGCATTATCATGGAGCCTTCATAAAGTCATTTAAGCCTCACACTTGGAGAAGCAGCTTTACTCTCTACAGGTTGTCTTCCTGAGGACCAATACAATTTTTTCACTTTGCCTGAATTTGTGCGAAATACACACAATCCACTCAGTGTGTTGTTGCAGAGCTTTAAGCAACATTATTTTGTTCACATTCTGACTGTTGGAAGAACTTGAGGAAAGGAATAGTCCCAATAGACTAAGATTTTAAATGCATATTTAGCACCACGAGATACACACATTATAAAACATGTCCCACAAGGATCAGAAATCCTACTCACAGCACACATTTAGCCATCTTGCTGTCTTTTATTTAATAAATGAATTACTTGAACTCAGGAGCTGTTTGTAAATGTAAATACTACTGCCTTCCTGGGGTTTTTTATTAATATTACAGGTGTAGGTATCGAAAAAAACTAAATTGCAGTATCAGTAGTGTTTTCCCCCATTCCACTGGGAACAGCAAGTGCTAAAGGAAAGGTAGACAGAGTGTTATGAGGAAAACCTTGCAAGTGTGTCACTCTAGAATTTGCTTTTCTTTCTATTCTCTAAAGTGTGCCTTTTTAAATGCAGCATTAATTACATGTCTGTATGATCATGATTATATACAACCAACCATGGCATTTTCTTCCACTGAAGACACCCGTATAGCCTGTGGATTGCTTACAGCTACCAGACTTTGTTTCCAGGACTGCCAGAGTATTTAAAAATAACTTAACAAAAACATTCATTCTCCAAATATCATGGACAGAACAGATTTAGCTCCTCCTACAGCTTAATTATTGTGATGCAATCTCTGTAAAGGGTCTTTCAAGAGCAGTAGAAACCCAGGACACAAATATCCATTTATGCCTATTGTAGTAGACAAACATGTCCCTCCCTATAACTATTAAAAGCATGCCTTGTCCATCCCCACATGAACAACAGCTTTCAAAACACTTTCTGTATGTATTGAAATATGTGTATATGTATTTAAATAGATATATATGCATTCTATAACACGTAAGAAGAAATGTGGTTAACTGAATTGTCTCCTTCAGTTCTTTATTTATGTATTAATATATGGGTTTGTATTTTATGACCTGAAGCAATGTAAAGATCAAAAAAGGGATAGAAAAGAGAATAAGTTCAGAAAAAAAATTAAGCATCTGCCAAAGGTACTAGTGGATCACCACAGAACAAGCTAGTATTTTAGGGAAAACGACCTCTACAACTTCATCTCCCTTCAACTCCCAAATTAAGTGAAGCATCACAAGGGAACCAGAAAGCCTATCCTACAGAATTTAAGTCTTATGTTTTCCGTGATATTGTCTGAAAAGGAAATTATTGCATGAGCTATCACATAAGTTTTGGCAATAATGCACAATAATGGAAACAGTAGAAAACCATGTAAGCACACAAAATTTAAGCACTTCACTATCAACAGATTTTATATATTTGTACACCCATTCTTCATCAGACTGATAAAACACATGCATCCCACTGACATTAAAAAAATAAGGTATAAGTTAAAGAATGGAATGTTAGGAGTTAGAAGGGATTTCTGGAGATCANGAAGTTAAAGAATGGAATTAAGGACATAGACTAATAGAATGTTAGGAGTTAGAAGGGGTTTCTGGAGATCACCTAGTCCAATCCCTCCTGCCAAAAGCAGAATCATGTAGGGCAGGCCCTACAGGAATGCATCCAGAAAGGTTTTGAAATCCTCCAAAGGAGGAGATGCCGCAACCAATCTGTCACCCAGGAGTCCAAAGTCCTTTTCCATGGAGCTGCATGGATTCTGTGGCACTGATCACAATGCTCCAAGCTCTTTTATTTAGCCAGTTTTCAATCCACCTCATAGTCCAATCTGACCTACTTTCTTGAGTTTACCTACAAGGATGTTGTGGGAAACAGTGTCAAAAGCCTTGTTGAAGGTAGACAACATTCACTGCTTTCCCTTCATCTACCCATTCAGTCATGACAGTGTAGAAGGCTAACAGTACTAGTCAAACACGACTTCCTCTTAGTAAATCCATGCTGGTTACTCCTGATAACCTTTTCTTCCACATGCTTAGAGATGACCTCCAGAATGAGCTGCTCCATCTCCTTTCCAGGGTCAGAGGTGAGAGTAGCTGGTCTGTAGTTTTTCCACACCTCATTAAAATCTGTGTTCTCCTCCAGATCAGAACAATAGAGTAATTTCATTATACTCTAATCTGATCAGTATGCAGTATGACTAGGTGCAAAAACTGGGAAGAAAGCATTTTTGAAATGTGTATTTAAACATCCTGATGCAATAGAGCCTTAGCATGAAACTCTTCTTGTTCTCAGGATACAGAACATTTTGCCAACTCAGATGAGCAGAATTATAACCCTCTAATTCCATTCTGCATGTACTAAGGGTTTTCTGGCACATTCCATTTTTACTTTAGTTATTTTACTCTGAGGAATAAAGAGGTCAGATTTCTTACCAAGGTGGACTCCAAAGGCAATATTGTTATAGTGCTAATAGATGCAGAGCCCAATGCATTTCTTCAAACCATAAAGCAACTGACCACACCTGTTGAAAACAGATCTGAAAACCTGAAGCAGAATAGTTCAGAGAGGAGTTATAGCCTCACTCCAAGAAGAGAAAGGTTGTATCATAGTAGTAGATAATAAAGTAGTAGATAACTATTTTTATATTTCTGCTCAGTAACCTGGATTAGGTAAAATCATCTTCTAGTGTTGATTTAAATAATCCAAGTAGAATCATAGAACAGTTTTGGCTGGACGAGACCCTCAGGGTCATCAAGTTTTACCTTTTCCTTGCCCTACTAGGACCACTAAATCCTGTCCCCTAAAGCAACATCTATCCTTCTCTTAAACACCTCCAGGGACTGTGACTCAACCCCCTCCTTGGGTAGGATGTTCCACTACCTGACAACACTTGCAGTAAAGAAAAATTCCTCCTCAAATTCAACTTGAACCTCCCCCGATGCATCTTAAAGCCATTCCCCTCATTCTATCACTGGCCACTAGGGAGAACAGACCAACCCCCTCTCTCTACAACCTCCTTTCAAGAAGTTGTAGAGAGCAATAAGGTCTCTCCTCAATCTCCTCTCATACTCAAATTGTTTTCAAACATTAATCTTTTAATCTTCATTTTCTCCCAGGGTACAGCCTTACAGGGCATGTCAAAGGGTTAAATTAGTTGAAATTATAAGTGACAGAAAGTCCATGCTCAAGTAATTTAGTATCTTGAGTAAAAAGAGGGGAAAGATGACAAACAGGTAAATAAAATGTCTGTGGTTTATCTCATCCATGTATGATCTATTGGAAACAAGCAAGTTACCATCCGGAAAAAAAAATCCAGCATGAATAAAAGTCAGTGTTTCACATGTTATGACATCTCAACATTTTACACATCACAAATTCAAAATACACCCTCAGAACTTCAAAAGAGAGAGATTCAATCTAATTCTACACATGAGTAAAACGGAGCTCCTTCTGGATCTGCTGTTCAGCGGCAGTTCAGCAGCACACGTCAGGTTTTATGACACGACATTAAAAATTTCTGTTATTCATTTCAAATTGCTGTAGATAATTACAGAACTTAATTGCAGAGCTGGAAATACTCCAGATATGAAAGGTGCTAATACCTTTCATCTTACAAAAGAATGACATGCTCTTTAATGATTCTAAGAATTATCCGCTAGGCTTTTCAGATGGTACCTTATAGCACTATGTAAGGCACAAATTTATGGCCAATTTGAAGAGGAGCAAGATGTCTTATGACTGTATCATCACCAACTGTGGGGAGAATTTATTTTCCACCTAGGCAGATGGAATATCTAAATATTTGTGTGGACAACAGCATTGCAGCCTAGAGTGTCTACCTGGGTTATGGGGCTTGTCTATCATATGTACCCCTACACTGAGTAGCAAAGGGACATCTACATCATGAAACTAGAATCATTGAATGGTTTAGGCTGGAAAAGACCCTGAAGTTCCAACCCCCCTATTGTGGGAAGGGACAATTACGCATAGCTTTATTTTTGTTTTACTTTTTTAAAACTGAATTAAATGCGCTTAGCATATTTAGAAGACAACATTCATCCAAGACTGCAAATGCTGTAAAACAATAAGTACAAATCATAAGCTTACACCCTAGATTTGCTTTTGCAGTTCTAGCTGTGAAATCCCAAAGCTACTAAGTCTATGGTGGAAATAGGCTACTTAAAACAGTCTTAGTACCTTGTCATGAAGGAAAACCATTGCTATGTATTTATTCTTTCCAAAAAATAAAGATTCCAAGTACTAGAAGTCATTATTATTCTCATGCTTCCTTCAAAAGTCTTGTAGATCTGAAGATTAGGGTCTAGTGGTGGCCGTGGGACAGTGGAGTTAATTGTTAGACTCTATGATCTTGAAAGTCTTTTCCAACCTAAATGATTCTGTGAAATCTGTATTATAACTCTGAACAATATAATCCAAGAAGTAGTACTCTGATACTTCTACAGTCTTCCATCAGACATGGTCTTATAGCCATACATCACTAGAGTTTGATGGTAAAAAAACCCCAAAAATAATAGGAAAGTGGGCTGAAACTAAACAACAGAGAAATATTTTGCAGTTTTTCAGGTTTTGGAATTTAAACCTGTTGTTTCATGAATAAAAAATATTACAGATGATTCATCTCCCACTGAGATTTTCCAAGGGGCTCTCAGATGTAGGGTGAATGAGGCACAGGTCTCAATGTAAAAAGAATGTGATTGGATAGAGTTGTCCATGCTTCAGCATCACACCAATGTTCACCACAAAGCATAGTGAGGTTTGAATTCTGACTGCAGCCTGACAAAGAAGCCAAAGAACAACAACAGTATCACAGCAGAGAATCAGAATACCCTTCCAACAAAGAAAACTTCACGGGTTTTACTGTTATTATTTGTCTGCTATCAACCACCGCAAAACTCTTATTCACCTAACAGTTCTGGTGTTATCGCCATCTCATCCAGTCCTTACTCATTCCCACTCTATTTATTGGTCATCCACATCTACATCCTAATAGTGATCACCACTGGATTTGTCATACAAGTCCTCAGTCTTCCTGAGCCCATTACAATTGCCCTTTTCCTGGCTTTTTCCATTACTACCACCATTCTTGTGCAGCATCTTTCTTCTTGTGGTTATGAATACATGCTTCTCTCTTTATCCTTCTTTTTCAATCTCTGTATCCAGTCGTAACAGGCAGGACTAACAGTAAACAAAATTTATAGCTGGGGCTATGTAGCAGAAAAGTCACAGCTTATAAAGAGTACAGTTTCCATTGTCATCCCCTTTCCTCCATAGACTGAGAGCTTTATACTTAAGATGGAATTACATATTCATACAGTAGTGAATTTTTTTTTGAAAGCCCTGTAGAAACAAGAAGATTGGCACAGCATTACCATGTGTTTTAAGTGTTTCATGTTTCTTTTCAAGAGCTGAGTGGCTAACAGAACAGAAATTGTCTCTAACTACTCCTCCCTACTGGAGCCCTGCAAACAAGTGAAGTACAAGGGCAGGGCCAACATCAAATAGCACTAGCTGGGGTAGCCAAAACAAATCCAGTTAAGACTTTAAGAATTTAAACATTTGAAGTAAAAATGGGAGTAAGGATTTCAAATTTCAGATTTTATTGAAGGTCAGTTGTACTCCATTGATATTGAAATAATCTCTGCAACGTTTAAAACAAATAAAATGTATAATAAGGACTTTTAACTGGGTGCATATAGCCCTACTATTGAAATCAGTGCAAGTTACATAAGTCCATGTAAGGGCAAATCAGACCCCTGACCCCACTTTGTGGATTGGTAGACAGAGACCATAAGATGGGGTGGACTTCTGGATTTCTTCCCTTCCTCTTATGTCTCTTGGCAGACAGAAAGCTCTGCTGGGCTGAGCTCTCCCTACCCTGGTGAGAGAAGGGCCCAAGCTGTCCACCCTACCGCCCACAGCAGAAAAGAGCCCAGCCTGGTCACCACCACCCTGCCACCGTAGGGGGCCAGGCAGAGCTCACCTTCCCCAAGGGCTGGAACACAGAGGGAACTGCTGCTTACTGTTCTTGCAACTTGATCTTCTTTGAAGATGTCAAGAAAGTGGTCCTTTCCCCTCCCTCAGGCTCCAGGATGCACCTGAAATACTGGGTTTGGTTCCCTTACTACAAATTGGACATTGGGTGCTGGAGCAGTACAGGTCCTATAAGAGACAGTTAAGGGAGCTGAGGTTGTATAGCCTGAAGAAAAAGGAGATTCAGGGGAGACCTTATCTCACACTGCAACTACCTGAAAGGGTTATCAATCCCTAGAGCAGCCTTGCCCAGTGAAACGGTTTAGTCACCATCCCTGAAGATACTTAAGAGATGTATAGATATGGTACACAGGGACATGGTTTAGGACTGGGTTTGGTAAATGGGTTTCAGGTTGAAGGGCAAGTTTTCTCCTCAGGCTCACTTTGTCCAGACTAAACAACCCCAGTTCTCTCAGACAATCCTCATCAAACGTGTCCTCCAAACCCTTTACCTTGTTGCCTCTCTTTGAACCCACTCCAGCACCTCACTGTCCTTCTTGTATTGAGGTGCCTGATTCTATGCTATTGTATCAGCGCTTCCAGGGAATGAACAGTTAAAAGAAGATACTGAAGTGCCCAACAGCTTTGCAAATCAGAGTTGTTTAGAATAGGAAAGTTGATTTTACTCCACACAGACAAGTCTGGGTAGAAAACCAGGTATTAAAAAAATAAACATGCTGATAACACCTATATTCTGCTCCAGATAATTCAGAAAACTGACCCACGCTATGCTCTTCAGCACAGAAAACCCCTCTCAAACTGAACCGCATCCCACCTCCTTTTAACTACCATTACTTTTTATTTGAATGACAGTATGTCAGTTATTTTTAGCAAAGTTTATACTCAGAGTGATTCTCATTAAAGCATGCCTAGCTGAGTGCTGGCACAGGAAGGGAGTAAGAATTATATCAACTGAATAGAAGCCTGAAATTTATTCAGAACAATGTAGTGTCCAGTTTTCTCAGCCTTGTCCCCTGCAAAAGAAAAAGTTCAGTGTTTGAATTTTTCAATAACTTGGTTGCCTTGGCTGGTGGGTTTCTGTGGTTCTGGAGGGGTTTGTTTAATAGGTTAATCACCTTTATCATCCTGAAAACAGTATCATGCTCTTTTTGGTAATTAAAACTGTATTATGCATAATGCATCCTTGTGGAGTTTTGAGCAAGATTCAAAATATTCTAATTGTATTAATGGATTGTGCAGTTACTTCTGTGAGCTGCATGCAATGGTGTGAACAGTTCAAATAAATTCTACCTTTTAACTGAGCTAACAAATGTTATCTTAACATATTGTAGCTGTAAACAACACTTTCAGAGAACCCATCACAAATACACCAACAGATTCTGCAAGGTGCTGTTAGAGTAAATCCTATCAATGACTGCATTGCGTTCACTACTAAAACAATATGGTGCAACTTACTACATGCTGACAATTTAGCAGTCATACCAATGCTAGTATTTTCAGACAAGTATTTATATGTGCTGTTTTATAAGAGTGGAAAGGAAGACATTATGACATATTGCCAAACTTTTTCAAATATTTCTATCACTTCAATTAGGACCATTTGTTTTGATGGGAGATTGTGCTTGAAACCAGTTTCCACAGAGAAAAAATTGTCTGTGTTAGTACCTGAATTTTTATACCTTCAGAGTGCTAGCTGGATAAGAATGTAAGAACATTCTTACAAACTGCAGTTGCCTACTTAAGGTCTCCTATTCCTACTCATTGTCCACCGGTGTGGTCAAATGAAGATATTATACTGTAGTTGGATAACTGAAGGCTGCAACTGTACCATTTACCTACAGCAATTTATTCAAGGTTTCGTCATTGTGCTGCTTTGAAGATGAAAATGAAAGAGTTTACACTTAATGAAGCCCATCTGAAGAGTCCCTGCTGCAGCTGCAGGCTCTGTAGAAGCTGTTGTGCAGGAGGCAATATGCTGTATTGTAATGCAGATTTGCCTAAGAGTGCATCTGCAGCAACAAGATCATTTCCCATGGTCTTCACTGTATTTCTTCTATTATTCATAGAACACAATGTAAATGAAGCTATAAATTTTACTGCCTACTAAATGTGGAAAGAAGATAATGGAAATTGTGAATTATGAATGAATCACTGTTATTGTGATTCCTGGAGGATTCTGATGTAGATGATTACATCCATGCAAAGACATTGTAGCTAAACTTCTTTATATTGATCTTGAAAAATGATCCTAAGAATATTATAATTAATATACAAAATTTATAGATTTGGGTTTTGTGACAATGCCAGATACGACTAACTGTCAAAGGCAATTACATATCACTGCTACCTAGGGGCAAGCAAACACACTTATATTTGGAGCTACTGAAATGGGGAGGGAAAGATAATAGCTTGCAAAAATGTGTTTCCCAGCTACCCACTTGTGTTCTTTCACATTTAAATAAGCCACAGGCAAACTTTGTGCTTGCTGCAGAGTACTCCACATTCAAATGCCAAGTAATAAGCAGTAAGATAGAGGGGCTTTTTTGGTAGAATGTCTGAAAATGAGATAGTTCCTTAAAATGAAAGTATGCTACAAATTGCACAATCAAAATCACTACTAGTACGAATAAGTCTGTGCCAGCTTTATCAGGATAGTAGGAGACATTAATTATTACTCTCTTATCCATTAAGACTAATTCTCTTAGTGATATGATCAAAGTCAGAGACTGTTCTGGTTTGATAATGTTTAGAAATTAGTAAAATTACTCATTAGAATTGCTCTAGCTATAATCAACATCAGCAAAACACTTCTAAAGCTCAGGGCACAGGATATAAAGAGTGAACTTCATACTGAAATCCTAACCCACTGTAAAACCTCTGCAACTTCATACATGTCTCATAATCACCTTTGGTCTGTTTGTGGCTATAATCGACTGGCTCAGCCACTCCTTTAAGTAGATTCATTGACCTAAACACTCCTACAGTAAACGGATGAACAAAGCATTTCTTAATCCGTTACTGCAGGCACCTGTGTACTGCACCAGTCACGTCTGCATGGTTCTGTGCATTTCGGGGTCACAGATTTTAGTCACCAGGCAGTGCAGGCACACCACACAACTCTGAATCCATTAGCTGGGCATTGTAGGCAGGGCCCCGAGTCCTTCCCAATGTAAAAAAAAACTCCAAGAGTGTCAGTCGAGTAGTTTTTTCCCCTGCAATAGAATCTCCACTAAAAAAGTCAACTTTAAAGCAATGAAAGTGAGGGATGAAAATGGAATTTGCAAACCCTTTTTATATGCAATGAATAGGTTTCATTTTCATTAAGGCATATGGTATCAGCATAAAAAGGAATTGATTATTATATTAGCTATATTATCAGCCTCCTATGGAAAAAAAAAACTAGGATATGAGATAATGAGAGTTCTTAACCTGAGCTCCCTTCAAAGAAGTGAAAAAACCCCTAAAACCCCAACAACGCACTGTTAAATCAGACCAAACAACTAAGAGCTCAATTTCTCCTAACTAATACTTGAAATACTGTATAGACAAGAGAGAAAAAACCTGAACTATTGAGTAGTCTCAGGAGCATTCTCTATTTCCATGGAAAGTACCTATCACAATCAGGATGCAGGCAGAATTAGAAATCATACAAATTATCAAACCTGTATGATTTGTTCACTAGAATGCAGTGTTGTCATGTATTTATGTTCTGCTAGGAATTTTTTTCCCCTTTATGTCAATACAGGCGGGCTTACTTTCATTTACTCCTATTCTAATAGCATTCATCACCTTAGTACTTTTAAAAAAGCAAAAGAAGAAGGCCTATGCTAACACATAAACACAAGTTACACAGTAAAAAAAAAAAAATAAAGCAAGCACAATTTCAGGATACTTTATTATGCGATTCCTGTTGTAGCATGAATGTGTTTGCTAGCGTGGCATTATTAAACTGAAAAATACAAGTGATTAAATAGATTTAAGATCCCTATATATAACAGTTTAGAGCCACAAGGTACTGCTCTGCTGGAGAATTCACTCAGCCAGCAACAATATTCAGAGTCCATAGGCTTTCACTGTAACAGATCTTCAGTAGAATAAATAGAAGACCACCAAGTTTAAGATCAATCATTTGTTCACCTTAGTAAAGAAACTGCCCCGTTCCCCTTAGTAAATAGAATTTGTAAAACATACTAGCTACAATTCTAAATTCATTCCAAAAAATCCACGTAGTTAGTGCTTATAAAATAAAGTGTTATGCAAAAAGTGCAGAATTAAACACCACCACAATGGCAATTGATATATTATTTTCATTTCACACGTGACAAAACTGAGAAGGGAGTAAAGCTACTGATTCAAGATAACAAGATGACGACATGCTAAATTCCTGGGCTCACAATGTTGTTGTCACTCGGAAGCCGTTGGAGTTTTTCTTTAAGAGAGACATATAAAGATGAGGATTTTTTTGCATATTTTCATATAAGCAAGAATATCCTAGATACATCAGATCACCAACCATGAAACACATAATCATATAAACAAATATTACATGGTAATGCATTATTCATTAAGGTTAAAGATAAGCCCAATTTATTAATAATTTATCTGTTTGAATGTATGCATCCTTCACAATTATCAAACCATAAACCCAAGGAATTAAATACAAACCCAGCTTTTGACTGGCCCAGAAATTCAATATGAATGACTGTTAATATTGAGAGAGCTAAACCTGGTTTTATATACAGATTTTACATTTCTTTTAACATATTTATCAGTCATTAATTTATGATTGAAAGTTATTTTATTACTCTTGCCATGGAAAAAGTGATTTTTACTACTCTTTAGCATCACAGTGTTATCCAGTAGTGCCAAGTATAATTATTTTCAGTTCGCAAAAATATCCACTCTGGATCATAGCTGCTGCCTGATGATAATAACCTGCAATATGCAATGGGCAACTCTTGATCCTCGACTCTGACAGCCTCACTGGTTGTGAGGTCAAACATGGAGCACTAACTGTTAGGGTATCCATCCACTCAGCATCAAGAGTTCTCATCAGATGTAATAGTGGAGCTATATGCATGAACCCTCCGCAAAGAACTCAGAAAGCTGCTTAATCCTGTGGCCATCAACACAATTCTGGGAATGATTTGTAGCCCTTAGCCGCTCCTGTTAGCGCACATGCACCTTCTACAGACCCTATCTGCACTCAACTCCATAGCTACTTTAAGAGGTGTTCAGGAGGCATGGATAAGGGTGCCATGCCCTCTGTCAAAGCACAGACACATAAGGATGATAATAAGAGTTGCATTGCCAGCCTGGCCAAGCTCAGCTGCACAGGGCTATAAACTTGTGGGCTTCACACAGTAGTAGAAGTCATGTCCTTTCCTCATAAATCAAGAGAGGTGATTCTGCCCCTCTGCTCTAGCCTGATGAGACCTCACTTAGGGTCCTGAATCCGGCTCTGGAGCCTCCAGTACAAGAAGGACATGGTCCTGTAGGACTGGGACCAGAGAAGACAACAAAAGTGATCAGTGGGCTGGACTACCTCTGCTACAAACACACGGTGAAGTAGCTGGGGTTGTTCAACCTGGAGAAGAGAAGGCTCAATTCAGGAGGACCTGGATAGTGACCTTCTGATACAGGAAGGGAGCTACAAGAAAGCTGCAGAAGGGCTGTTTACAAAGGTCTGTAGTGATAGGATGAAGGAGCAAGGGTTTCACATTAGAGAAGGGCAGAATGAAATGGAATGTTAGGCAGTTCTTCAGAAGGAGGGTGGTTGAACATTAGAACAGGTTACCCAGGGAAGCAATTGAGGCCCCATCCCTGGTGATATTTAAGGGAAAACGAGACAAGGCCATGAGCAACCTAATCTAGTTGAGGATGTCAATTCTCACTGCAAGGGGACTGGATTAGATGCCCTTTGGAGGTCCCTTCCAACCTGGGCTACTCTAGGATTCTATGAAATGTGCCTGGTTCTATAAACATTCAGTGCAAGTTTTCAACAGTCTGTACAGTTTTGAAAACCAGTACAGCAAAGATAATTAAATGATGGCTTCCAAGCATCTCTAATAGCATTCGATCTATCAGAGGATAACTTCTTAGGTAGCAAAATAAGAGAAGCAGCAAGTCTTCATTATTTCCTCCCCATGGCATTCATTATAGTTATAGAGGAAATCACTGCCTAGAACATGGATCATGTATCACTGTGCAAACATGTTCTTTGATCTGGCAGAGATGTGCATACATTAGCTTTCACAAGAAACATTTAAACACAATATTTGTTTACTGGCAAGTATTCTTCTGAAGTTAAACTGGGATGGATAGGCAATTAAAGTTCAGAAACATCAGACGTAATTAAAACCATTTCCAAGTAGTTCTGTACGTGGTTAAGTGACTCGCAGCATATGAACTTTAAATCTGTTGTGCAGAATAAAGAGACGTTCTTCTCTTTAAAAAAATCCAAGGGGTTTCTTGTGTCTATTGAACAAGGGGGCTGTTAATTTATGGTTGTAGAAGTAACCGCCCTGATGGCACAGTTGACTTTTTGTTTCCGTTCCCATTGCTAGATGTAAGAGGAATTTAAGAGATGTTTACCCTTAGTTGAAAAATTCTGCTATCTTTATAAAGTCAGCACTATGCTAATGTTATCCAAAAATCTGAATCTTAGAACCAGTCAATTTAATTTTCATTCTGCAGTGGTAGACAACAACCATGTAGACCCAATCCTCAAATCCTCCGGCAAAGCTCTTGCTTTGTCCCCATGTTGTTCCTCATGCTGTTGAGTACAACCGAACAACAGCAAGCTTCAACTAAACCAGGTTTCAATTAAAGACTTACAGGAGGACAGATGTATCTGTAGATTTAAACAAACAAAAAGCCAACCCCCAAGCAAATACCCTGCCTCGTACTTGGCAAGGAATGCAGAAACTTCTGAAATCTAATCTCTTAAGAAAACAGAAGAGGAAATAAAATTCTTTTAGTGTGTCAATTAACATCCACTCAATTGGATAACACTTATTTGATTTCTTTTTTTTTTAAAGCATATCATCGACAGATGTAATAAGATACTTGCTACCATTCCTTCAGGAGTTTTCCATCCAAGCTTCTATTTATGAAGTTTGAAAGGATCAAACCAGGCATATTTACTTGAATCTGCAGTGCTGTTGCCAAAAACATTCTCCCATAACATCAAGATTGATAATGTTTACAAATTATTTCTAAATGAAATGTTAAAAAATTAAATGCAAGAGTAACACATCTCTTCTCAGTTGAGTAGTCACAAGGACATTATCATAGAATCATTCAGGTTGGAGAAGACCCTGGGGATCATCAAATCCAGCCATTAACCCTACTCTACAAAGTTCACCCCTAGACCAGATCCCTCGACACCACATCTAAAAGACCTTTAAACCCCTCCAGGGGTGGAGACTCAAACCTTCCTTGGGCAGCCTGTTCCAGAGTCTGACTGCATACACAGGGCAAAGTTGCGGAAATCCAGTAATGTTTATAATTGGTTCTTGTACCTACAAAAGTGCAGCTTCCAAAAGACTCTCGAGTTACTATTTGATTTTTCCACACTTCTGAAAGTTGAAACACCTCTCCAGAGTAAATGCTTCCCAGCAGTCTGTATGTCAGGTATTCCTTCTCCAGTGGCTGACTTCAGAGGAAGCCAAATGACAAAAGCTCCATGTGAAAAGTCACAAGTACCAGTGACTCCACTAGGAGCAAAGCACCAGGATCCTTACTCTCCTGAGCAAACACCACTTTCCATTTGGTGACCTTATAAGCATGAAACTAAAGGCCAATCCTCTTCACTCTATTCATTAATGACTTGGATGAGGGATTAGGGTGCACTGTCAGCAAGTCTGCTGATGACTCAAAGTTGGGTGGTGTCGCTGACACACCAGCAGACTGTGCTGTCATTTGGTAAGACCTGAACAGGCTGGAGAGCTGGGCAGAGAGAAACTTAATGAGGTACAACAAGGGTCAGTGTAGAGTCTTGCATCTGGGCAAAACCAACCCCAGGTACCAGTATAGGTTGGGTCCTGACCTGTTGGAGAGAAGTCAGGAACCTGGGGGGTCCCAGTGGACATCAGGATGACTATGAGCCAGCAATGTGCTCTTGTGGCCAAGAGGACCAACAGCATCCTGAGGTGCAACAAAAGGGGGATGGTTAGCAGATCAAGGCATGTTCTTCTCCCCCTCTACTCTGCACTAGTGAGGCTGCATCTGGAGTATTGCGTC